>WHVA01000039.1:0-386479 GCA_015179125.1 Gautieria morchelliformis | reverse complement strand
TGCTACTCGTCGAGTTTCCGTCATAGTCGGGATTGTCATCGGGATTAGCGTCGGGAACTTCTTCAAATTGTTGCGGAATAGCATCGGAGAGCTCATCATCGGCACGAGAGCTGCCGGAGGGTTCTGCGTGTCCAGTCACTCTCTACCTCTCCATTTCATTCTGCTATTGCTATTTTCACAAGCGGCTGCACCCAGCGGAGTCTGAAATGACTTGACGCGCGAGCTCTTGGGAGCTAAAGGGCCAGGTAGTAGTACATGCACAGTGAGACAGATTTCCCCCTCTCTCAGTGACAACTAAATTCACTGAGAGAGTGAATTAATTTCTAGTCTATTCTTTTGAGCACCAAGTCCAAACCTACTGCCTATAATTCCTGTCCTCTACATATGGTTCATCACTAACCCCATCATCTTCTTAATCCAACCCCTTTGGGTGTTCGTATGGCCAAAGTGTGTTCGCGGGATGTCCCTTCCGTAGGTCATGCGGGATCAACCCAGTAGACGAAGAGTCCGTGCAGGGTAGCATGTATGCGGGTCCCAAGACATGGTTTTGTACATGAGTGCCTTCACCACCTTTACTCTCCATCGTTTCATGTTCGCACTCTTCCCTCACTCTATTGTATGTTTATTCCATCTACTTAGTATCATGACCGCGCACCCCTATCCAACCCTGACTCACGACGGCCTCTTTCCTATTCGCTGATGCCTTACGAGGATTCGATATAAGTAGTTTAGATTCGCATGTATATTCTCCAGTTCAATTACCATGTGTCGTCCATCTTGTGCAAACCTGACCTCACTGTGATCATCGTCTTGAGCCTTCTCATGAAGATTTCTATGTTCAACCAGAAGAGGACTTAGGCATCACTGGTGAGTTCTCATACTTCATCGTCATCACCTTAGCCTTCGAACTATTTTCTGTGCTGACAGCGAAGGGCTCTGAAGGAGTACCTTCACCGGCGAAGGGATTGTCGCTACTTAGACAACCCTTCCGTGACACCTTGTACGTTACATCGTCAAGTGCCACAGGCTATTTCGCTACGACTGTAGATAGGGTGAGCTCCGCTCGGGCAGCCCTCTTATCTTGTGAACATTTATTGGTTCACCTATTCGCCGAACGGCATACTTATTCGCACAAGTTATTTGGGCATTCACTGTGTTCACTAATACACGATATTAACGCCTAAAAACCAATCTTGACACATGTCCTTGCACGTTGCAGTTCGCACAATTGAATCTTTGTGGGTTGATCTCCTCGCACTCTGCCGTCCTGTGTTCCATCCCGCATGTTCCGCACGTCTCCTGACTGTTGCACTCCGCTGCTATGTGCCTCATGTTGTATCTTTGGCACTTCAAGCAGCGGCGTGGCTCTCTCTTCATCCTTCTAGCCCACGTTCTCTTGCCGGAGATAATTAATCCTCCCTAATGCTCTGGTTCGCGGCCTCGGCTGTGGCGAACTTTGCGATGATGTGAGATGATTTCTCGCCCGGTGTCCTTCTGTGTATGGGTTTTATCCAATGGGTTGAAAGCAGAGAGCCAGCGGGTAATTTTGAGTCTCGCTCGATTTTTCTCATTTCTGCGAGTGCTTCAGGCACATGTCCCAAAGCCACATATGCTACTACCACTGCTAGAGCCCTGTCCTTTATTGTAGCCGTGCCGCTGAACTTGCTGAGGAAACCCTTTTTGTTTTGTTGGATCCACTTCGCTACCTCCTCCATGTCTAGATCAAACATGATCCTGCCATTCACCAGCTTCTTGGCTCCGATGAAGACTATGTCAATTGAGTCGTTACTGACAGCTTCGTTCGCTTTGGCTACCAACTCCCGCTCCGTGAGATCACCGAGTGTGTCCTGTTCCGCTTGCGGGTCTATATCTATTAGTATCTGTCTTGCTCTCGCCTTTGCTTTCACTAGGTTATTGGGATGTGTTACGGTACAATCCGTCGTAAGGTGGACCTAGGTCGGGGACGAAACCCGAGGCAAGGTCCAAGGTTGCGGGGCGAGGTTTGGATGGGGAAGTCGGAGAGGGACTTGGCTTCAGCTTATGTGCTGCGCCGACCCTACGCACGAGTCCCAATTTCGGAGGTAAACAAATAAGAGGCGAGGTTTGGCTTAAGAGGGTGTGCGAGTTGCTGGGGGAGTTTAGGGCTGCGAATGACCGGATGAACAGGGCGGATGTGGAGTTCATGAGAATAAGGAGGAGGCGGAATGACTTGAAGCGGATGCAGGGGGCGAGAGACTTGGCGGATTATGGGGGACATGGGGGTCTGGTGGAGCGAAGTAGCAGTAGTAATGAGGAGGAGTCAGGTGAGGGTAGTGAGGAGAGCGAGGGAGAGGATATGAGGATGGTGGAATAAACTAGTAACTGGAATAATGGAAGATTTCTTGGATTTTATTGATTTTTTTTGTTGGTGTTCGATTGCGAGGGGATTTTGTTATCTAACTACTGGGTCATGGGGGGTAAACAAGGAACGATCATAGAGAAGTCAAAGGTCCTGGCTTGGCCGGGTAAGATTCGTGGAAGTCGGTGACCAGCTCCGAGGCATGATCAAGCTCGGAAGCGAGGATCCACGAGGTTTCTTCGTCGGTACCTTCGTAACCAGTCCACCTAACAAGATAGAGTAACTTGCAGCTCTTGCGTCTATTATCGATCTTCGGGTCGAGGATTTCGGAAACCTCGAACTCGGGTTCACCATCGATAATGACTGGGGGCGGAGGCGGCTGAACTCGGTTCGGGATGGTGTTGGGTGAGGCTGGTTCGAGCATAGATATGTGGAATACTGGATGGACTGAATGCATGTGTTCTGGAAGTCGAAGGGTGAATGAGTGAGTACCCGCTCGGGAAATGATCTCAAACGGTCCCAAGAACTTCTCGGCGAGTTTTTTGGTAGGGTGAGTCATTCTGAAGTACTGTGCCTTCACAAAGGCGAGGGATCCCACTTGGAAATCAGGAGCGGGCTTGCGGCGAACATCGGCCGAGGCTTGGTAGGTCTTCTGAGCCTCGAGGATGGCGCGGCGAAGTTCTTGGTGAAGCTCGTCCAGGTCAACCACAAAGTCTCGAGCTCGTGCCGAGGCGAGGTCGCTCTCGGGTGAACTGCGAGGTTCGGATGGTAACCCTTATTAGCAAAGAATGGGGAGATACCGGTGGTTGCGCTAGGCACGTTGTTGTAGGCGAACTCGGCTAGGGGAAGGAGCGAAGCCCAATTGGATTGCTGATAGTTGCAATATATCCTGAGGTACTGTTCCAAGGTCGGGTTAGCACGCTCAGTTTGACCGTCACCCTCGGGATGATATCCCGAGGTGAAATGCAACCGCATGTCCAATGCTTTCCCTAGGGAACGCCAGAAGTGCGAGACGAACTCGGAACCCCTGTCCGAGGTGACGTGCGAGGGGACTCCATGCTTGGAAAAGACATGAAGGACGAAGAGGTGAGCGACCTCTTGCGAGGTTATCTTGTCTGTGGTTGGAATGAAGATAACCTGCTTAGTGAAGCGGTCAACAATCACTAGGATGGAGGTGAACTCGGATGAAGGGGGAAGCTGCTGAATGAAATCCATAGAGATGGAATTCCAAGGCTTCTCGAGAACGGGAAGTTGTTTGAGGAGACCATAGGGTTTGTGACGTTGCGGCTTGCTTCGCATACAAGTGGTGCATGTTTTGCAATATTCCTTGACAAAGGATCTAATCCCTGGCCAAGTGTAATCTCGTCGGATCAGCTCCAAGGTCTTATTGACCCCGAAGTGTCCCGAGAGAATGTGGTCGTGCTTGTATTGCAGGATGCGAAGTCGAAGGTCTTGGGCCGCTGGAACATAGGTTCAGTTGTCAAGCTTGAGAAAGCCCTCGGGGTCTGTGGTCCACCTCGGGTCATCAACCAAGCCGAGGTGCGACTTGGCTATGGGGTCCGAGGGGAGGTTCGCTAGTATGTCAGCTCGGATCTGCTCGGTATCAAGCAGTAAAGCGGCTCGGAGAACGACGGGAGCGAGGTTAGTAGCTCTAAGGGACGATGCCAGCTGGTGTTGGGTAAACACTGGTCGTAGGTTCTGTGGGTTTATGGTGGCATAGTCGCTATTCCCCTCTTTAAAGTAGACGTCCCATCGTCTAGTGAGAGAGTCAGGCTTCGTTCCAAGGCGACCAGGTCGGAAACGTATGGCGAGGTTGAATTGGGAAAGGTATTCCGACCACCGAGCTTGTCGACGGGTCAAGAGCTTCGTTGTTGAAAAGTATTCGAGGTTCTTGTGGTCGGTGATAACGTCGACAGGGTCGCCAGAGCCCTCTAGGTAGTGTCGCCAACGTTGAAACGCTTCAAACATTGCTAAGAGCTCCTTGTCATGAACATCGTAGTTGAGCTCGGTAGAGGTGAATGTGCGGGAGTGGAAAGCGACGGGATGAAGTTCGCCTTCCGAGGTTCGCAGTGATAAGATTGCCGCTAAGGCATAATCTGAAGCATCAGTCTCTACGATTAGCGGAAGGTCAGGAATCCAGTGGGTAAGGATAGGAGCGGTAGTGAACGCCTTCTTCAACAAGTTGAAGGCCTGCCGACAATCCTCGGAAAAGTTCCCAGGGGTACCCTTGCGGGTGAGTCGGGTGAGGGGAATGGTGATGTCGGAGTAGTTGTGAATGAAACGTCGGTAGAAGTTGGCGAAGCCGAGGAAGGATTGGATGTCGCGAACTTTGCGAGGTTCAGGCCAGTCTTGAATGACCTTTACCTTGTCGTCCGCCATGGTGAGACCCTCGGGAGAGAGTATGTAGCCGAGGAATTCAACCGAGTCGCGATGAAACTCGCATTTGTCTTCTTTGGCGAAGAGGTTGTTGAGTCGCAGTCGTCTCAAGACTTTCTTGACATGTTCAACATGTTTGGAGGGGTCACTGGAGTAGATTAGAATGTCATCCAAGTATACCACCACACAAACATCCAAAAGGGCGGCGAAAATCTCGTTCATGAATCTCTGGAAAGCAGCAGGGCCGTTAGTGAGACCAAATGGCATAACCAACCATTCAAAAGACCCATAGCGAGTCCTGAAGGCGGTTTTCCATTCGTCACCCTCGGCCACCCGTACGAGGTGGTAAGCATGACGAAGGTCTATCTTCGTATAGATGCGAGCATTCTTTGGAGCATCAAGTAAGTCAGCGATCAATGGCAATGGATACCGATCTTTTTTCGAGATCTTGTTTAAACCTCGGAAGTCGACACACAACCGAAGGGAGCCATCTTTTTTGCAAACAAACAATACCGGTGCACCATGAGGCGAGCGTGAAGGTCGGATGAAACCGATGTTCAAGTGCTCGTCGATGAACTCGCGAAGTGCTTTGAGTTCAGAAGCTGAGAGAGAGTAGATGGAACCGATAGGAGGCGAGGTCCCTTCTTCGAGGTTGATTTTGATATCGTGGGGTCGGTGGGGAGCTAGAGTGTCAGCGCGTGCTTTGCTGAACACATCTGCAAATTCGTGATATACTTCGGGAACATGTTTTTTAACGTTCTCAGAAAGCTCGGAAGAACTTTCTCCCGATGTTGCCCCTCTGGCGAGGAGCTCAGGCGAAGCCAGATTGAGCTGAAACACTTCGGACCCTTCCAACCTAGATGCGCGCATGGAAGCGGGCACATTGATTAGGGACACGAGCGGTGCTTGCAATTTCGGAGGCGAGGTCGGAGGCGGGGGCGAAGATGCCGTAGGCGAGGTCGAAGTCGTAGCCAAAGCTGAGCGGGCTGACGTCGCCGTGGTCGCTGGAGCCGTAGTTAGGTCGATGGTCTTGAAAGTAATACTGCCCAATACCCAGTCAATTGACGGATTGTAGCGGGTGAGCCAGTTGTGGCCAAGTACCATCGAGCAACTCGAGTCGAGCAAGGTTACGTAGAAGGTAACCCATTGTTGTTCGCCAGTCGGAAAGCAAATGCAGAGGTCTAGAGCTTGGGTAATGGTAGTGTTAGTACTACCGTCAAATAGTTTCAGAGGTATAGGGGAGACAGGATAAGCAGGCATAGAGTACTTCTGGACAAATCTGGATTCAATAAAACAATCTGAGGACCCGCAGTCAACTAATGCAACAAAAGCGATGTTGGGGAGCGAAGGCGAGGTTAAATCTACATTAAGGTAATCTTTGGAGAATGAATGAGAAGCGGCACTGAGTCTGAGCACACGGGTGAGGTTACCGCAATCCTCGGATCGTGTGGTTCCGAGGTTGCTACCTATTTTTTCACCTCCGTAATGGAGGCCGAAGTCCCCTCGTTAGGGGTCTTGGCTGCCCGACCTTTAGAACCGCTACCGCTGGTAGACTTGTTCTTCGGGCAGTCCTTGACTATGTGGCCTTTGGTGCCGCAAAGCAGACAAAGGCCTTGGTCGACCCGACGTTGGCGCTCCTCGGGAAGTAGTTTGCCATCCTTCCCGAGCTTGCTCGAAATGTCGGGCTGGCCCTTGTTGTTCGAAGAGTTGTTATTGGAACCCCTGCCGTTGTTGTTAGTCTTGTTGCGGTTCTTATTGTTGTTGGAACCGCTGGAAGACTGGTTGTTGTTAGTGGCATTGCTGCTGGACTGATTAGCAGTGCGTGCAGGCTGGGAGCTACTACGACCATTGATCATGGTGTCATATTCCTTACGCTCCCAGTAGCGGCTGTCGCATTCCAGCACAAAGTTCCTAAGCTCGGCGAGGCTGCGGAATTGAGGGAAGTGAAGTAAGTCGTCCTTGATTATTTTGGCCAAGCCCTTGTAGGCGAAGTGTCGGAGGGCCGCATCGTTCAACATGCAGTAACTGCAAAACGCCTGGATATTCTATTGAAAATTGCTGGGCTAAAGGAGGTGGTAAAGAAGGTCAAGGACCACGTCAGAAGAAAAAAGCCAAAGGCAAAAAGAAGAAGAAGGGTAAAGCAAAAGCGAATGTTGCCGAAGAAGAGACCTCTTCTGAGGAAAGTGATGATGGGCATCTTGCCTCCACCAATTTCGACGAGTGCTCTAATTTTAATTCGAGCACATCCTCAGGAGTTGTAATGATACTCGACACCGGAACGACATCGCATATGCCACCTCATAAACATTTATTGAGGAACTACTGTGAATTCTCACAGCCGAGGACTATCCGAGCAGCCAACAAAGGCACTTTTGATGCCTTCGGCTCAGGACTGCTCGTATTATCCAATAAGGTGGGAGACAAAACAGTAGAAGTCATGTTGCAAGATATGGACTATGCACCAAAAATTGCTGCTACCCTCGTCTCAATCGGTCGGTGCGATGA
This sequence comes from Gautieria morchelliformis, assembly GCA_015179125.1. Lineage (NCBI taxonomy): Eukaryota > Fungi > Basidiomycota > Agaricomycetes > Gomphales > Gomphaceae > Gautieria > Gautieria morchelliformis. The sequence goes on along the minus strand of WHVA01000039.1, from coordinate 379,260 downwards.
TGCTGGCTACGATATTCGACTCGGTGGCCAGAAATGCACAATATCTAACACTGCTGGAAAGATATTGATGCAAGCACCGAAGGTCAATGGCTTATATCGAATAGACCTCCAGTCACCAAGTGCTCAAGCCCATATGTGTTTGTCTGCCATGGAAATTCATCAAAGGATGGGGCACATCTCACAGAAGTCCCTACAACATTTACTTAACCGTGGCATGATATTGGGCATTGAACTGAGCTCCACAGGCGATAGAATTGTCTGTGATGCGTGCATTCAAGCCAAGATTGCATGCAACCCTCTTCCTGAAGAACCCAGAGACCGTACATCAAAATTCGGTGACAGAATTTATTCTGATGTCTGGGGACCTGCAAGGCACCTCACAATCGATAAAAAGTCATATTATGTCTCGTTTATCGATGACTACTCAAAGGAATCGGTGATCTATCTCATGGCGAACAAATCAGAAGCATTCTCAAAGTACAAACTCTATGAGGCTCTAATTCTTCGACAGAGAAATGTGCACATCAAGGCACTTGTTTCTGACCGAGGGGGCGAGTATATGAGCTCTGAATTTGAAAAGCACCTGGCCAAACAAGGTACGAAGCATCCGTTGACAGTACACCACACACCAGAGTCTAATGGTGTTGCCGAACGTCTGAACCGAACTCTCACTGAGAGAACTCGTGCCATGCTGTTGGAATCAGGCCTTCCTAAGATATTATGGGGCTATGCAATACAGCATGCCAATTATCTTAGGAACAGGACGCATACAAGAGCTCTACCGGATAAAACACCTTATGAAATGATTCACCATGAGAAACCGAATCTCAAAGACATTCACACGTGGAGAACCAAAGTCTATGTTGAGGTCACTCAGGGAGATAAATTGGCAGCTCGTGCCAAAAGAGCTCACTGGATAGGAGTTTCTGCACAGAGCCATGGTCAATATGTTTATTGGCCTGACTCTCACAAAGTTTCTGTCGAGCGAAACATCGTGTTTGATTCAGAAATGAAGAAGGGAAAAGTCCCAATCATTTCTATTGAGGAATCCAAGCTACCTACGTCTAGAGAGGAGAAGAAGGCCATTCCGGCATCAGTGCCTGTGCCAGGTCACTTAGTCAGCGAAGAGGCAAAGATCGAAGAAATTGATGAAAGTGCACCAGAGGAATATCTTGAAGAGCTGCAACCTATTCAGGGAGTTGATGACAGACCTAGAGAAGCTGAACCGATAAGGAGAAGCGAAAGGATTCGTCAACAACAAGTGCAGCCGGCCCTAACAGGTCCCGTAACAAGATCTCAAACTCTGAGACAAGCTGGCGCACATATGACTACGCTAGCTTATGAGGATGTTGAGGACCATAAAGAAAATCTATTCAACCAAGAATTATCCTCCGAGATTCATGGCATCAGTAGTTATGAGTTTGCCATCAGTGCGTTTCCAACCGATGGTCAAACAATGACAAGGCGCTGGATTTGAGTCAAATTGAACCTAGCAATGCAGACGAAGCTCTGAATAATCCTATGTGGAAGAAATCAATGGACAAAGAGTACGAGGCCCTAATCGACAAGGGAGTGTGGGAACGAGCCAAACCACCTCCTGGAGCCAATATTGTCGGTAATAAATGGGTATACCTTTGGAAACGTAATCCAGAAGGGAAACCAATAATGCCTAAATCGAGAATGGTCGCCCAAGGCTTCACACAGAAGTTTGGAGTCGACTATGATGAGACATACTCACCTGTTGCTCGGTTATCCTCCCTACAGATCATATGTGCCATTGCTGCGAGGAACGACTGGCCTATTCATCAAATGGACGTGGACTATGCATACCTCAATGCTACACTGCCTGAACCTATTTACATGAAGCAGCCGTATGGATATGAGTCCGGAGACAAAGACGAAGTGCTACTTTTGAAGAATGCACTTTACGGCCTCAAACAATCTGGAAGGGAATGGTACAAACGTCTAAGTGGTGAATTCCACAAGTTAGGATTCACTACATCAGCCACAGATGGGGCTGTATTTTATAGACGTGGCAGAAAGGTGCATGTGATCATTGCAACAGCTGTGGACGACCTCACCATCACAGCTGAGAATCAGTCAGTCCTGGACGAGGTCAAATGAGATCTTGCTCAGGTCTTCAGTATGAAATATCTAGGTGAGATTCATTGGCTATTGAACCTTAAAATCGAGCAGAAGAAAACCATTGCAATTTCACAACCCGCATACATCGAGAAGACCATCAAAAGATTCAATCTCGAAGATGCAAAGACTTATGCTACGCCTCTTGATCCAGTTGTTAAATTATCTAAAGACCAATGTCCTTCTACAGAGAGAGGCAAGAAAGCCATGTTGAAGATTCCATACAGGCAAGCCATAGGATCACTCATGTGGGCAGCTGTAGCCACTTGACCTGACATTGCATTTGCGGTGTCATTGCTCTCACAATTCCTTTCAAAAATCCAGGTGGCACACATTGGAATGCAGTTAAACGTGTCTTCAAATATTTGGAAGGCACGAAGCATTACAAACTCACACTTGGAAGAAATCAAGACGGCTTGATAGGGTATTCAGATGCGGATTGGGGTTCACAGAGTCATAGGCATTCATATTCGGCATATTTATTTCAGATTGATGGAGGCACTGTTTCATGGAGTTGCCAGAAACAATTGATAGTAGCCCTCTCATCAACTGAAGCCAAATTTGTCGCCCTGGCCCATGCGGGCAAAGAGGTTCTTTGGATGCGCCATTTTATTTCTGAAATATTCCAACCGCTGAACAGACCCATCCAAGTTGATTCAGACAATCAATCAGCCATTGCAATCACGTATGGCACTCAACAACACACGAGAACCAAGCATTTCGACATCAGATTATATTTCCTTCGAGATATGATCAAAAATCAAGAAGCCAAGCTCGTTTATTTGCCAACAGAACAAATGTTGGCAGATATTCTCACTAAAGGACTTCCTAGTCCTAGAGTGAAGATCCTCAACAAGAAGCTTGGAATATATTAGGCTTGAGGGGGAGTGTTGGGTGCATTTATGCTCCTGCACCAAAATCAAGCCAAATAGATTCCACCATTCGTATTGCTTTTGATTTTGACTTGAAACCATGCTGACATTCATTATATTGATTTGTCAAATTTTTTTTCTTTGATTTTTCAAAGCTGTATTTCTACTTCTTTTCATGTTCTTGTTACGTATTGAGATTTCCGCTAAGTCGGAACTGGAAAGGACAGCGGCTTCAACTTGTAGGTTGCGCCCCCGATGAACTATCGTCCTAGGTATTTCGGAAATGGGTCGGAAGGCGGAATGCACTGAACTGAAGATTAGTCGGAACTTGGGGCGGAATTGAGGCGAAAGACGGAAGGCGGAGGGACTGAGGTCTTGCTAGACTCGCTGTGCTAAGAACAGGAGATGGAGCGAAGGAAATCAAGTATCGAAGGTGATTATCTGATTGCAGAATAACAGACATACATGACAGGCTTTTATACAAAAGAGCTGAGACAACAGGTAATGGGGTAGTACTAAGCAAATTCCGGGGGAAGCGGAAGTCAAGTAGACAATGTGTGGGAACTAACTAATTGGGAACAATGGGACTACAAGGGGGGTTCAGGGTAAGGTAAAACAATGGCAAAGAACAAGGGGTCGGGAAAACATATCTGACAACGAAACACAAGGAGGGCCGGACATATGGTCTTGATGAACGGTGAGGTGGGTCCGGTGGGTCCGAGTAATAGAGTCGAAAGAACAAGGGAATAGAACAATGGGTGGAATGTCGGAAATATCGGAGGGGCGGAAAGTGTTGCGGAACTGAAGGTCGGAAGTTGGAAATGAACGGTCGTAACAGTTCTATCCAACTGACCCTTTGTGGGTGGTTGTGGACAGGTTTCCTTTTTAAGCATGAGCCCAAAGGCAGGGGGGTCCCAATCTGGACTACCACCCCTAGAGAAATTAAATGTTGTATCGTAAGTGTATGTTTTGAAAAGTGTGCAGGGGTGTATCCCTGAGCACTTGCGAAAGTGACCCTGTTGTGTCCTTTCTACCTATTTAAGAGACCATTTGTTCAAGAGATATTAGGGAAAAGTAATGGACTGGTCCGGGGGCAGGGCATGGGAGGGCAGGCGGGCGTGGGATCAGGAGCGAGCAGACACGGGGCGTACAACTGGACAGGGCAAACGGCAGGGCAGGGGCTGACGAGTGAACAAGTGCATGTGGGTGAGCGGGAATGCGGATCAGTGGTTGTGAGGGTTGTGAGGGTAGTGGCGTGTGTCTGTGCTGGGGATGTGCGAGGGGCCCGGGGGACGGGGAATGGGGACAGGTCCACCTGTGTGAAAGGGGGAGATATGGTTAGTATTGTGCTAGAATGGGTTGGACTAAGTGATGATGGGAGTTGGGGGGGGGGTGGGACGTGGAGGAAGAGGGGCAGGAGCGGGAGGAGCAGGGGGTGGGGAAGGAGAGGGAGGGGCGGGGGACAGGGGAGGAGCGGGGAGGAGAGAGATGGGGGGGTGTGGGAGAGGTGAAAGGGAAGGAGTGGTTGTGGGAGGTGGCCGGGGGTGGAAGCGTTTCGTTGCGTTCACATAATCGAGCATGTAATCTACGCATGCAGGGTCGGAGAGAAGTTTGGATATGTTGAGTGCGTCCCTTCTTAGGACATTTAGTAGCGGCTGGCAGTCACGGGCATGTGCTGTGCATGTCACTAGAAAGTGGCAGACAGATTCCTCTTGTTGGTTGCAGCATGGGCATATCCGGGTGTCAGTGAGACCTGTCCTGTGCAGGTGGCACTGGAGCTGGGTGTGGCCTGTTCGATGTTGCATGACCAGACTGGATTGCCATCATGGTAACTCTCTTGTGATCTTGCGATATTTATCCGATGGGGCGCTGGGTCGATTGCGTGGAATCACTGATACCTTGGGGACTTGGAGAAGATATGTCTCTCTGTGTGCTTGATGTACTTGTTGTGCGTCATCTTGAGGGCGGACTTGCTGCTAGGGAGTGCTTTTCGCAGTTTTCTGGGGAGGGCTTCGAGTGGGCTGCTTTGTCCTTTCACTGCTTCTTTGGCCAACTCGTCGGCCTTCTCATTCCCCTCTATTCCTTTGTGTCCTGGTACCCATCGTACCTTGAAAGGTACGCCTTGATGTTGCTCTGCTATGCGGGTCATCTGCTTTAGATAGTAATCGATGAGATGCTGTCCTGGGTCGCTCTTGTGGCTGTTTAGCGCCTTGATTGCTGCTTGATTGTCTATGGCGATGGTTACTCCATCCAGGTATTCGTGTTGCCGCAGCATAGTGGCGGCTAGGATCATTCCAACGATTTCCACTTCATACACCGTGTGAGTTTGGTCAGTGCCGAGGTGGTATTGCATGGCCTCCCTTTGCATGCCATTGATGTAAAGTGCCGCCACTGCTCCTATACCTCCTTCGTACCCCGAACCATCTGCGTAGATTTGGACAGTGGACGTGTCGGTTTTGTTGTGAGTAATCGCTTCCTTTTCATTTTCCGCTACTTCTATGCATACTGGTGGTTCCCATGTCGGTTCGTGCCTTATTGCGTGCACCTTCTCCACCGACCCCACTGTCAGTCCGTGGGCCTGCAGTAGCTCGTGTAAGGGGGAGTGGTGCCATTCTGTTTGTTGTGACACCATGCGCATGCACGCGTGAAGTGGATGGGTGGACGGTAGAGTCAGCATTCACAGGGCAGCGTTGCATGTGTACTTGTCGAGTGCTAATTGAATTGGTAACAGGTCAGCGAGCACATCTAACAAATCAGTAGGGGTAGAATGCAGGGCCCCTGCTATATATGGCGGCTGCTGGTTGGACTCTAGCGAGTTTTGTTGTGAACCCGACCATGCCTCGAGCTTTCTTGGCATTGCCATTCTGTGTAGGAACCAGCTTTCTAGTCTAAAAATCTCGAAAAAAGCATTAAAAAGTCTGTAAAGAACCTTTTTCCCATCTTGACATCAGCCAATACACGCAGCTTTGATGGGGAACTGTCTTTAGAATATTCCTTGAATTTTCTTGTATTTTCTCGCCAATTGTTCTGACCTCCTTGGCTCAAAACTGCTTTATTCTGCTTGACAAAGGCTATGAACCCATGAGAGTCCATAACTTTGTCATCGGCGCTCAATTTAAAACTCCGACCGGAGCGATCCTCGAACGTGCTAATTCAGAGCCACACGTCCTCAAACACCCACAACTCCGACATTTTGGCTCTTTCAATCTCAGCTGGTGAGATTGGGAATCCGGTGCAGCTTACACAAGCTTGTACACTTAATTATAGTTCAAACCCAGCAGACACATGACTTGCTTCATAGCAAACATGGCTGTGTAAGGCTGTGTGCAAGACTGCCCAATGATATGCAGAGCCAAAACTAAGGTGTATATTCAATCAATCCTATTGGACAATGAGCCTCCAAGCTCAGTGCTACAACCCCTGAAATAGGACCCTTGATGTCATAGGGCTGTGCAGGGCTATGCAAGGCTATCCAGGGCTGTGTAAGGCTATGCTGAGCAGTGCAAATCAGGGAAGGTGATTGGCTAGCTATTCTTAATTTCCTTGCACAAACACACCACTATAATTACAAGGGTGTGTTTTAGCTGTGCAAATATTTACTTATGACATCACTCGCCTAATAGATAGAAGCTCCCCATTTTATGTAATCCTGTGTAATTTACAATATAAAAGGAGGCGATTCTGACCCCCTAGGAGAATCATCCAATCTAGCAATCTACTGCTTCTATCCTACACGTGACTCGTGTAACTTGCATCTTACTTACAAATATTAAATTATTTCCAGAGTTGTGCTGCAGCATTGTTTAATATTCTTTGAGTCTCGTAAACGACATGTTCTGATAGATTGAATGTTAAGATAAGTGAGATGCACGAGTAAGAACGCGAGAGAATGTATTTGAACCTTTGTCCTGTGAGCTCGTTGGGGCAAATGGATGGTTTAACCACATACATGAAATGTAAGGACTTATATGTGTTCTCGAAACAATAAGAAAATAGAAACAATGAGAAAAGCGAGAACAAAGGGCTTGACAGTGGTACACGCAAGCCTTGGATTACATAAGCGGAATGAACGTGTAACCAGCTTGTCATAATTCCAACATTGAAGTGTTAGCAATAACACCAAAGTCTTGAAGGGTTCCAAAACACGTTCCTTTGCACTGGCGTGTACCATAGATCTGCCGCATAGAACATCTTGGGGATGGCAATGCTAAGATATAATTTTCTCATGTTGTGGTACAACATTCCCTTCGTGGGCTTCGCCAGCTGTTTGAACTGTAGGACCTAGTCTGTTCCTTTGGCCGCTGCATAGAGCGCGTGTTCTCTAAATCACAGCTCTCTGTCCAATGTTACCCCTAGTAGCTTGTGAGAGGCCGTTGGAGCTATGGATATTCCCGATAGGTTGATAGGAACTGCCCTGGGATAGCTGTGTCTTGCCCTTTCATTTTGGATCCTTCACTCTTCTCCGGGTGAAATCCATGAGCTGCATTTTGTCCAACTTGAATTGTGAGTTGTGCTCCTTCGACCATTCATTGGCCCCTCCTCTCCTGGTCATCATTTTGGAGAGCGTGGTGTGTGTGCTTTTGAACATTTTGCCTGTGACCAGAAATGTTACGTCGTCTATGAACGCCGGGGCTAACTCCCCTTTTTCTTGTCTGGCTACTTCTATTAGTCCCGCGTTGTAGAAGTAATTCACCCTGATCACATCCATTATCGATGTCCAATAGCTCTGATAGATAATCGTCGAATTGTATCCTTGTTTGGCATCCTTGTAGCCTGTTCTGCACCCAGCTGGTGTATTGCTGCGGAACGCCCTTCATCCGCATGTCATATATTAACTGATCCACTGCCACGCTTGGGAACGCCCCCTTAACATCTAGGAATAGCGCTGATACTACCTTTCCCTTTCCCCACTGGGTTTTGATGAAGTTGACTGTTACATGCATAGCATCTACGGTGTTCCACCCTGCATGTCCTCCAAAGTTGGTGGTCGGAAGCATTTGTAGAGTTTCTGCATGATATGTTAACGTTTCTGCTACACACCCTGAGAGGGGCTTGGCAAGCGTTTCCATAAGTGTTATAGGCCGATACGCCTTCGCCACTGTGTAATCAGGTTTCCCGGGTTTCTGTAGGGCGGTGATGGTGGTCGTTTTCCACTCCTTGGGGTAAGTGTCGAAATGGAACGTGGCCCTGTAGATGCAGCCCAGATGGGGGGTAAGTATATCTGCACAGCGGGTCAACACCGCGTTTGACAGCCTAGACGGGCCTGTGGCCTTGTATGGGTTCATCTTCTCAATTGCTCGTCGGATTTGTTGGTCAGATATTGGCGCATACTTGAATGCCTTGAATGCCGGCTCTGGGAACAACACATCGGGCTGCTGTGGTAGCTGAACTCCTTGTGAGGGGAAGAAAGCTTTAAACAGCAGCTTGCTCTTCTCTCTGTTGTCTGTGACTCTGGTCTCTGTCCCAGCATCGCGCACTACTCTGGGGGGAGGTATCCTCATGCGAGCTCCATCAGTCGATGGCCCTGACACTAGATGGCTGGCTGTCCATACGCTGGCTTCATCCGCATTCTGCAGCCAGTCGAACCAGAACTCCTGCTTGGTTGCAGGTATTCTATCCATGTATTCATTCTGTGCTTCACGATGCCCCTGATGCACTGGATGTAACAGATCATTTCTAGCTCGGTTGGCATACCTAGCTGCCTGCCGCATTCTAGATCTGGCTCGGCTCAGTTCTTTGGTCCACCACCTTTTGGTGTATGGGGACTGCACAGAGAACAGTATGATGGCATCCACTGTTGTGTTGATGGCCATCTCAAGTGAGGTCAAACGTCCCTCTATCTCCCTCGCCTCATTTATCTCGTTCGGTCTGGGGCACTTAGCTAGCGCGTGTCATGACACGTTTATTTCCTATACCCAGTAGCTCTGTCCTCCCCTTCATCACTCCACTTCTACGTTCGCTCCAATTGCCCTTCGCCAAGTTCACCAAACGACCTTGGCTACTCGCGTCATTCGCCATGACCACGCCATCAAAGCACCATCGACGTCCTTTGGCTGGCTTGATAGTTCATCACTGGTCCTCTCACCCCCTCGGCTCAACCCCCTGTGGATGTTCCTCTGGCCGGATTGTCACGACCCATGTATTTCTTGCACCCAGCTATCCCTGTTTTCCCTCCTACCACTCCTCCTTCGTGTTCGCTCGGCTTTGCCCTGCCCCCCGACCACACCTCATCTATGACCGCCGCATTCACCCTTCGCCACATTCGCCGAACGACCATTCGCTGCTCACATCATTTGCCAGCAGGCAAGCCATCAAACACGATCGACATCCTCTACCCGGCATGATGGTTCATCACTGGCCGCCGACGCAACCCCTTTAGGTGTTCATATGGCCAGGACACATTTGTGGGGCACCCTAACCGTAGGTTGTGTGGGATCAGCCCAGCAGACAAAGAGTCCATGTGGGGCAAGATATATGCAGGTCTCAAGGCGTGTTTTCATACATAAGTGCCTTCATCCTCTTTTCCCCACGTCGTTTCACATTCGCACTCCTTTCTATTGTATATGTGTTTCATCTTTTCTGTATCCTGGCTGCGCACCCCTATCCAACCCTGACTCAAGACGGCCACCCTATCTACAGTCGTAGTGAAATAGCCCATGGCACTTGACGATGTAACATGCAAGGTGTCACGGAAAGGTTGTTTAAGTAGCAACAATCCTTTCACCGGCAAAGGCGCTCCTTCGGAGCCCTTCGCCAACAGCACAGATAATAGTTCGAAGGCTAAGGTAATGAAGGTGAAGTATGAAAACTCACCAGTGATGCTTAAGTCTTCCTCTGGTCGAAGATGGAAATCTACAGGAGAGGGCTCAAGACGATAGTCACAGCTAGGTCAAGTTTTGCACAAGATCGACGTATGATAATTGAACTGGGGGATATACATGCGAATGTAGACTAGTTATACTGAATGCTCGTATGATGCTAGTGAATAGGAAAGAGAGCCCCGATCGGGCAGCTGTCATGATGCATTTATTTCCCATACTCAGATGCCCTGTTCTCCCATTTCTCACTCCACCTCCGTGTTCATTCCGATTGCCCTCGCCGTGTTCGGCAACCGATCCTCGCTGTTCGCGCCATTTACCATAGCCACGCCGTCAAAGCAGGATCGACTTCTTTGGACTGACTTGGCAGTCATCGCTGAGCCTATCACCTCCTCTGCTCAACCCTCTTTTGACGATGCTCCTATGATCGGATTGTCATGACTTGTGTATTTCCTACACCTTGTTATCCCCATTTCCCCTTTCGCCACTCCTCCCCCTTGTTCACTCGGCTTCGCCCTCTACCTCGACCACTCCTGCCCTATGTCATCTCCGTTGGCCCTTCCTCGCATTTCACCGAACAGCCACTCGCTGCTCGCATCATTCGCCAGCAGGCACTCCATCAAATCACGATCGATATCCCTACCCGGCATGATGGCTTGTCAGTAGCTCCATCAGCTTCTCGGTCCAACCCCCTTGTGGTGTTCATATGAGCAGGGTGCGTTCGTGGGACGTCCTACCCGTAGGTCATGTGGGATCAACCCAGCAGATGAAGAACCCATGCAGGGTGGTGTATATGCGGGCCCCAAGACATGATTTCATACATAGGTGCCTTCGCCACCTTTACACTCCGTCGTTTCATGTTCACACTCTTCCCTCACTCTATTGTATGTTTATTCCATCTACTTAGTATCATGACTGCGCACCCCTATCCAACCCTGACTCACAACGGCCTCTTTCCTATTCGCTGATACCTTACGAGCATTCGATATAAGTAGTTTACATTCGCATGTATATTCTCCAGTTCAATTATGATACATCGTCCATCTTGTGCAAACTTGACCTCACTGTGATCATCGTTTTTGAGCCTTCTCCTGGAGATTTCTATCATCGACCAGAAGAGGACTTAGGCATCACTGGTGAGTTCTCATACTTCATCTTCATTACCTTAGCCTTCGAACTATTTTCTGTGCTGATGGCGAAGGGATTGTCGCTACTTAGACAGCCCTTCCGTGGCACCTTGCACGTTACATCGTCAAGTGTCACGGGCTATTTCGCTATGACTGTAGATAGGGCGAGCTCCGCTCAGGAAGCCCTCTTATCTTGTGAACATTTATTGGTTCACCTATTCGCCGAACGGCATACTTATTCGCACAAGTCATTTGGGCATTCACTGTGTTCACTAATACACGATATTAACACCTAAAAACCAATCTTGACAGCAGCCCTCTTATCTCCTGAACATGTATTGGTTCACCCTATTGGCTGAACGGCATACTTATTCACACAAGTTATTCAGGCATTCGCTGTGTTCACTAATACACGATATTAACGCCTAAAAACCAATCTTGACACTCATTTGATAACAGCTCTCTAAACCTTGTCCAATCTACTTGCCGCCAGTTTCTCTTTGCTGTTTCCTCAGCCATGGGAGTTGAGACGTCAATGGTGCTGGAGATGGGAAAGTGGTCAGCACAAGGGGATTGGAGGTCTGGGAAAGTTGTGCAATGCCGAGCTGCTAAACACATTGTCCGGTCGGGTCAAATCTTTTGTGGAGGACGTGTGTAAGGTGGGAATGTCTTTCAGTAATACGAGCATGTCGTACTGTGCTAGTAGATCTAGTAATATTTGAGCTTCATCCATATTTGTGGCTGTGAATAGGTGTGTATTGCGCTCCTTGTCCCACAGAGGGTGATGTCGGTTGAAATCACCCATCCATAGCATGACTGCTGGATTGATGAGCCTTGCTTCCCATCTGTCCGTTTGAATTGTGTCGTGTATGACCTGTAAACTGCGTAAGTGCTCGCAGTCATTGTAAATATTGAATATGGATAATGTCCCCAGGTCTGTGTGTATAGCTACTGCGATGATGTCTTGTGATGGAAGATCTATTTGTTGCCATGTGCTGGAGCGGAGGCGTCGGTTGATGAAGATGGCTGCTCGGGACTTTTTGGGGTTGTCCCTGTGTGATGTTGGGGTTAGGGAGTACCACCTATGGTTGGCACGTGTGTTGCCTAGAAAATCAAAGTACGGCTCCTGTAATTGAATAATGTCATAAATGTTGGGGTCTGTGGTGTTGATGAGGTCTGTTTGGGCCACATCCGGCTTGTTGAGGTTCTGTTGCCATATATTCAATGTCGTTAGGTTGTTGTGTGTGGTTGTACTATTCATGAGAAGGGTGGCGAGGGAGCGAAGTTCTGTCATTGAGGTTCACCCTGAATCCTAAGTCCTCGAGTGATAGCTGGCGTGCAGATGATGTGCTCGTCCCCCATCCTCCTCAAGTGGTGGATCACTGCCTTGGCACGCTTGGTGGCGGTCTTCCTCTCTGTTGATTCCAGTACATTGGTTGATGTTCCGAATGGCCCAAAGTCGCACCGTGGGCAGGTCAAAATCATGGGCAAGCTGTTGGGGGAGGATAGTTGCGTTCAGGCTCTTGCGCAACATGAGCTGTCTCCCATGACTGGGGGTCTTTGCTAGAGGGGAAGAATCTCATGTTATTTTCCAGATACTTGAGTTGGATCTGTCGGGTGTTCTCCTTGAAACGCGGGCAATTGTGATCCCAGGTTGCGTGCCCTATATCTTCACAATTAGTGCACCTGTAAATTTTGGGGTCTGTTACTTTGCACTCTGCTGCCCTGTGTCCCGTGTTGCCACACGTGCCGCACGTGTCCTCCGTCTGAGGGCACTGCGCGGCCATGTGCGCGACCCCTAGTTTTTGACACTTCAGGCATCTTTTGACTTCTTGTAACATCTTTCTGACTGTAGCCCGGGTGCCTGTGATTAGTGCCCCACACCTGATTAATGTGTTTGCCGCCATCCGATTTCGCAGCTGGATGACCATGTATGCCATGCACTGAGTCTGCGTGCGCATCCCCGGTGGTGTAATCCAATGCGCTGAGACAATGTCTCCACTTTCTAAGCTGTTTTCATTCTCAACCTCTGCTAACTCGGCTTGGGAGTCAGGATCGAACCTGATTGGCACGAATTCCGCTATGACTGAGTAGTTACTGGGTCTCATGACTGACATCTGGCTGAATTTGGCGAGAAAGGTGGATGAGAATTGGTGGGCCTGTAGGAGTTCGGCCACTTCTTCCATTTGTAGTTCTACCTAGAACACACCGCTTGGTAACCTCTGCACCCCTACCGCTTTCAGTTTCTCTAGCCCTTCATCCCATTCCATCTCCCCGATTGCCAGATTGGCCTTGCTGAGTATGTCCGGCTCAGCTTGTCTTGCTACCTGATGGTCTGTGGCTTCTGGCGCTTTTTAAATGAGGATCTGTCGAGTGTGTAGGTTGCATCTGGCCAACATGCTGGATTGAAGGCTGATGGGTTTTGTTGCGCATGCCGCCAGCGCGGCTGCATATGTTGGGTACCGTCCTAGCTTGCTTGCTGGTGTCTGTTCCCCCCCTGCGCTACTACGGCTGGCACCTGCTCCGTGACTGCCTCTATTATGTGTTGCGCTGTTCCATTGCTCTCCTGCCTCAACTCTTCTACTGTCCCCGCTAAGCTGTTGGTTGAATTCTTGATCAACGCCATTGCCGACTCAATGCTCTGCAATATAGGGGTTAGTATGTCGTTTACTCCACATAACCTTTCTTTGACGGCGGTGGCCACTTCAGCTATGATTGTTCTGTCAGCTAGGTCAGTTAGTAATGTTGCTAGCCCTGATACCTTCTTCTGTTGTTTTGGGTATGGTTGCTTGCGCTTCCACGAGCTGCAGCAACACTGTGGCTAGACTGTGATACGAGATGCTCTGCCTTTCTGGGAGTAATCTCTTGCTGAGAAGGTATTGATGTGCATCTTCTGGGGACCCTGTCGCCTGATTGTGTGGGGGTGATTCTCCGACTTTGTTTGTGGCCTGTGACCCCGACCGTAGGCTGTGACCGCTGGGTTTTTCCTCTGGAGTGGTGGCTTTTTGCTGGATCCTGAGGCCATTGGATTCGGCATCGCTTGGAGGGGTGGATGCTGACGGCCCGCTGTTGGATGTCAGCTGTACACTCTACGTTGGATGGGGGGAGTTGGCTGTGTATTGATTTTTGTGCTTGGGATAGCATGGGAAAGTAGGGTGTTGTGGTGGTTCCGGGTTAAGGGACACTCTGGGTCGACTTAGCAGTTCTGGCAGGGTTTGAAAGCCAGCGCCTGCATGTAAATAACCCGTGTATCTACATGTACATTAGTTATTACATAATCCCAGTGGGCCCCTTAGGGACCCACTGTATAGTTTATGCGTGGGAACCGGCTAGCGGTCCCCATCGCATCTTACCCTTACACTGTCACTACATAGCATCAGAATACCACACATTGGTCAAGTTCTGTCGTGCTCTTGTGACCTGAGGCTTAAGATAGATATCTTTACACTGCGTGTGCCACCAAGTTACGACACAGGAACATGTGAAGCAGGGGTGATGTACACCCGATCGCTTCGTGACAACACGAGCACATGACGTGGATCCCAACTCGGCGACACAACCCGACTTAAAAATTTTTGATTATTTTTTTTTTGGTGCAGGCTAGCCACTGAAATTGCGAAACTAGTGACTGCCTGTCTCACTGAAGGGGAGGATCCCAGAAGAACCACTGTGGGAAGATGTTAGCGACGAGGAGGAAGGGAGCCACGGTCTCCCACTGGGCGCTGGGCCTGAGGGCAGGGTGAAATGGAGCTAACCTGAAAGGACAAGACTGCCGAACACATGACGCTCAAGGAGCTTTCTCACGCATACCACCACCACCAAAATACTCCATAAACATTTTCTCAAACACACTACTCGTATATACCAGTGTAGCTTACTGCTGACGGCAGCCAGCAGGACAACCAAAGCTTCTACAAAAGGAAGCAAAACAAAAAATGATGCCGCCGAGCGTTGACGCCCAAACGCCTGCCACGTCACAGAGCCGGACAAGATTGGGCAACCAACACCCTCCAAGCAGCAGAACTAGACTAGAACTCCTAACGGAACTGACGGCAGCAGTGCACACCAGAGAACAGGCGAGAAGTTACCTAGACAAGCAT
The DNA here is from genome assembly GCA_015179125.1 of Gautieria morchelliformis. Taxonomy (NCBI): domain Eukaryota; kingdom Fungi; phylum Basidiomycota; class Agaricomycetes; order Gomphales; family Gomphaceae; genus Gautieria; species Gautieria morchelliformis. Next base: position 364,201 of record WHVA01000039.1, on the reverse strand, counting down.
GGCTATCTAGCAAAGGATGACCAGCTGTCAGTGGAACAGCTAAGTTACTCTCTGCTCTCACTCGCGCACAACGCTACTGGAAAGACACTACAGGAGGGAGTGAGGGCGGTGGTGATTTTGATAATGGAAGAGGTGGCGAAGAACGTAGTGGCAGCAGTCCTGCGACACGTCGAACGAAGCCTCAACCCGATAATAGAAAAAATCAGAACGGTGACAGACACAGCGAGAAACACGGCTGCAGTAGCCAAGCAGACAGCTGAGGAAGCCAACAACCTCATAGAGCATGTCGGCAGCATAGATTGGCAGGGACAGCAAAGGACAGACAGTGGGATGGGGGGAATGAATTATGCGGCGGCACTTAAGGGAAACATACCCTTGTCACACCTGAACAACCTAGCAAAAGCAAAGGCAAGAGAACGACAGATACTAATAGACAGGGACCCGCAAGGAGAGCAAGACACGCTCAAAGACTTGACGGAGCAGGAGTTGGTCATGAAGGCGAATGAGGCCATAGATCAGCTAGGGGAGGACCATGACCTAAACGATATAGTATTCATCAGCACCAAGAGATTGGCACAAGGCGGTAAAATACTCGAGCTAGACACTGCAGAAGCGGCGAAATGGGTCCAGGAAAATAGGAGAACATTCCTCAGCAAGTTCAGCAGCACAGCGGTGATAAAGGACAGGGCATTATCGGTGATAGTAGAATATGTCCCCTTGAGTCACTCACCAGATGCCCTTTCAGAGCTCAGGAAGATAGAGCGAGACTCCAGACTACTGGCCGACTCCCTTCTGGCAACCCGCTGGATAAAACCAATCCACAGAAGAACCGTGGGAAAAAGATCAGTGCACATAATAGCAAAGTTCGCCAGCACAGAATCAGCAAACCAAAGCATCAGGGACGGGATAATTATAGCAGGAAAATGCACATGGGCGAGAAGACTAAAAAGAGAACCGAGGCGCTGCCTCAAGTGCCAGAGATATAACGCGTGGCATGTCGCCACAGAGTGCGACAGTGCAGACAAATGTGGCACATGTGGGGGAAAGCATAGAATGGCAGAATGTGAGGAAACCAACCTAAGCAAATTCAAGTGCGTCAATTGTGACACACTTGGGCACGCCTCATGGGACAGAACATGCCCAAAGTTCATAGAAGCATGTCTGGCAATAGAGAAAACTGACCCAGAGCATACGTACAAGTATTTTCCTAACGAGGACCTGAGAACGTGGGAACAACAGGGGGCCCAGGACGAGGTGGAGGATGCAGGAGACATTTTCAGAAGAGTCAGCACACAATTAGACAGGAGAAGATGGGAGGCAGAGACATACACAAGGGAGGGTGGAGGATGGAACGAGAATGGGAGGAGAGAGCGGGGAGGAAGGAGAGTGGCGAACCCTAAGATAGGCCACAGAGACCAAGGGTGGACAGTGAGAGAGGAAGGGGAGATTCGACAAAGGCGCCTGGATGAATACGACTTCGCGACCGACCAAGAGCAGATGCAAACAAGAGAGGACATTGACAATAACCCACGCCGTGAATGAATGAAGAAAACAAGCAACTAAAAAACTTGAAGATTCGACAACAGAACGTCAACAAATCACTCACCGCCACAGCCGATTTACTAGCTAAGTGCACACCAAACTGTTATGATATCATAGCGATACAGGAACCCTATATTGATTTTTTGGGCAACGCCAGGGCCACAAGCAGCTGGCACTTGATATACCCAAAAACCCATTATCAAGAAAAAGAGAAGAGAACAAGATTGATGATACTGGTGAATAAGAAGATAGCCATGAGCGCATGGGGAGCAGTGGATGTAGGGTCGCCAGATGTAACAGGAATGGAGATAAGGACAAATATGGGTAACTTACTTCTCCTAAACCTATACTGCGATTGCGCACACTCAGATAGTTTGAGAATCACGCGGAAATTCCTACAGGACAGAGCGGCGTGGAGTGGAAACTGACAACACGACGTAGAGGGAATGGTCTGGGTTGGTGACTTCAATAGGCACCACCCTTTGTGGGATGAATTGTGAAACATGCACCTGTTCACGAGGGCCAACTTAGATGCGGCACAAGTGCTGCTGGATGCAGTGGCGGAGCATGACCTGCAAATGGCACTCCCCAAAGGAGTGCCTACGCTCAGAGCGATGGCCACGGGAAACCTCATTCGCACGGATAACGTCTTCATCTCTGCCTGCCTAGCTGAGAGCCTAACCAGTTGCAGACCAGTACTGGAGGAACAGCCACCAAAAAGTGACCACTTCCCAATAGATACCGACCTTGACGTAACCTTACAGGCGCACACAGCAGCCAAAACGGAACTACAGAGAGGTAGACTGGAAACTATACAATGAGAAGCTCGAGACCAGGCTCAAAGCAGGCATTAATGCACCGACGCCCCTCACACCGCTGCAGTTCAACACGAACCTGAACGCGCTCATGACCACCATAGCAGACACGACTGAGGAGATAGTTCCGCAAAGCAAACCATCACCATACATGAAACGGTGGTGGTCACTGCAACTCACTTGAACAAGAGCGGAAATGAGGCATTTAGGCAGGCGTTCATATGCGAGGTGATATGACCCATCAGATACAGCACATGAGGACTACAGGGTAGCAAGGAATAACTATGCAGATGCCATCGAAAAATAAAAGAAAGCCCATTGGGAAGACTTTCTAGATAACATCGACCAGAAAACGATCTGGATGGGGCACAAGTATGCCTCGGCGGAAGCTTCTGATGGGGGACGAACATGCGTGCCAACGCTAACAGCAGCACAGCTGAACGGGACACACCTGGTGGTGAGATCAAATGAACAGAAAGCCGACATGCTGTTCAATACATTCTTTCCACAGCCAGAAGAGGGCGCCAAGCAGGTACCAACAGACTACGAGTACCCAAACCCTACCTTTGAGTACCAGCCAGTAACGGATGATCAAATATGGAGAGCGATAGGCAAACTAAACCCGTTTAAAGCTCTGGGACAAAGTGGTATTCCTAATGTTATCACAATACAGTGTGCTGACACTTTGTTGCCGTACATAGGGCTGCTATTCCGCGCAAATTTCGAGCTCAAAACATATCGGCCAGAATGGAGGGACTCGATAACAAGAGTCCTTCGAAAACTGGGGCAAGCCGACTATATGGTGCCAGGGGCGTACAGACCCATTGCGCTCCTAGAAACGATAGGAAAGGTCTTGCCAGTGTGTGTAGCGGAAGACCTGGTAAAAATGGTGGAGAAGCACCACCTATTGCCAGACAACCACTTTGGCTGTAGACCCGGGCAGACAACGACTGATGCAATACACTATGTAGTAGCAGCGGCCAAGGACGCATGGAGATGAGGAAGAGTCCTGGGGGTGCTATTCCTAGATATAAAGGGAGCTTTCCCAAGTATAATTCTGGACAGGCTTACCCATAATATGCGCAGAAGGGGAGTCCCACCCGAATATACAGACTGGATAAGAAGAAAGGTCGGAGGGCGACTCACCTCGGTCAGTTTCGACGACTTCAGCACACCTTCGAGGCCAATAGGTGGGGAATGGACCAAGCATGTCCGCTCTCGGTGATAGCCTACTAGTTTTATAACGGGGACCTGATAGAAAGGGCCCGCCGGGAGAATGGGGAAGACTGCGTAGGGTTTGTAGACAACACGACATTAGTGGCTGAAGGGAAAGACCTCCAGGAAGCTTTTGGAAAGCTGACCGACATAATGACCAGACCCGAGGGCGCATGCAGCTGGGCCACAACGCACGACTGCCAGTTTGCTGTAGAAAAGTTCGGCTTAATGGGGCTCACCAGGCGTCTAGAGAAAGACCCAGACAGGCCGAACAAGACAAGGCTGATTGCAAGGCCAACGATAAAGATCGGACAGAACACCATAAGGCCCACAGCAACGCACAAGCTCTTGGGAGTAGTCATAGATCAGGAACTGAGGTTTAAGGAACACACCAACTATGCGCTCAGGAAGGGGGAAGCATACATCGCACAGTACAGGAGACTCGCGAAACCAACGAAGGGTATAACAGCTAATCATATGAGAAATTATTATCTAACAGTGGCAGTACCTAGAGTATTATACATGGCTGACATCTTTCTTATTCCAGACACCAGAAAGAGAAAGGGAACCAAAGGTCATATAAACAAGCTGGCGCAAATACAGAGGCAAGCGGCGCTAGATATAACAGGGGCTCTCAGAACCACAGTGACCGACACCCTAGACGCACATGCCAACCTGCTCCCCTTCCCACAGTTGGTCTCTAAAATAGTACACAGGGCCGCGGCACGACTCGCATGCCTACCACACACACACCTGTTAGCAGCCAGAGTCAAAAGGGCAGCCAAAAGATATGTAAAAAGGCACCGCTCACCGCTCCACGAAATAATCCATGCTTACGGTCTTCAGCCAGATAGAATGGAGAAGATAGAAACAGTGGTACATGGGCCCAAATGGGCCCCGGCATTTCGCATAAGAATTCCACACAACAAGGAGCGGGAAATGGAGGAAATAGCGGCGGAAGAAACAGGTGTCATGGTATACTCAGACGGCTCATGCATAGAGGGAGGAGTGGGAGCCGCAGCCATACTATACAGGGATGGCATGGAACAGCGATCAGCAAGACTGTACATGGGGACAGAGCAGGAACATATGGTGTTCGAAGCAGAATTCGTAGGAGCAGCTATCACGGCCAAGATGCTATACGCAGAGAGAGGAGAAAGGTACACAATAGCCATGGACAATCAGGCTGCGATCCAGACAACGCGAAGAGAAAAAGCAATACCTGGACAATACTTGGTCAATGCGCTCCACAGACAAGCCCAAGGCATTGCGGAATGCCAACCAGAGACACAGCTGGTTATGAGATGGGTACCTGGACATGAAGGAATAAAGGGAAATGAGAGGGCAGAAGAGGAAGCCAAAAGAGCAGCGAGGGGAGAATCCAGTGAAGAACAGGAAATACCATTCTAGTGTTGAGGGCTGCTACCAATTAGCAGGGCGGCCGAAGTCCAGAGGCAAAACACAGAGCTGAAGAGAGAGGCAAAGGCCATCTTCGCCAAATCGCTGAGAGCGCAGTTCGCTCTAGAAATCGACCCCTCCATGCCATCAGCGGCTTCGAAGATCACAAGAAACATGCCTCGCTGGCATGCAAGCCTACTTGTACAGCTCAGAACAGGCCACGTGGCGCTCAACAAATATCTGTACAAGATAGGAAAGGTAGACTCACCGACATGCCCTGTGTGTGGGAGAGTGGACGAGACGGTCCACCATTACCTGTTCTGATGCCTGGCCTATGAAAAGCAAAGAGAAAAGCTCGCAAAGAAACTAAGAGGAGGGGCGAGATCGATAAAGGTGCTACTGGGAGGGCACAAGGCTTTGACACATTTATTCAGATATGTACATGACACGAAGAGGTTCGAAAAACCATACGGAGACCTGGCGCTACCAGTGGGAAAAGAGAGTGGTAGAGAGAAAGGACAGTGAAAGAGGCAGAGGAAATGAGAAAGATGAGAAACCAACCATGCCCTCACCAAACCAGGCACGGACAAGCTCGGGGCCTCGCAGCGTAAGCAGAGACAGAAAGAAAGGAGAGAAGGTGGTCAAGTAAACGGAAAATGTACTTACCGTCTTACATAGGGCGAGGCCCCAAAAGACGTAAAGCATGGATTATAAAAAAAAAAAAAAAAAAAAAAAAAAACATGATGCTCAAGCCGACCATGCTGAGAACGTTTTGCGACGAAGGAGATGGGAGTAGAAGAATGCTATAGAGGGGTCAGCGGGTTCGGGGGGAATAGAGGAAGAAATGGACTGACACCGGGAATGATGAGCCAGATGAGGGCGGCGGAGGCGAGGACCCAGGCAATGTCCCCTGGGGAGTAGATGCACCCCATGGTCACATTGGAGAGATACCATTGGATGGACTCGGCTGAGGAGCATGGCCCAGTATGGCACACGAGATTTTAGACTGCTAAGACAAAGAATGGTGGTAAGGGCGTGCATGGGGGATGAGAATGGTGGAGCAACTGCCCAATGGGAGCCCTGGCTGGCCGCGCCTGCCCCTCGGGGCCGCGCACTGTGGCTGGGATCGCCATCAGATGCATTTCGTTTTCGCGCGGTCCCTCCCTGTCACGCATGGCAATCCATCCCCTACAGTCACGTAACATATACCTTAGACCCCCTGTGGGAGGCTATCGACAATGTCCCTCACTGACTGTTATCGTGGCGCCGACCGCTCGGCGCTGGTCCGCCTATCATCCTCCCACACAGTCGACATCCACCAACCCTCTGCAGGCAAGTTTCCTCCTATCAGGTCTCTCCGTTCCCGAGCCCATTCCAACTAATTGTTGTGACAACCTTGTGATCCAAAGTCCATGACAGCATCACTCCCCCATGCCCCACCCTACATCTCACTGTCTAACAGCCTGGACCACAAGGCACGGGTGATGTTCACCTGCATTAATATGTCCAACATCAGAGGGGATGATGTAGTGCCAAGAAACTCTGCTTCTGAAGTGGGGCAAAATAATTCTCTCTTGTCTGAGCTTGACAAAGGAGTTTGAGGGCAAAATGCCAAGTTTTGCTCTCAAACCCTTTCTCATCACCCAAGATAATGCTGCCACCAGTATACCGACAGGGTACGCGCGAGCTCGAGCGCTCGAGGCTATCCTGGTGGACGCTCCGAGAAGGTTGTGTATATAAATAGACCGATCGTGCCGCGTATCACCCCTCAACCTGGGGCTAAATCCGAACATTCCATATCTGTTCCACTCCTGCACCTCGACCTCTGTTCCTCCTCTGCGCAGTCCGTGATTCTCGCATTTATACCCTTCTCCCACCCCCAACAGGCCATTGTACATTCTCCCTGCATCCGGGAGTCTGTCAGGGAATGCGGGTGCCTGGAACACACGGGCCACACGCCCCTGTACCACATCACCTCTTGGAACGTGTCCAACACGTCACTGCTTCCCCATGCTCATTTCCAAAGAAAAGCACTTCCCCGCTCGATCAACTCGCACTAGCACCTAACATGGCAGTTTATATGACGATCATGATCCAAGTGATCAATCAACTGTGGATCATGATATACCCATTTAGGGTCGATTCACATCAAGCGCAGGCCGCTTCTCTGGCACGCCACACCACAAGACACACATCAATTTGGGAAGCAGAAGCCCCGAAGCTTGCAAGCACAAGAAGCATGTATAGCTCGAAGCGCTCACAGTAGATACGTTATAGAGGTTTGTAGTTCAATGTCCTGACAGCAATGAGAGTCACTGTCCTAAATACACATTCTATCCTAATTGTATTAAGTTCCTTGTTCTATAGTTCCTTGTATCTTACTGCACTCCTTTGCCCATTCTCTCTTTTGTGTCCTATACGCGTCATTGGCACATGCATCATCGGCTTACATTAGCAGACCGAAGTGCCGCATCCATGCCGTACCGTCCTTTACTCAACAGTGTGCGCAATCTTCGTTTCTATTCTTGGCACCCGGCAGCACATGGTGCCCCATTATGCTCAATTTGGTTACGACCCATCACACATGGCGGTGTAGCTAGTACGCAACGGTGAATTATGTAAGGGTGGGTATACTGAAGTGAACCTGATCTGTGAGGGATGGTGATGATGGTATACAAAGAACGTTCAACGTGCTGACCTTCCATGACAGGCAGCACCATATGGGAACACAGGATATCAACAGACTTGACAGAGTTTGCTAAGAAATCCTTGGTTGCCCATCGGTCTATATAGGATTTAAGCCTTGGAAATTTGTTGTCTGCCTAGTGGCATAGATATCACCAACCAAGACTTGTGACAAACTTAAGACTCACCTGGTGGCAGATTTATTCTATCACATCAGGATCCTGGTCATTGAACAATTTAGAGATATCCAAAGATTCTTTGGCCTTTTCTTAGAGGTATTCCTGGTGTAATCATATCAGCGATCAGGTCACTGTACTACACTTCTATTATAGCTGTACCCAAATGGCCTTATATTCTGTAGCATTCCATTTGAGAACTGTAGCTAATGAATAGCCACCATGGGATGGCTTCCATTGGCTCCTTTCGGCTTGGATATAGTGTCTGAGTCATCCGGTGGAACCTCGAGCTTAGGCGGGATGTCTACCACTTTTTACAGTAAGCTGGACTGATTATGATTAGGGAATGCTCACTGTTATACTCATGCTTCAAATTTGTAGTTGCTGGAGATGGGCGAGTGAGAGAAGAAGTATAGGCCAGTAGTTCACGATGGGAGTGAGGGGAAAAGTCACGCTCTGGGCTGAACCTTATTCCATCCAGCACAGGACGATAGTAAGGAATGGATGTCATAGTGAATGCATGGCACACTTGTATGTGGGTTATAGTGCACAGTACTGTACTGGAAGGCAGTTGATGCCAGGCTTGATTCCCATGTACATCCTTATCTTCAGATTGGATCACCACATACAAACAAGTGAATGTACTCGGCAGTTATCTTCAGACAAGAAGAACCGCAGTTGATAAGTTACAGGCTTGATTTGGTTGACTGAGACAAAGTGCACATGATTAAATATGGCAGACAATAAGCCTGCATGCCCCATTTAAATGAGCAATGGTATAGGTGATGTGGCAATATGCGCCCAGTTCCCCAAATGATGCAGGATGAGGACAGCTGGATAAACTCTTCACCTGTGCCCCATGTTAATGGGGAAAATGCAGTCGCCTATGAGGATGTTGCAACAGATGAAATAGCTGCACTATCTGCAATGCTATGCAAGGTATTTCCAATCTGTACCATAATCTCACATTTGCATATGGCTAGGAGCAGCAACTGCGCATAAATGATATGTTCCACACTGAAATCAAGACAATTGAGAAACGTGTAGATGGGCTAAATCCATGTGAAAGAAATCTTCTCAAGGTCATATGTGAGCCAGGAATGGGCCATTGGTTGAAGATGGCTTGCCTGGGTTTATTCCCATTGATTGCTGTGGCTGTATATAAATATCAAATGGCAGGCCGCAGGCAGGGGCCTGAACTGGGTCAGTAAACCTGCCTGGCATAAGGTACAGCCAATCTGATGGCACTATACCAGGCAGGAAAGTGTATGGTGTCACCTGGGGCTATAACTGAACAGATTAATATTGTGCTGCCAGTCAGTCAAATACATGAGTCACTGCCAATATCAAGAATAATGATGAATTTGATGGTGTGTGTGGGAACAACTAATTGAAAGTAAAGAAAGCGGATCATCATGCCTTTAGCATACAGAAATCGGCAACCCATCTCTCCCGCCCTGTACAATAGAAAATACAAAAGCAGAACATGGCATGTCAGTGCTGGCCACATCATTTGGGGTGAAAGTCTGGGTTCAACGTGTGACAGTCACACCTGCAAAGTTTCACCATCTCTGTCATTCTTGCGGGTGGATTTGGCAGGTGCGGACCATTATCCATAGTGCATTCTACAGTCAGTGCATTGGGTGTTTACAGCCACCTATACACATGGGGGTGGAGCAGAACTGCTGTCTGAAAAAGAGAACTTGGCAAAGGAGGAACTAGGCAGTGCCAGAGATGGTGGTGGTGATGAGGATAGCCAAGGATGCAATGGATGGTGGGAAAATGGTCAGAAAGAACAACAGGTTCAAGTTCTTCTTTGCTTAGTCAGATTTAAATAGATCAATGGGCCATCCCTGATTCACCAGCATCCTGCCCACCCTAGGGTTGTGGACATTGATCACATGTCATAATAGTACGTGAGCTAAGTCAACCTTCAAGCTGTACAAGTCCAACACATTAGCAATATCAAATGCAGGGTGAAGACAAACCTACATTTCCCAGAAGTGTTGGAGTTAAGGCGTGACAGAGACAATCACCCATATGTTGTAAGGTGTGAGTCAACAGAGACAATCATGCACCCATGTATTAATATTAATATGTTGAAAAACCATGGAATACAGTTACAGTAAACCAGTTAATCGACACCATGGGGTATCAATCTGAAGGGACTGAAAAGAGGGAAATATTACCTTAATATTCTCGCCTGGAGTGCCTGTCCCTGCTCTAGATCTTATGAACACATGGTTTCTTAGCCAAGAATTATACGCACATGTTCTAAGGTTCCCATTCCGGTTCTATATGTAAGATCTGTGCTTGGATTTCAGTTTTGAGTGACAACCATGTCTTGGCATAAAAGTTGTGTGGCAACCCGGGCACTGAATGTGTGTGGTCTATCTTTTTGGGATCAAAAATTTGCTCACTAGGTGTATTTCCAGGAAGTTCCTTTCCGGCATGTTGTTCTTCATGATGATGATGATGGAGCTCCCTGAGGACATGGTGAACATCTTCCAAGTCAAATGCCAGTCCCACCTGTCTGAAGCATTTTCTTTGGTGAAGTGGGCGCCCACATTCATGCTGTGGGATTTGATCAAGGTCAGTTTCATCATCACTCATGCCGCATGGCCCTAATATATCCACAAGGTAAAGAAAGTGCTTCCAATCTTCGTTGTTCGAGCACGTTTTGTAATGGTGCCAGAATAACTAAAATGGGAATCAGTCAGCTACAGTGAGGATGCAATTCTGGGTACATGCCGTATTGCGTCTTTTGTCCTGGCACCATTTCTGCAATTCCATGTCATGCTGTTCCTCTGTCTTTGACTTCCATGAAAGGGACCATTTTTTCTTGTAATCGTAAAATTGCTTTGTAAATTCAGTTTCAACCTGTGAAACTGTGAGATCCTTGGGAAGGTCCAACCTCTCTAACCAATTTGCTTCGTTGGCTGCAAAAAAGATTGCCTGAAGAAATCTGTGGCACAAATGTTCCATTGATGCGTTGGAGCATGCTGATACACCAAATGAAAAGTTTCTTCATGGGTAGGTCCAGGTGATTTCTGGTCGAGATAGTCTTGCACTTCTTCATTTGTTGTGCGGTCGAGCAATTGCTTGATGAAATGGTCAGCAACCTTCCGAATGGCATGCTGTGTAGTGTCCAGTCAATTATCAGAGTTACAGAGTTAACAGACCACTCACAGCAAGTGCTTTGCTACTCATTGGCCTTTGAACCCTAGGCCTCACCATTACATCTGGCTTTATTACTGGCATATGTAAATTGCTCAAGGACCCTTGGATTGGGTGGGATGCACCTGTTGGTATGCTTTGTTGCTGGAGGGTGCTGAGGAGGGCCTATTGAGTCACTTCCATGCCTTTCATGAAGGTGCATATCTCTTGCACACTGTCTTTGAGTGCTTGCTGATGGGCATTCAAGGCCTCGAGCTGGGGTTGAAAGTCTGAAAGTGAATGCGGGAATTGAGATGGAACTACTAGAGGCAACCCTGGACCTGGCTGATCAAGACTGGTGCCGCAGCCTTTGCCATGAGGTACATCTTCCCATGTATTGTTACATGCATCTGGCATGTAGTTGAAGCTATCGAAGGGGTTTCCATGAACCTTTTCTGTGTCACTACTGAAATCCTGTTGTAGAAAAGTTTGTCAATACAAATACACATTGGAAAACAAGAGAGCTTGGTACAACATCTTTGCCATCATCAGGTCAAGTAGTCGTATTCAGGGTGTGGGTATATCCCTAGCAACTCCTCGGTTGAATGCCCCTAAGTGGTTGGATTCCAGGGAGCTGTAAAGATGGGATATAGTCATTGTGGATTTGTATCGTGCACATAATTTTTGGGTGCAACTTTGATACAACGGTCATCATATGGCAGGGAGTGGGAGAGGGCGGCTGGACATGTTGGCTCGCGAGCTTTGTCAGAGGGCTTGAGAGAGTGGGGAGTGTTATTGGATTCTAGAGGGGTATTTCCTAGGGGCATACATCATCATCAATGGATTATCCACCTAGGGGCACATAGCATCATCATTGACATCATTGGTGATGTATGCACTCCTAATCCAATGTTCTATAGGGTTTTACCCCTGTTCACCACTGTATAAGTAGCTAGGACTTTAGCTACAACAAATCATTGGTTTCAGCCCATTCACTCACATTGTTGAGTCGGGTTGAGTGAGTTAACAGTGTCCTCACTATCAAGTTCTTTTCCCTACATCTCCTGCGCTCGAGTTAATGCGCAGACTCCTCCGAGTCCTTCCCATTTTGGCAAGGCAACGAAATAACGAAATAACAGGGAGGGGTTTGAGGTTGGAGCCACCAAGGCCAGTGAAGGGTTGGAAGACAATGTTGGGGATGGACCGTATTGGAGGTGTTTGCAGACCAAGGCATGAGGCGGTGGATTGAGGCAGGTGTGATGCCTCAACCAAAACCTGTGTATGAAGCTGTCCCAGTGGGTTTTATTCATTTTACATCATACTTTGTCTAATACCACACATAAGTCATCAAATGTCCAGTTGGCTGCCCAAGACACAGAACCAGGTCCCAGCAGCGGCATCTCAGAGTGACCAGTGGTCATCTACCTCACCTCCCAACGGCTCATCACATACACATGCCCAGAGCTTATCTATGACAAAGCTCCCTGCTCCCCTGCCAGTACAACTCCCAACCAAACAGGCTTCTACCATCAGCCTATTCATCACCCATGGAGGCAACATCGATCTACAATGCTGTACATGAAGAGGATCTCCGAATGTGTGAAGTAGACCAAACAACACCTGTGCAGGCTAACTACCCAGCACCCATCAAGGAAGCCATGCTTGTCCCTCTCCCTCCTTCCAACACTGATTCTCCCTCGAAGGCTGTCCCCGGTCTCAGCAATAGATACCCAATCTGAGCCACCAAACTTCCAAACCCCAGATAATTTTGATTCCCAAATTTGTCGAGCAGCACCACCCCCGTTGACCCTTCCCCTTCCCCTCATGTCACCACTATGAATGCGCCTGTCAAGGTTAGTTTTTAGGCGTTAATATCGTGTATTAGTGAACACAGCGAATGCCCAAATAACTTGTGCGAATAAGTATGCCTTTCAGCGAATAGGGTGAACCAATACATGTTCAGAAGATAAGAGGGCTGCCCGATTGGGGCTCGCCCTATCTACAGTCATAGCAAAATAGCCCATGGCACTTCACGACGTAACGTGCAAGGTGCCATGGAAAGGTTGTTTAAGTACCAACAATCCTTTCGCCAACAGCACAGAAAATAATTCGAAGGCTAAGGTAACGAAGATGAAGTATGAAAACTCACCAGTGATGCCTAAGTCTTCTTCTGGTCGGAGATAGAAATCTACAGGAGAAGGCTCAAGACGATAGTCACAGCAAGGTCAAGTTTTGCACAAGATGGACGTATGATAATTGAACTGGAGAATATACATGTGAATGTAAACTACTTATATTGAATGCTCGTATGGTAACAGCCAATAGGAAAGAAGCCATCATGAGTCAGGGTTGGATAGGGGTGCGCCGTCATGATACAAATAGATGAAATAAACATACAATAGAATGGAAGAGGGGTGTGAACATGAAACGACGGAGAGGAAAGGAGGCGAAGGCACTTATGTATGAAAATATGCCTTGGGACCTGCATATACACCACCCTGCACGGAATCTTCGTCTGCTGGGTTGATCCCACACGACCTACGGGTAGGACGTCCCGCGAATGCACCCCAGCCATATGAACACCTAAAGGGGTTGGCTCGAGAAGATGATGGGGCCAGTGATGAACCATCACGGAGGGTAAAGGGTGTCGATCATGTTTGATGGCATGCCTTCTGGCGAATGATGCGAGTAGCAAATGGTCCTTCGGCGAATGGGGTGAAGGGCGAATGGAGCGAACATAGAGGAGGAGTGGTCGAAGGGTAGGGCAAACTCAGGCGAAGATACAGGGGGAGCAATAAGGGGAACATAGAGGCAGCAAGGTAAGGGAAATAGACAGGTCATGACAGCGCCTTCCTTAACTGTCCTCCCACCTACACCTTTTGATTTGTCAAATCCCAATCCATGTGGAACCCCGGCAGCAAAGGAGCATCCTCACCCAGTGTTAATCTCATTGGCAGCGGCAGTACCATGGGTGATGCGTTATCATCCTGACCTATTAGGTGGCTATGAACCCTTGTCTTTTGCTTGACCCATATATATACTCAACAGACGTTCTAATTCCTTAGTCTTCAACCCAACCCCCACTATGCAATCCAGCACATATATGAGCATACACGAAGCACACACAACCTCTTTTAATACTGTACATCAATTCCAGCCTTCCTATTGTCCTGAAATACAGCTGGACAGCCGTTCACCTTCATCCCTAAGGGAAGATCCAGCGATGGGACTGGCACAGGACAGATCCTCAGCGAGGACAGTAGCGTGTGTACCACTATGTTACAGTGACAGATTCAGTTGGTGGAGGAGACAACCATGTGTTCAGTCATGTATGTGATTTTCTTTTTTATTATAAATTTTTTTAACAAATTTTCAGAGATAATCTAGCTGTCCAGCATGGCCAACAAATGAGTACAGGTGGGATAATGGTCAAGGGAATGGGCCTACACAGTGTAAATGGAAAGCTATACACGGGTCAAGTAAGTGCTTATTGAATGGAATTATTTATGATCTTTTACACCTTGGGTCACACTGCGGACATGTATAACAGACTGACCATCGATGCGATGCGGGTGTATTCAGAGATAAATATTGGGAGCTTTCTTCAGGGGGAATGGTATGTGGACAAGCTAAAGACATCATGGAAGGTGGACTGAGTGTGATGCTTCAGAGCTTGTTAGCCAAGCGACGGCCAGCAAGCTAAGCAGTAAGCGATGGTGTTCTGCCCCAGATGCGAGCCGGCACGGTCAACGCGCAGAACACTTGAAGTAATGCAGGGTGACCGCACGCTCATCAACCACTGATATCACATTATAGTACCCTCGTACCTCACATGCATACTGATTCCTTATCCCGCAATGCCCACCGCCTCAGCATCGCTATGACTTACGCTCTCTTCTCTTTTGAATGCACGCCCACCACCTAGCATATACGCACGACAACTGAGCCCTATGTTTGCTTTCTGCCCTCAGTATCACCCATGCCTTTCTCGTGGCTTGTACATTCCTCCACCGCTGCCTTTCAATTCCCTCCACCACTTCCGAGTCCCTATGAATAGGCGATGCAGAATCCGTTGCGTTGGTTCGACTAAGACGTGAGCGAGTAATGGCTTTGATTCAGGGCTGCACAGACCATCATGCGCAATGGACTGTCAGCCAGGAGAGGGTTGCACATCCAATGTACTATCGATTTCCTGCCTGCCCGCATAGTGTCTGTCTGTCAATGTTTGTCACGGAAGGTCAGCTCCATCAACGTTCTTCGTAAACCATCATCGGTATTCCTCACAGATCAAGGCACAGGTTCACTTCAGTATACCGACCCTTACATAATTCACCGGTGCATACTAGGTACACGGCCACGTGTGATGGGTCGCAACCAAATCGAGGGTAATGCGGCACCGCGTGTGTGGCGCTGCCGGGTGCCAAGAATAGAAACGAAGATCGGAGTAGGCGCGCGCTTCTCGGTATGAGTGCTTGCAAGCTTCGGGGCTTCTGCTTCCCAAATTGATGCATGCCTTGTGGCGTGACGTGCCAGCGAAGCGGCCTGCGCGCTTGACGTGAATCGACCCTAAATGGGTATATCATCAATACGTCTGATCCACTGTCGATCGATCACTTCGATCACGATCAGATATAAACTGCAATGTTAGGCGCTAGAGCGAGTTGATCGAGGGGGAAGCACTCTTCTTCGGAAATGAGTGGGGGGAAGCAGTGACGTGTTGGACACATGCCAGGAGGTGCCGTGGTACAGGGGCGTGTGGCCGGTGCGTGCCAGGCACCCGCATTCGCCGCCACACTCTTGGACAGTGGGAGAAAGTACAATGGTACGCTTGTTTGGGGCGCAAGAAGGTTGTATATATAAGCATCTCGCGGCGCACAGAGGAGGACCGAGGCCGAGGTGCAGGAGTGGAACAGATATGGAATGTTCGGATTTAGCTAGTGTTCTCTGGGCTCGGGCCGGGCTCAAAAGCCCGGGTCAGGGCCGGGCTTTGGAGGGCTCGGGCCGGGCTCGGGCTCGGGCTCGGCCGGGCTAAAGCCCGGGCCTGTGGCTGGGATTCGCTGTGGTGAGTTTGGACCGTACTGGGAGGCGGTGGACTGTGCATCCACACCGTAAGTTGAGGTGGGATTCCGTACTTGTGCACCATACTTGTGGGAGGGGGGCTGGAGGGTGCGTAGACACCATACAGAGAGGAGGCATACATCGCGTGCCTATGAACTGTTCTGGGTGCCTGTGGACCATACTGGGAGGCGCCTCTAGACCGTACTCGGGGGCTGCGTGTGGTGGAGGATGAAAGCAAAGGTATAACAAATTCAGTGCATTTGGGTATACATATAGTATATATATGTGTATATTTGGTGGTGTCAAGCGACAATCCTCGATGGCGGCAACAATGGAGGTTCCCACCCAAAAGCCTCGGGCTTAAGGGCCGGGCTTGGGCTTCCCAGATCTCAAGCCCGGCCCTTCCAGCGGGCTTTCTGAGGCTTGGGCCGGGCTCGGCTCGGGCTTTCCAGTGCCGGGCTCGGGCTCAGCCCGGGCTTAAGCCTGACCCGGGAGACCACTAGATTTAGCCCCCAGGTTTAGTCTAGTGTGTGCGAGTGGGCGCTGCTGTGATACGCGGCGTGATCGGGTCTATTTATATACACAACCTTGCGTGTCGGAGACGCTGGGTGATGACAGTTTCTCGCACGACCCACGTGACCTGCACACGGCGTCCTTCCCAGTGAATTCAGCCTTGGCATGGCGGCCACGTGTCCCGAGGCTGCGGCTTCGGGTTCCTGGCTACATCTTCTCACTTCCTGGTCTCTTGGGAACTTGCCGCAACGGCGCTTCTGTCCCAGTCGTGCTTCTGCTGTCAATGAATTTGGCGCTGGGTGCTTCCATTACTTGCTGCTGCTGCTTCTGTCGTTTCTATGCGCCGGTATACATAGCTCCGGTTATGACTTGCTAGTTTACAGTACAACCTTTTCGTGTGCACACTCCGTGGAGGAGTGTGGAGACGTTTCTGCGATTGTTCTCGCCATCTTCCATCCTTTTTTATTTTCAGTTTTAATCCTTGCTCCTCTCCACGCACAAGCTGATCCTTCTACGACAGGTACCGCTCTTGTTTGTTCCTTCCTAGACATGTTTTTATTTTTTTCCATCACACGACTGCTCCCGCCGATCACAGGTATAATATAATACCGTCCATCCACCATATAACAATATAATAGTATTTACGGGGCGTGTATGTTATGGAGATCCTGGTCCTTCACATCCTCAGCTCTCTCGTCGGTGCCTCGGGTACACTTAACTCGGGCGGCGGACCAAATGGCTGCCAATTGTGCCTCACCAGGGGACTATTTCAGATGTCCCACCACGCGTGTACCACGGTAGCTGCCATGGGGCTTTCCTGAATTTATCGGCATCTCATTCTTATCGTTCATCAGCCATAGTTCTCATGGAGTTGTTTGGGTCTCCCTTCCTGAAAAATATCAGTATTCTTGTCGGCTTGGCTGCCGGGTGTATCTTGCTGGCCACATTAAGCCCGCGCCTGCGATTACCTTCCTGTCGTACGCCACGTCTAATTACTGTAAAGTCTGGATCTACAAAGCTATCCTATGAAAACGACAAGGGTCCACGCACTGAAGATTCGGTCTATGCTCCCGACATTATCCAAAGTCAATGTACGCTCTTTTTAGCTGACATCTTAATTACTCTGCAGTTCCTGTGGCACAGTGCTTGCTGTGTAAGTAACCGAGCAGAGTTTCCACTGCCTGTGCCGCGCGTGCGCCCCGGCAGCATGCACGGCGCCACGTTTCTTCTCACGCTCGCCCTGCTCGATGCTGGATGACATCCCCATGGCACGCGAGGCGAGGAGGGTGAGCATTCCCTGTATGAGGATCCTTGCTTACACTATGATGGCGTCGAAAGGTCCTTTGCCCCAAGAGTTGGACCGGAATGTGTCAGCTGAAGCGAGGGAGAAGGGGTCAAGTAGATGTAGGGGTGTGGATCATGTGCGGTGCCAGCGCGTTGTCATCCTCGACGAGTCATACAGAGTAAAATGCCTTATCTGCAAGCTCCAAACACATTCAAACAATGATAACATGAACTTCCCACACAAAATCAAACTTGCAGTCGGGGAGCATTGTCACAAGCATACAAAAACGAGCCCAATGGCTTTCGCCTGCTCTTCAGGATTGAAACCAGTAGAATAAATGGTTAATGGTGAATTCGAGACAAGAACACGCGAAACACATACATCAATATGTAGCCTCAGAAGAAACGTTGCACTGACACTGTGCAGGGTGTATTGGCGTCGGCATTCTCAAAGGATAGGCGGCACACAGAACTGGACGAAGCGTACAAAGGAAGGAGCGTGCCGGCATCGAGGCATCGATGCATCGATATCGATTCCCACGCACGTGTCTGACGCATCAGGAAAATCATAAAAAATCTTACTAGACTTAGCCTGCTTATTTTGTGCATAAGCCCGCCAAGTTAGTCAAGTCACTTATTTCTGATTTGGCAAAGTTAGCAGTAAGATCAATCAAGAAAGCAAGTAAACCAAGGCGAAGAGTAAGTGTGTCAAGTGAAAGTAAGGGATAAATATGTTACAGAAGACATTGTGAGGTTGTCAAGAAAAGAACTGAGATAAGCATGCAAATCTATTAAGTGGTGCAAGCACCAAATATGGCTAAGTACATGAACCCACTAAGTGGCAAGAGCCAATGTCAGTGGGAGTAAACATATCAACGAAGTTGTGGTACCAAAGCTGAAGAAGTGATGATCATAAATGTCTGTACCAAGGGGCGGGATGTGTCAAGACGTACTTTGTTGCGAAAGAAGCTCCCTGAGGGGTGTTAATATCTTCGCAACCATTTTATGCTTGCACGCGCACCGCCTGACATTGCTTGACCGATTCAGGGAGCGTACTAGATAAGGCCTCGAACTGCGCGACAGAGCGCAGCACAAGCACTGTTTCGGGACTGTCAACTTAGAAATGCCGCTAGTTATTGTGCGAGTACAATATCATGTATTGGTATGCACAGCAATCTTGGCAAAGAAATCATGGAAAAGCGGCCGCAGGAATCTCGGGTAGCCTATACAGCTCTATTCCAAGGGTCTGTTGAAGGAAAGTTGAACCTATGCATCATCAATTGCCCGCGTCCAACACTCAATAACACACAGCCGTTCATAAATATCTTTAGCAGCATCTCGAGAATGTTTTTCCAAAGAAAGAGAGAGAGTGGTCCAGAATGTAGAGCTTGGCTTATTGTCTAAGCGCTGGTTGGAGGGGTTTCACAGACAGGAGGATCACTAAAACACTAAAACACTAAAACACCACACCTTCATCGCCTCATCCATGGCATCTGTGATGCTGGATCCCTGTTCAGATCCAGAACCTTTTCGAGGGTATGAACCTAGAAGCAACCTTCAATAGATTTACAGAGGTAAAAGAGGCCATTATGCACTTTGATGCAACAGTTTGCAAGGTCCTCATTGCTCAATGAGACTTTCGAGACGTGTCCACAAGGCTGATGTCCACTGCGGTACTGTCAAACTTGTGGGCTCAGTCCACACTCGGGACTTGTACATGAGAGTTGGAGAAGTATCTTCGCATCAACTAGTTGAGCATAGTCCGAGTAAGACTGACAGGAAAACTACCTTTAGAACCAGACTCCTTTGAATGCGTGAAACACCGAATGTGGATTGAATCCGCATCTGTACGGTCTCCGTCAGATCATGGATTAGAGATTGCACAAGTTCGGGTAACTGGCAAAAATTGAACGCCGTCTGAAGAGACGATACCAGCAAAGACTGGTTCTATATGAAATAGACTTAGTATATATGCCAATGTAGCGTCAACAAACATGCCAATGTAGCAACCCCCGACACGACCATGTTCGAGAGCGCTCTTGAGCCATTACCACATCCACAAAGAAAATTCCCACGCTACCAGACTACCAAAAAAACTACACACTACAATACCCCACTGTCTAATCCTAGTAGAAACTCTCTAGACATAGATACAACCACAGCATCCACAGCCAGCACCAAAATGGTGGCCCCAACGACTGCCGCCACCAGTAGGGGCCGGCTGGCCCCAGCAAACACAGCGCAGCGCCCAGACACCCAACGACGGCTGCGCTCCGATTCCCAGAACACCCGCAGAAGCGAGACGGAGCAGGCAACGGGCACCATCAGCGCAGTGACAGCGCAGGACTTCCTCCTGTCCAAGAAGCTCATACCAGAGAGACAGACCATAACCTACCACAATCTCGCCACGGCAGTACTCCACCTCGCCGACTCCCAAGTCATGTCGAAAACCCTGGAGGAGGGGATGAAAGCGATCTCCGTTCTGATCACGGACCTGGCGGATCGCTCAACCGTGGCATCGGTAGTGACCGACGTCAATGAGCGCCTGCAAGGGGTCTTCGCCCCGGTTATACAGAAGATAGAGGAGGCCGCGACCAGGATCAGGTCGTCGACGGACAGCCTAGCTGGAACCGTAGAGGAGCTCAGACAGGAGAGCGATGGCACCGCACAGAGGATAGTGGATGCGGTTGTGGAGCAGATACCGGCGGGCCCGCCCATGAGCGGCGACAGCGCTACTGGAGGGCAGATGCAGCCCGTGTCGTATGCCGCAGCGGCAGGGTGGAGCTGCGATGCAAGAGTGCGCGCATGGGAAGGGGTAAAACAGAGGCAGATTTTGGTCGATGCAGGGGAGCCGGGGGAACAGGTCCTGGCGGAACTGGACAACGCAGCCATGGCAAAATGGGCCAACGACATACTGGACGGTATCAGCGACTCCGCCAGCCACACGATCGTCAGCGCGAGGAGGTTGAACAACGGAGGAATACTCTTCGAATTTGAAAGTGAGGTATCGGCACAATGGATCAACGAGGCACAGCAAAGAGTACACTTCACAAACACATTAGCACTGGACGCAAGAATGAAAACGCGACTGTTCCCGATCGTGCTGCAATTCATCCCACTCCATTTCGGGCCAGACAGAGGTGAGGAGCTGAGGGCCATAGAAGGCTACAACAAACTACCGTGTGGCGTGATCGACAAGGCAAGGTGGCTTAAGCCCACGCACCGCCGGGCAGCGGGCCAGACCTGCGGCCACGCGCTGGCAACATTCACCAGCCCGGAGGTGGCCAATAAAGTCCTAACCAATGGGCTGATAATCTGTCAGAAACGGGTATACGCAGAAAAGTGCAAGAAGGAACCCACCAGGTGTCTGAAATGCCAGGGGTGGAACCATCTGTCGTACACGTGACCGCAGCCCTTCGACACGTGCGGCACCTGCGGGGAAAGACACAAGACGTCGGCCTGCGCTGAGGTAGGGAAGCTGCGCTGCGCGTCCTGCAAGTTGGACGGCCACGCCAGCTGGGACAGAGCATGCCCTATGTTCCTTCGCAAGTGCGAGGAAATCACCACCAGGCTCCTAGAGAATCAAATGCCGTACTTCCCCACGGAGGAGCCGTGGACGCACGTGTCACAGCCCCCAAAACCTACCCTCCCACCATACTGGATGACACCAGGACCGCCTCTCGTGGATAACGACGGTTGGCAAACAGCCACCCACCGCAAAGGTAAGTATAAACAATCGACACTCCCTTTCCAACGCACCCAGCGTGAACCACTGGGGACTGGTGGGGCGCGCTCTCGATCCACTCGACAGCGGGCCAGCCCCGTCACCTCGACTAACAGAATCAAACTGGGCCCCAACATCAGATGGGGCGACGCGAATAGTGATAACAGGCTGCCCTCGATGGGCCGAAACTAATGTCTTACACCATAGATCCCATACCAACGAGACTGAGAATCTATCAACAAAACCTCAACAAGTCCGACCAAGCGCACTACGACCTTATCAACTCGGCCCTACACAGGGAATGGGACGTCATTTTATTGCAAGAACCCTACATCAACACCCTGGGAAATACAAGAGCAAATCATAACTGGCGCGTGATCTATCCCACTTCTCACCTCGCTGATGTCTCCGCAAAAAGATCAGTGATTCTAGTCAACGCCAGCCTGGACACCAATTTGTGGTCACAGGTCTCTTTTGAAGGCACAAACGACGTTACCGTGATCCAGCTCCGACACCCACGAGGCAAAGTTACTATCTTCAATATATATAACGACTGCGACCACTCCAACACCCTCAGGGCGCTCGACCACTTCATCGACAGGGAGCGCCGCAACCTCATTCAGCAGGAAACCCACTCCATGCTATGGTGTGGCAATTTCAACAGGCATCATGCTATGTGGGACGAAGAGCGTAACCATCATCTGTTCGCGGCGGCGGCGACCAGGGAGGCCGAGGAACTCATATCATTATTAGCGGACTACAACATGGTAATGACGCTACCGAAACGAACGCCAACCCTACAATCAATGGCTACCAAGAACTGGACACGGGTAGATAACGTGTTCTGTACTGACAACGTGGCCGAAACAGTCATCACGTGCGACACTAGCCCCAGGCTACGGGGGCCGGGCACGGATCACGTGCCAGTCCTCACAGTACTCGACCTGGAGGCGATGCACAACCCGCCGGCCCCATTCCGGAACTACAGAATGGTCGACTGGGAGCTGTTTAGGGAACAACTGGAGGAGCGGCTCGAGGAAGTGCCAGGACCTAAAGAGCTGGACACGATAGCTGAGTTCAGCGAGGCTGTTGACGCACTGACAACTGCCATTCAGGAGACGATCAGCGAAGTAGTACCGCTCTCCAAGCCAGTGCCACACTCGCGTCGATGGTGGAGTTGGGAGCTTACGATACTTAAGAAGGCTAAGAACAAAATCAACAATGAATCATATCGTTACCGCCCGATCGCTGACCATCCCTCCCACCAGGAACATCGCAGGGTCAGTGCCGAATACGGTGAGGCGATAAAAAAAGCCAAGGCGCAGCACTGGGCCGACTACCTAGAGGACATTGATGATCACATGCTATGGTCGGCCAACAGATACCTGTCTAACCCCGCGTCAGATGGCGGCAAGACCAGGATACCAACACTGAGAGGCCGCACCACGGACCGGGTGGAGTGGTCGGCCGAGACGAACACGGACAAGAGCAAGCTCCTGGCCGGCACCTTCTTTCCACCGAAGCCCCCTGAGACACAGGTCCCGTCGCACTGCCGCTATCCGAAAAGGATCGCACACAGCTTCCAGCTGCACGAGGACCAGATTAGGAGACAGATAGCCAGGCTTAAGCCCCACAAGGCACCGGGTGATGATGGCATTCCAAACATCGTCTTGAAGGAGACGGTAGATCTGATCGCTGAGTACCTCCTTCATATCTTCCGCGCCACTTTCACGTTGCGAACATACAGCAATAACTGGAGGACGTGGGTCACGATTGTCCTCTGGAAACCAGGCAAGGCCAGCTATGACATGCCTAAAGCCTACCGGCCTATAGCGCTCCTCAACACCATCGGCAAACTATTGACAGCAATTGTGTCAGAGGACCTGGTATACATGACAGAGAAATACCACCTTCTACCGGCGAACCACTTCGGGGGGAGGCCTGGGCGCACCACGACAGACTCCCTACACCTGGTAGTTAACAGAATCAAAGGGGCCTGGCGACGGAAGAAGGTGGCAGTAATGCTGTTCCTGGATATCGAGGGTGCCTTTCCAAACGCGGTCACGGACCGGCTCCTGCATAACATGCGTAAGCGGCGGGTCCCGGAAGAATATGTCCTGTTTGTGGAAAGAATGCTGGCAAACAGGCGCACGAAGCTACGATTCGATGACTGCACATCCGATTGGGTGGCGATAGACAACGGCATAGGACAGGGGGACCCGCTATCCATGATCCTTGACTTATACTATAACGCTGACCTGCTAGACATCCCAGACAGGAAAGGACAGGCCGCGGTCGCCTTTGTGGACGACACAAACTTGTACGCCGAAGGGGACACCTATGAGGAGGCTTACGACAGCCTCAGGGAGATGCTGTTGAAGCCAGGCGGCGCGAAGGAATGGACGGTCACCCACAACTCCAGGTTCTAAAAGACGAAGTTTGCGGTGGTGTGTTTCTCGAGGAGGAGGGTGCCAGATCCAGCGCGCGTGGGTAAGACAAGGCCAATGACGAGACCTAACTTCCTCTATGATGATGCGGATATCGAGCCGGCCAAGGCCCACAAGTTCCTAGGTGTGTTCCTGGAAGAGGAGCTGCGATGGAACATACAAGCGGAGAAAGCCGTGGCAAAAGCTGCTAAGTGGACCTTGATTTTTCGCAGATTGTCTAAACCGTCAACAGGCGTGCGCGCTGGCCTCATGAGACAGCTGTACCGAGCTGTAGCCATCCCCAAGTTCACGTACACTGCAGATGTCTGGTTCCCCCGGTGAGGAGGCAGGAGGGAGGAAAAAAGGCTAAGGGGTCGGTAGGTGTAGCGAAAAAGCTAACCTCGGTACAGAGGATAGCAACCGTGGCTATTACTGGCGCGATCAGGATGACAGCAACGGACGTCCTGGAGGCCCACGCCAACATCATGCCCATCGAACTGCTGATGCAGGAAGTGTGTCATCGGGCGGCCCTCCAACTCGTCACCCTACCAAAGGCCCACCTGCTACACCGGCCGGCGCGATCATGTACTAGACGTCTAGTGAAAAGACACCCTTCCTTGCTGCACCAGCTTCTTCACGCCTTCCACCTTACCCCCGAGGCCTATGAGAAAATCATGCCGGCCCTGCAGCCGCCCGACGCGGCCCAGCTCTTCACCACAGAGATAGCGCCCACCAGGGAGGAGTCCAAGGAGGACGACATGAACGACACCACGGACGCGAAGGTCTATACAGATGGCTCCGGCCTGGAGCAAGGGGCAGGGGCCGCAGCGGTCTTGTACAAGGGAGGATGGAAGATCAAAGCGGTGAGGTATCACCTGGGCTCACTAGCTGACCATACCACATATGAGGCAGAGGCGATTGGCATAGTATTAGCCCTCGAGCTCCTGTCAAGAGAGAAAGGGATCAAGGAGGCGACGATCCTGCTGGACAACCAGGCCATCATACAGTCCATTGGCCGCGTACGGTCCAGGACAGCTCAGCACATCCTAGAACAGGCCAACAACATGGCCAACGGGGTGGCTAGGCCGACGCGGAGACGCAGAGTCAAGCTCAAGGTCACATGGACCTCCGGACATGATGACGTGGAAGGGAACGAAGCGGCGGATTCAGAAGCGAGGAGAGCAGCTAAAGGAGATAGCAGTCCACAGAGTGAGCTCCCTGCCTTCCTATCACCGGAGCTACTACCGCGCAGCATGGCTGCTGCACGTCAGTGCTTTCGCACAGAACAAAGACAGGAATGGCAGAGACAGTGGATGGTCTCGCCCCGTTTTGCCAGACTGGAGAAGATAGACGAGAGCCTCCCCTCCAAGAGCTACTGCAAGATGACATCTGACCTCACCCAGGCCCAAACCAGTTTGATCACGCAACTACGGACGGGCCACGCCCCCTCAACAGACATCTCCACAGAATCAAGAGGGCCACGTCGCCCTATTCCCGGCGTGCTCATCAGCTGACAAAACAGTGCACCACTTCTTGTTCAACTGCCGCACCTACGAGCACGCCAGACACAAACTCCGTCGAAAGATGGGTTGCAGGTCAAGTCGGCGAAGACGCTTCTAGGGAGCACCAAGGGGATGACAGCGCTCTTATCCTATGTGGCAGAGACAAAGCGATTAGAGGGCACTTTCGGTGATGTCACCCCCCGTTTACCTGCCAGATGACGAGATCACATCCACACAGACAGGACCAGCGATTATGATTATGACTATGACTATTACTGGAAAGGACAGTGACACAGCACTATGCTTGCCGATACCTCTATCCATCAATCCACCTAGCTCGAGCAATGACATGATAAGACTCGACACAGCAGGGAATGCGGGATCGGGTTCAGGACCAGACAGCCGGGCGATACGGCGCAACAACACACTCCGGACCCTTTTCTTTTATTCTCTTATGGCTGCGGCGCTCCCACATGTCGTGCAGGCCCGCTCCGGCGGCCGAGCACTTAGCATGACAGATCAACCACATGGGATGTAACAACCAAGCGGAGAGCGGGAGTACCTTATCTCACAACAGAGGGGGGCGGTAAACGACCCCAAGGGGGTGGTCGGGCCGGCGGGGGAGAGGATCCGTCGCCGGTGCCACCGCCCACTCGAGAACGCAGCGGGTGGGAGCCTCAGGGAGCGAGGAGGAAGGCCCGCCCTTTCTAGGTACAATGCGTGCAGCGACCATCATAGGTACACCTGCGGTCGAATAAAATGACATAAAAAAAAAAAAAAAAAAAAAAAAAAAAAAAAAAAAAAACGACCATGTTCTCCATCTCTGTGGTCACATATGCACGAGTCGCATCTATAGCAGGGAAAGACGCAGTAACAGCGTTGACGGAACGTAATGGGACAGTCTATTCGTCTGCAGTAGAGCTTTCAGATTCATGAGAGGAGTGCAACAGTGAATTTGACCGAGTCGAATCTTCCAGTAGTGATGCTGACATCTCGAGTGCTCAGCTCGCTGGGTAACTCCAGCACATCACCCATCGAGATCTCAAGGAGAATACACTCGTTTGGAATCGTCGGGCTGGACCGGGGAAGAGCGAATCATCTGCACAGAGGCAACCGTGGGAGAGAGTAGGCGTGGGTGCATAGACGTCGAGGACGTGCGTCGGCGCGTCGCACGCAGCCGTCGTGTCCGGAGATCTCCAGCTCGTGCGGGAGCTGCCCCATGGGAGCTGGTTCAGCCGACTTCAATGTACTAGAGCTATCCGGTAGTGCGATGGGCCCTAAATTTAACCTAAATCACTGTCCCTAACAACTCCGGGAACATCAACACGACAAACCGCTGCTTGGTCAGGCCGAAGCAACAGCCTTCCCCCACACGCTGGATCCGAATGTCGCCAGCATCATTAGGACCGTCCTCCCCGCCACCTGCATCTTCCCCACTCTCTCCAAGCCGCGCTATGGCATCCCGGAAGTCATCTGCGGCCTCAGTGACACGCTGCGCGGGGCATTGGGAAACACAGTATGTATGCCTGAAGTAAAAGTGTTTAGTGCTCCGAAGTCGTCTCTTTTCTCCATACCACAATATATACGGTCTGCAGTGCTGATCAGAACAAAAGAGGGCTGATGAATGGAAGTAACGCACCGGTGCGAAATTGAACTGATTCCCAGCGAGATTGAGCGGTATAGCGAGACCGGAAACTTTTAGAAAGCAATCTCGAATGCATGGTGATCAGCATATTTGTTGACATAGAAGCTGGTAAATTCATCGAGTGTGTCTGAGAAAGAAAGAGTCCGTGATACATATTCATGACCAAATACTGGAAGAAGATGTGCAGCTCGAACGATAGTATCGAGGTGACTCGGAGAGTTGCACGGTCATCATCCGATGTATCTGGTTCAACAATCCACAGGCCTGTGTTGTCATTTGGTGAATCACCCAAACGTGAGAACCAATGCACAAGGGCGCAGGGATACTGGACGCCATCATGAGAGAATGAAAAGAAGAGTCATACGCGAGCGATGTCAAGACCACGCATACCCTCTGCAAATGGATCGGTGTTGACAAAAATAGTGTCATAACGCCCAGACCCTTTTCTCCATGAGTTAACCGCACGTATACGTTCGCGGCGCATGCCGCCGATGCCCGAGATGTCACTAGGTGCATGGAAAGTGGCAACAGCAGAAGGATATACAGTTATCTTTCCATAAAATGTGGGGAGAGCCACAAGGCTGTTATTGGAGTTGGAGTCCTGAGCATTTTCCTGTTTATGGATAAATTGCTGGATGAGATCGGAGAAGTCAGGTTGTTCAATTTCGGCAGCGATATCATCTGGGTAAACTCTGCATACTGCAAACATAGTTAGTATATTCCAAAACTAAGTTATGCAATGCTTACATCAGTCTTTGCTAGGTCAACATGGGCCTCTACGGTGGGACCAGCAACGTCGCCTTCAGCTTCGTCATCATTGTCTTCATCAATATTGCCCATATTGTTGCCATTATTACTGCCGCTGTTGTCGCCATCATTGCCATTGTCGGCAAGTTGAGGATCCTGATCAAGAAGGGGATCTGGTGGATCAGAGCCAGGATCAGCTTGGTTCATCCTGTAAATCACATGAAATGTTAGTTCGGACGATTGTCATGGTATAATTGACCCACGCACGAAGAATGCCCTCCCAAACTGATGATAGACATGTGCCCTTCAGCATACCACGGTTAACGAAATCAACACGAGCAGCGGCGAGTTTATCAAGGCGCTGATTGGTAAGGAGCATCTGGCTGAGTGCCTCAAAACGACTTGAGCGTTGCCACGGCTCCTTCACAGCCTTAATGTGCTTGGATTCTGTGATGGAGGAGCAAAGGCCATTCGGTGCCCCATAGGCCCGAATCATTTTAACATAATGGATGAGAGAGTGTTGCCTTGGAAGGTTGAAACCCTCAGCACGAACACCACTTGTCCGAAAGACTTCACGGTGGCGGTGAAACCGTTGAAGGGCATTGTCCAAGGCTGCAAGGCTGTGTGTCTCGTGTGTGTCACGTCGAGCTATGTAGCAGAAGTCCAGGAAGGCATGCATCGCTTTCACCATCTCATCTGGCACATGGCCTTCAATTGCTGGTAAGTAGACCTGTGCGTGAAGTTGTTAAACATAATTATATATTAATATAAATGAGATGGGCACCTTCATGAGCGGCTTGAGTCCATTGCTTGAAGTTCCTGCCTTCAGGAAACCATCTAAGCCCTGCAAAAGACGGAGCTAGCGCTATGCTAGAAAATTAATTCAGGAATTATAACCAATATACAGGCAGAGGCAAATTTACTGCCGATCAATGTCATCAAGTATCTTCTGTGCTTCTGATGCCGAGTGTTCAACCTTGATGTAGTCATTCACCCATGTAACGAGGTGGTCCTTGAACATACCCTTGATCAGCTGGTGTAATATGTCAGATGAAAGGAGTTCGTTGATATTGGCACGGGGAAAACCATTGGTAAATGGCTAAAAAGAATAACACTTAGAGATGTTTAAAATTTCAGTGGTGGTAAACAAAAACACAGACAACAATATCCCCAACCAGTCCATATTCATCCCATAGCATACCGAGCTCAAACTCTTCAACTAGCAGGTCAGTGTGTGCCTGAGAGCGGCGCACATGATGACCGGTGTCGAGGTCTTTGGCAGGTGCAGTACATCTGAAATAACGTGTCAGCGAAGTGTCCCATCAGCATAAAAGAATACATACTTTGCACACCAGCCTTGCACAATGCAGGCGAGCAGTGCCTGTTCTGGACAGTCTGCGATGTAAGGGCCAAGCCCATAAATAACCTTCCTGAAGTGGTCGTCTGGAAATCGAATGACCTCAGGACTTGTCATGCCAGGTTTGAGAGGTTCGAGTATTTTGGCCAGTGACGAATGTAGGAGTTGACGGCGAAATTTACGAAAGGCAGCATCATCGCGAAATTCATGAGTCGCTAAATGAAATACAGATGTGTCAGCAAATAATAATACGGTTAGATATAAAACTTACTTTTAGGGATTGCAAGGAAAGCAAGAAGCACAACACCATTGCGATGCACTTGTCGGATATTATTGTGTATATTGCCGATGGAGAGATAAACGGGCCAATACTCATTATGTCCAGTAGCTACAGATACAGTAGTTTTGTCACTGCCAAGTATTATGGGGCAAAAGACTGAGCCATGGGTTTGGGGATCATCAGCTATAATGTCCTAATCAATGATGAGCATGATTTTTAAAATCCGAGACGATGGTGATGACTTACTGCCTGACTCCAGGCCCAATTCCCAGACATAAAATCCCGAAACCGATGGGTATTATCAGTAGTACGCTCTTGAAAGGGTGTGTAATCGAAGTTGAATTTGAAATCAGGGTTAGACACGAGATTAGGGACCAGAATACGTGGGTCACGGAACCAGACATCATAATCTGCTTCCATCCAAGATGGGACATTGTCTGCAGGTATTTCTCCAATATACTGCAAGCTGAATGACTCCCAGGAAATATCGCCAAGAGGTGTGGAGTCGATCGTGTCATACATGTGCGTGACTTTTGAAAATGGTGGTTTGTCGTTGTGGATAGCAAGGGACGCTGCCCAGAGGCTAAGAATGAAGTTAATATCCCCAGCTGACATCTGGTTGCGACGATACAGGAAGTCAGCAACTTCAAATTCGAGGTGATTAGCATATGGTGTCCAGTCGTCAGGTCCCTGGTCTGAACCACGTGGAGGAGGTAGTGTATCAGGTGGTATATCATCACCGTTCTCATTGCAGATCTGCCCTATAAAAAGTAATTAACATTAATGTATATTTAAAGGAGTACTGAGTAGCTTGACATACCGT
The DNA here is from genome assembly GCA_015179125.1 of Gautieria morchelliformis. Lineage (NCBI taxonomy): Eukaryota > Fungi > Basidiomycota > Agaricomycetes > Gomphales > Gomphaceae > Gautieria > Gautieria morchelliformis. The sequence continues at coordinate 333,855 of WHVA01000039.1, read as the reverse complement.
TGAGCTTGGCGTGATAAGCACGAGTAATACGAGGAAGGTCAGGAGTGCACTGGTCCCTTGCGTTGCCTCCAGGTGATGAGTTTATGTTCAACTCTTCGCCGAAGGCTACATATGACCTGGGTGGTGTATGATCCAAACCAAAACTAGGATATTCAACATCCATGTTGTCTGAAGCGGGTACCGGCATAGGTTCAATGGGAATTGGACTGGGAGGTTGCTCGGGAGGTGATCGATGAGAAGATGAATCCTGAGATGGGGATGACGAAGGCGATGGCAGCGAGGAATGGTGGGGTCCATGGATTTCAAGCCCATCCACTGGGTGTTTTGCTTGTATGTGTTTGGTACATCCACCTTTGCTGCGGAAGTGTCGAGGACAGTATTGGCAAGCAAGGGTAGGAGGTGGAGAACGAAGTGTATGAGCATGAGCAACTTGCAAATTAGGGTTTGGCAGCATTGCTGTAAAGTAGGATGGTAGAAGAAGTAGAGCGCAGAAGAAAGCACCACAAGTGGAGAAATTCAGTGAAAACAGGTGGAGGGCTGGGATAGCGTGGTAAAGTCCGAACTTGTAAATTCTGCTAAAGTCTGAAGTCGTACATTCATATTATTACCACGATTTTGCTGGAAAATATTTTTGCACACACCTCATTAAACACACACTTCCTCACGTCTCCCAGCCTATCACAATACCCGATCCCACTGTAGCTTAACATTAGATGGAAACTTGGGCGAGTAACAAAACAGCTCACCCTGGAAGAGTCGCCAAAGCCCCACCACGTCGAACCACAGCCACAGTACAAGAGGAGCGTACAGCTAAAGCTGAGGCTAAAGCAGCTCTTACAGAGGCCAAGAAAAAAAGCATCAAGTGTGCAGCCGAGTTTGAACGCGATGACATTGCGAACGAGGATGTCATGGATGTTACTCCCCGTCCACCCTTTACTCCAAAGCCTTGGCCACTTCGTAACCGCAAAGCCAATCATACCTCTCAATCCAACCTTAACCCCATCAAAGAGTCGAGTGACATCGAGATGACAGATGACTGTGACCAGAGCGTGTTCATACCTCCCAACTCTGAAGGTTCGGTAGTTGGCGACTCAGAGGTTGAAAGTGCCGTGGTGCCATCTCCTGCCAAGAAGAGGAAGGCTGAAACTGGAAAGGGGGCTCTGCTGAAAACCGCCACAACAAAGAAGGGGGCTATAGCAAAGACGGCAGGCAAGAAGGCCACGGTGAAGTCGGCAAGCAAGAAGAAAATCGAGGAGTCGGATGTGGAGATGGTAGACTCTGAGGCAGAACCGGTGAAGGTGCCGAAGCCAAAGAAAGAAAAGGTGCGGGTGCGGGATGAGATCAACATCGCTGCGAAGGCAATAGAAGGGAAGGACTTGCCTGGGAACAAATATGCCAATATGGTAAAGTCAATGCTGAGTAATGGAGGAAAAGCGGGTGGAGAGCCAGCTATCAAGTCGCCGTCATTGTCCCAGGGCATTGCGGTTGGGAAGAAGAAGGTGCAGAAGGAGGTCAGCTTATCGTTCGAGAAGGAGACGGCTATAGATCCCCGGGCTGATCAGCGTTCGAAACAAAACAAGACCGATGACTTGGCTACAAAAAGGTAAGATACTCTCACCCTATACTCCCATGCTACCATTGTTACACCTGTTTGCAGTACGTAAGGCGCGCGTCAAATTTGATTCCATTTTAGCGCGCAAAACTCGAACAAGGATTTCTCACTAGCTTCTGCTTGGATTGCCTTGAGATTTTGTACATGAACATATGTTGATCATAGCTAGGGCACAGATGTATGAAATCCAAGTAAAACAAACTTTTGAGTTTTTCATTTTTGGCCACTAGGCTGGGTGGTCAAACACCCTTTTGTGAGCATCCAAAGGTTTGCATTAATAAATAACTACATATTCTTCATAGGTACCAGTCTAGATAGAATAATGGCAAGTTGATGTTGTTGACACTTAGCTAAGAAAAGTCAAAGTTTGACCATTGTTTCGGGAACTTCCGGAAACACTGTATGTGGTCATCTGCATGCCTCGCCCTCTCAACCCTCGTCCCGTTCGCCGCCATTACAGCAAGGACTTGCGGGATCGAGTTATACACCAGAAATTCAAGCTTCAAAAGAAATCAACTCAGATTGCCATTGACCTTCATATGTCATTGCGTGTTGTTCAGCGCACAATCAAGCTCTGGCGTGATATCGGCGATGTTGTAGCAGAGCCAAGACGGCTCTCTCGTAGTCCAAAGATGTCGCCCACTCAGGTCCAAGTAAGCTGTTTGTACCTGAGTTTGGCTATAGCTTATTTTATAATAGTTTCTTCTCGCACTTCTTGAACGCTCGCCCGACCTTTACCTTGATGAACTCGTTGAAGAGCTAGAAGTGCAGCATGGCATTACAGTAAGTATTTCAACTGTATGGAGGACACTCCATAGTCTTGGTTTGCAAAGAAAGAAGGTGAGTGTTAAATCCTGCAGGAGCACACAATCTTTATTCCTTCCAATCCAGCTTTCCCGGGCAGCCGCAGAGCGCTGTGAAGGTTCACGGATGGCTTTCCAGTTATACATCGGTGCTGAGCCACCCGAACGGCTAGTTTTTACGGATGAAAGTGCGATAGATCTTCGCACAACTTACAGGCTAATGGGATGGGCTTCTAAGGGCTGCCGACCCCAAGTTCGGGCACGCTTCCAAAGAGGCGAGAGGTGACGATCTGTATACAATTCTCTTTAATGTATCACTGACATTGTTTTAGATTTTCAATCCTTCCGGCACTATCACAAGATGGCATTATATATAGTGACATCAAGTTGGGGGCATACGATGGTGACACGTTTCTTGCATTTCTTGAAGGTCTGTTAGAGGTCATGAACCCCTATCCGGCACCTCGAAGTGTTCTCGTTATGGATAATTGCGCCATACATCACGTACCTGAGGTCAAGGTCCTGTGTGCCAAAAGGTATCTTACTGACTCTCTGTTTGTGCAAGCAGTGTCTAATAGTGTCATATGTTTGCAGAGGTGTCAAGCTAGTATATCTTCCGCCATACTCACCCGATCTCAACCCCATAGAAGAATCATTTTCCTTTATCAAAGCTCACCTCAGACGTCACGGTGCTGAGTTCCGCGCCTGCGTGGCAAGTAAAGAGAAGGCCCGACCTTTCATGTTTCTGTACGAGGCACTGGATCAAATTACACCGAGACACGCGCAAGGGTGGATGAAGGACTCGGGTTATCTGTAGGACTGGAGGATATGCTACTGTGGGAAGCACAAGTCTGTAACTGCAGTGTACTCAATCTTTGTTCTATTCGCTCACGTTACCTGAGCAGTATATGAGGGGTTTTGCTGTCATAGATGTGCCACGACACTGCTAATTCTCCGTGCACTCATAGCACGAAGAACTTGTACCCAACTGTATCGTGACAGGGACCAGTTTGACGCATTTAGTATTATTGTGTGTCGTGTCAACGAATTAGATGTTCGAATGGATCTTCAAGGTCGCCTACGAAGGAACGTTTATTCTGTAGGCTCAATACCAGCGCGTGAAACATATACTACATGTTGGATACTAAATCAATAAGGGTCGGATGGCGATACAGTGCTTGTTAGAGACACAATGAAGACAAAATGCGAGTGCTAGTGAAAATAAGAGTGATACTTAGAGGGGGTTTATTCTGTGATCTTCGATATGCGAAGCGGCAATTCGCTTGCTGTCCGACCCTGCACGCGCGCCCGTACAACAAAGCTCATGAAAGGTTCTATCGGCTTTTCAGGTACTACAGATAAGTTGAACTGGCGCAACGGAATCGCGACCAAAGCCTGTGAAGCGTCCTTAGCTGCGATTCGTAATCGCAGAAGATGAAGAGTACCTTCATTTCAATCAGGGTGACCTGGACATTTATGTGGACCGAAACTAGACGTGGCATCAGTCGATGTAGACAGGATAGAAGAATCGTGCAGAGTGCACACACCTGAATGCAAAGAGCTCTTTCTGACGCACCGCACGTCCCTCTTTCTTATCAGCCTCCATTTCCAGCCAATGTTCTGGCCTAAAGTCAGCAGCATCGTGTAGAGGACAGGAATTATAGGCAGTAGGTATGGACTTGTTATTCAAAAGAATAGACTAGAAATCAATTCACTCTCTCAGTGAATTTAGTGGTCACTTTAAATATATTATACACTACCTAGAAATCAATTCACTACAGAACATTTCTAGGTTAATAAATGCAAAGACTACTAGACTAATTTACTTGCCTCTCTCAGTGAATTTAGTGGTCACTGAGAGAGGGGGAAATGTGTTCCACTGCGCATGTACTACTACCCGGCCCTTTAGCGCCCAAGGGCTCGCGCGTCGAAGTCATTTCAGACTCCGCTGGGTGCAGCCGCTTGTGAAAGTAGGAATAACAAGATGAAATAGAGAGATAAGAAATGAGTGGAAAATTTCGAAAATAACCAGAGAAATGGATGCATAATACAAGAGCAATGTGAGAAGAAATTGGAAGGCCACACAACAAATTGGATATATTATGCTTGATTTTGGTGCAGGAGCATAAATGCACCCAACACGCCCCCTCAAGCTTAATATATTCCGATTTGCTCGTTGAGAATCTTCACTCTAGGACTAGGAAGTCCTTTAGTGAGGATATCTGCCAACATTTGTTCGGTTGGCAAATAAACGAGCTTGGCTTGTTGATTTTTGATTATATCTCGAAGGAAATATAATCGGATGTCGAAGTGCTTGGTTCTCGTGTGTTGTTGGGTGCCATACGTGATGGCAATGGCTGATTGATTGTCTGAATAAACTTGGATGGGTCTGTTCAGTGGTTGGAATATTTCAGAAATAAAATGGCGCATCCAAAGAGCCTCTTTGCCCGCATGGGTCAGGGCGACGAATTCGGCTTCAGTTGATGAGAGGGCTACTATCGACTGTTTCTGGCAACTCCATGAAACAGTGCCTCCATCAATCTGAAATAAGTATGCCGAATACGAACGCCTATGACTCTGTGAACCCCAATCCGCATCTGAATACCCCATCAAGCCGTCTTGATTTCTTCCAAGTGTGAGCTTGTAATGCTTCGTGCCTTTCAAATATTTGAAGACACGTTTGACTGCATTCCAGTGTGTGCCACCTGGATTTTCAAGGAATTGCGAGAGTAATGACACCGCAAATGCAATGTCAGGTCGAGTGGCTACAGCCGCCCACATCAGTGATCCTATAGCTTGCCTGTATGGAAACTTCGACATGGCTTTCTTGCCTCTCTCTGTAGAAGGACATTGGTCTTTAGATAATTTTACGGCTGGATCAAGAGGCGTAGCATAAGTCTTTGCATCTTCGAGATTAAATTTTTTGATGATCTTCTCGATGTATGCAGGTTGTGAAATTGCAATAGTTTTCTTCTGCCAGTCTCTTTCGATTTTGAGATTCAATAGCCAATGAATCTCGCCTAGATCTTTCATACTGAAGACCTGAGCAAGATCTCGTTTGACTTCGTCCAGGACTGATTGATTCTCAGCTGTGATGGTAAGGTCGTCCACAGCTGTTGCAATGATCACATGCCCCTTTCCGCCACGTCTATAAAATACAGCCCCATCTGTGGCTGACGTAGTGAATCCTAACTTGTGGAATTCACCACTTAGACGTTTATACCATTCTCTTCCAGATTGCTTGAGGCCGTAGAGTGCTTTCTTCAAAAGTAGCACTTCGCCTTTGTCTCCAGACTCATATCCATACGGCTGCTTCATGTAAATAGGTTCGGGCAACGTAGCATTGAGGTATGCATAGTCTACGTCCATTTGATGGATAGGCCAGTCATTCCTAGCAGCGATGGCGCATATGATCCGTAGGGAGGATAACCGAGCAACAGGTGAGTATGTCTCATCATAGTCGACTCCAAACTTCTGTGTGAAGCCTTGGGCGACCATTCTCGATTTAGGTACTATTGGTTTCCCTTCTGGATTACGCTTCCAAAGGTAGACCCATTTATTACCGACAATATTGGCTCCAGGAGGTGGTTTGGCTCGTTCCCACACTCCCTTGTCGATTAGGGCCTCATACTCTTTGTCCATTGATTTCTTCCATATAGGATTATTCAGAGCTTCGTCTGCATTGCTAGGTTCAATTTGACTCAAATCCGGCGCCTTGTTATTGTTTTGACCGTCGGTTAGAAACGCACTGATGGCACACTCATAGCTACTGATGCCATCAATCTCGGAGGATAATTCTTGGTCGAATAAAACTTCTTTATGGTCCTCAACGTCCTCGTAAGCTAGCGTAGTCATATGTGCGCCAGCTTGTCTCTGGGTTTGAGATCTTGTTACGGGACCTGATGGGGCCGGCTGCACTTGTTGTTGACGGATCCTTTCGCTTCTCCTTATCGGTTCAGCTTCTCTAGGTCTGTCATCAACTCCCTGAATAGGTTGCAGCTTTTCAAGATATTCCTCTGGTGCACTTTCATCAATTTCTTCGATCTTTGCCTCTTCGCTGACTAAGCGACCGGGCACAGGCACTGATGCCGGAATGGCCTTCTTCTCTTCTTTAGACGTAGGTAGCTTGGATTCCTCAATAGAAATGATTGGGACCTTTCCCTTCTTCATCTCTGAATCAAACACAACATTCCGCTCGACAGAAACTTTGTGCGAGTCAGGCCAATAAACATAATGACCATGGCTCTGCGCAGAAATTCCTATCCACCGAGCTCTCTTGGCACGAGCTGCCAATTTATCTCCCTGAGTGATTTTAACGTAAATTTCAGTTCCCCACGCGTGAATGTCTTTGAGATTCGGTTTTTCATGGTGAATCATCTCGTAGGGCGTTTTATCTGGTAGAGCTCTTGTATGCGTCCTGTTCCTAAGATAATTGGCATGCTGTATCGCATAGCCCCATAATATCTTAGGAAGGCCTGATTCTAGCAGCATGGCACGAGTTCTCTCAGTGAGAGTTCGGTTCAGGCGTTCCGCAACACCATTGGACTCTGGTGTGTCGTGTACCGTCAACTGATGCTTCGTGCCTTGTTTGGCTAGATGCTGTTCGAATTCAGAGCTCGTATACTCGCCCCCTCGATCAGAAACAAGTGCCTTGATGTGCACATTTCTCTGTCGAAGCATTAAAGCCTCGTAGAGCTTGTACTTTGAGAATGCTTCTGATTTGTTCGCCATGAGATAGATCACCGATTCTCTTGAGTAATCATCGATAAAGGAGACATAATATGACTTCTTATCGATCGTGAGGTGTCTTGCAGGTCCCCAGACATCAGAATAAATTCTGTCACCGAATTTTGATGTTCGGTCTCTGGGTTCTCGAGGAAGAGGTTTGCGCGCAATCTTGGCCTGAATACACGCATCACAGACAATTCTATCGCCTGTGGAGCTCAGTTCAATGCCCAATATCATGCCATGATTTAATAGATGTTGTAGGGACTTCTGCGAGATGTGCCCCATCTTTTGATGAATTTCCATGGCAGATAAACACATATGGGCTTGAGCACTTGGTGACTGGAGGTCTAGTCGATATAAGCCATTGACTTTCGGTGCTTGCATCAATACTTTTCCAGCAGCATTAGATATTGTGCATTTCTGGCCACCGAGTCGAATGTCGTAGCCAGCATCATCGCACCGACCGATCGAGACGAGGGTAGCAGCAATTTTAGGTGCATAGTATGTATCTTGCAACGTGACTTCTACTGTTCTATCTCCAACCTTATTGGATAATACGAGCAGTCCTGAGCCGAAGGCATCAAAGGTACCTTTGTTGGCTGCTCGGATAGTCCTCGGCTGTGAGAATTGACAGTAGTTCCTCAATAAATTTTTGTGAGGAGTCATATGCGATGTCGTTCCGGTGTCGAGTATGACTATAACTCCTGAGGATGTGCTCAAATTGAAATTAGAGCACTCGTCAAAATTGGTGAAGGCAAGATGCCCATCACCACTTTCCTCAGAAGTAGACTCTTCTTCGGCAACATTCGCTTTTGCTTTACCCTTCTTCTTCTTCTTGCCTTTGGCTTTCTTCTTCTGACGTGGTCCTTGACCTTCTTTACCACCTCCTTTAGCCCAGCAATTTTCGATGGAATGTCCAGGCTTTTTGCAGTTGGTGCATACATGCGCCTTCTGCCCCTTCTGGTCCTTCTTAGTAGATGAACCAATAAACACCTGCTCTTCTTGCGGGAGTGTTTTCTTCCTGTCATACTGAGCCTTTAGTACCCTAATAATATTATCAGGGACCAATGGCATCCCGCATTCTTCAAGCGAAGTGGTAAGGGCGTTCATGACTGCCTCATAGGATGGTGGAAGTGATGCAAGGATGATGTCCATGAATTCTTCTTCGGAAACTCTGGCTCCCATCTCATTAAGACGAGCATATAGGTCTTGGGCCTTGTCCAAATGATCTCTCAAGTCTCCATCCTCAGGACATCTCATACTGCGGAGTTGTCTCTGCAGGCTGGTGAGGACCATCTTGGGCTTTTTGGTCATTTCATTGACCAGTGCATCCCAAGTCTCTTTTGCTGTCTTCTGCTTCTGTAGCATCAGGGCTAATGACTCTGACACTGAGACGATGATTTGGGTCTTGGCTTGTCCTTCTCTAGCAAGGTATCTCTCCAGCTTCTCCTCGGCCTTATCCATCTGAGTTTCCTCAGCTTCTGTTAGAATATGGCCTGGGGGCATGACTGGAGGATCAGGAGGTCGAGTGACTCTCCCTTCTACATGCTTGAGTAGATTTTTGGACTCGAAATAGCTGATGAGAGTAGCTCGCCACAATGGCCAATTACTTCCATCAGTAGCAAGCTTCTCAACACCCAATAGCTTCTCAGAAGTGTCTCCGGGGCCCATAACCCTGTAGAGGACAGGAATTATAGGCAGTAGGTATGGACTTGTTATTCAAAAGAATAGACTAGAAATCAATTCACTCTCTCAGTGAATTTAGTGGTCACTTTAAATATATTATACACTACCTAGAAATCAATTCACTACAGAACATTTCTAGGTTAATAAATGCAAAGACTACTAGACTAATTTACTTGCCTCTCTCAGTGAATTTAGTGGTCACTGAGAGAGGGGGAAATGTGTTCCACTGCGCATGTACTACTACCCGGCCCTTTAGCGCCCAAGGGCTCGCGCGTCGAAGTCATTTCAGACTCCGCTGGGTGCAGCCGCTTGTGAAAGTAGGAATAACAAGATGAAATAGAGAGATAAGAAATGAGTGGAAAATTTCGAAAATAACCAGAGAAATGGATGCATAATACAAGAGCAATGTGAGAAGAAATTGGAAGGCCACACAACAAATTGGATATATTATGCTTGATTTTGGTGCAGGAGCATAAATGCACCCAACACATCGGCGCCCCAGAACTCCGGATCAGTATGTAGGATGTTGACAGGAATGTTGATGATGGTGCTGCGTGGGATCACCATTTCGCGTGCCATCGAGAGCAGCTTTGAAAGTGGGACGACATTGTCTTTTGCGGACTAGACATGTGCGAGGGTCGTGGGTCAGCTTTCAGCTGGCCGGGAAATAGACACGAGGCTCACAACATGGGTTAGTTCAATAATCGCAGGGTGGAGACGAAGACACTCTTTGAGGACTGCGTCGAGGTATGGGACTCTTTCCAGGAGGTCATCGTAAATGGGTTCTGCAGCACTGGCAGTTACTTCCTCGCGCCTGGCTCTCCGGATGGGCTGCAAGCTTGTACAGGGCCCACTGGAAGCACGAATATGATGAGCTGGCGGTATATTATTTGAGACAGACGCCTACGCACTGCAACCGTGCAGCCCACAGTCTCGTAGCCGGCTTGCACGAGCATTTTTAATTGGGCTGGAATCCCATCTGGACTCATCCCGTTAGTACCGGCTTCGCGGTTGGCTCTCACTATTACGTTGCATCGATCAGCAGCCAATACAGGAATTCAGAGAAGCACGGGACATACTCATCAATGACATGAGGGTCTTCCCATCAACGGCATTGGCAGCTTTAGCCTCGTTCCACATCTGCGTGGCCACTTTCCCAAGCTCTTATCGAGTGTTCCGGATGTACTTTCCTTTCTCTGAGGGAACTACAGCGACATCAGCAGCTAAGATGGGAGGGAAAATTGGGAATGCGTACTTTTAAGGATGCTAGGAAACGTGAGAAAAAGGGCCTTCATTACAAAAGACGAAAAGTTATGGGACGTGTTGGTAAGCGCTTCCAATGCTGCTACTGGCGAACTGTCGCTTCCAGAAATGGACTTGAAATCATATGAAAATCAGGCTAGGCCTATGCTGTTGAGACTGAGTGACGAGTAGACTCGGATCAGTATTTGCGGCCGAATAGACAAGTTTTCAGCACGCACCTGAATCGGTTTGCCCACCACTGAACGTCCTCTTCAATGGCCTCACCCTGCGCATCGTCGATCCTGGATGACAGAGTGTCTGCCATCTGAAAAGAGATGTCAAATACGACCTCCACTGGATGAAAAGTAACATACCTTTGATACTAATGCATAGAATGTGTTGAGCAGAGGGCGAATAGACTGTCGGCTGGATACAGGTAATTCGATGATAGTTGTGCTTCCATTTAGTTCACATGCGTGACAGTGATGGTCACGTGCCTGCACTTGAATGTCCGACGAGGATTTCTTTGCCATCAGCATGTCTAGTCTACCCCCTCCTCCGCCTGGCTTTCCAGGCTTGCCTCAACCGCCACCTGGCATGCCGCCTCCAAGCTATAGTCTTGGAATGCAGTCCAGCTCGAAAATTCCGCCTGAAGCACTCGTTCACAAATGTCTGCGTTATGGTGAAAAGCAGAAAGCAAGCTACATTGACGTGGGAAAGCAGGTCAGTATACTGACCCATTTCTTGTATATATAGGTACTTACTTTAGTGCAGGATTTACCCCCGGAGCATGTCAGGAAGATTATAAAGGGCCACGGCGACATGAGCAACCGCAAGTTCCGCAACGACAAGCATGTCCATCTCGGCACCCTGCACCCTCAAATATGTTCCTCATACTGTCCTGAAGCTTCTCGAGAACATACCTTACCCTTGGGAACAAGTTCGCGAGGCACCTGTGTAGAGGACAGGAATTATAGGCAGTAGGTATGGACTTGTTATTCAAAAGAATAGACTAGAAATCAATTCACTCTCTCAGTGAATTTAGTGGTCACTATAAATATATTATACACTACCTAGAAATCAATTCACTACAGATGATTTCTAGGTCAATAAATGCAAAGACTACTAGACTAATTTACTTGCCTCTCTCAGTGAATTTAGTGGTCACTGAGAGAGGGGGAAATGTGTTCCACTGCGCATGTACTACTACCCGGCCCTTTAGCGCCCAAGGGCTCGCGCGTCGAAGTCATTTCAGACTCCGCTGGGTGCAGCCGCTTGTGAAAGTAGGAATAACAAGATGAAATAGAGAGATAAGAAATGAGTGGAAAATTTCGAAAATAACCAGAGAAATGGATGCATAATACAAGAGCAATGTGAGAAGAAATTGGAAGGCCACACAACAAATTGGATATATTATGCTTGATTTTGGTGCAGGAGCATGAATGCACCCAACACGCCCCCTCAAGCTTAATATATTCCGATTTGCTCGTTGAGAATCTTCACTCTAGGACTAGGAAGTCCTTTAGTGAGGATATCTGCCAACATTTGTTCGGTTGGCAAATAAACGAGCTTGGCTTGTTGATTTTTGATTATATCTCGAAGGAAATATAATCGGATGTCGAAGTGCTTGGTTCTCGTGTGTTGTTGGGTGCCATACGTGATGGCAATGGCTGATTGATTGTCTGAATAAACTTGGATGGGTCTGTTCAGTGGTTGGAATATTTCAGAAATAAAATGGCGCATCCAAAGAGCCTCTTTGCCCGCATGGGTCAGGGCGACGAATTCGGCTTCAGTTGATGAGAGGGCTACTATCGACTGTTTCTGGCAACTCCATGAAACAGTGCCTCCATCAATCTGAAATAAGTATGCCGAATACGAACGCCTATGACTCTGTGAACCCCAATCCGCATCTGAATACCCCATCAAGCCGTCTTGATTTCTTCCAAGTGTGAGCTTGTAATGCTTCGTGCCTTTCAAATATTTGAAGACACGTTTGACTGCATTCCAGTGTGTGCCACCTGGATTTTCAAGGAATTGCGAGAGTAATGACACCGCAAATGCAATGTCAGGTCGAGTGGCTACAGCCGCCCACATCAGTGATCCTATAGCTTGCCTGTATGGAAACTTCGACATGGCTTTCTTGCCTCTCTCTGTAGAAGGACATTGGTCTTTAGATAATTTTACGGCTGGATCAAGAGGCGTAGCATAAGTCTTTGCATCTTCGAGATTAAATTTTTTGATGATCTTCTCGATGTATGCAGGTTGTGAAATTGCAATGGTCTTCTTCTGCCAGTCTCTTTCGATTTTGAGATTCAATAGCCAATGAATCTCGCCTAGATCTTTCATACTGAAGACCTGAGCAAGATCTCGTTTGACTTCGTCCAGGATTGATGATCTTCTCGATGTATGCAGGTTGTGAAATTGCAATGGTCTTCTTCTGCCAGTCTCTTTCGATTTTGAGATTCAATAGCCAATGAATCTCGCCTAGATCTTTCATACTGAAGACCTGAGCAAGATCTCGTTTGACTTCGTCCAGGACTGATTGATTCTCAGCTGTGATGGTAAGGTCGTCCACAGCTGTTGCAATGATCACATGCCCCTTTCCGCCACGTCTATAAAATACAGCCCCGTCTGTGGCTGACGTAGTGAATCCTAACTTGTGGAATTCACCACTTAGACGTTTGTACCATTCTCTTCCAGATTGCTTGAGGCCGTAGAGTGCTTTCTTCAAAAGTAGCACTTCGCCTTTGTCTCCTGACTCATATCCATACGGCTGCTTCATGTAAATAGGTTCGGGCAACTTAGCATTGAGGTATGCATAGTCCACGTCCATTTGATGAATAGGCCAGTCATTCCTAGCAGCAATGGCGCATATGATCCGTAGGGAGGATAACCGAGCAACAGGTGAGTATGTCTCATCATAGTCGATTCCAAACTTCTGCGTGAAGCCTTGGGCGACCATTCTCGATTTAGGTACTATTGGTTTCCCTTCTGGATTACGCTTCCAAAGGTAGACCCATTTGTTGCCGACAATGTTGGCTCCAGGAGGTGGTTTGGTTCTTTCCCACACTCCCTTGTCGATTAGGGCCTCATACTCTTTGTCCATTGATTTCTTCCACATAGGATTATTCAGAGCTTCGTCTGCATTGCTAGGTTCAATTTGACTCAAATCCGGCGCCTTGTTATTGTTTTGACCGTCGGTTAGAAACGCACTGATGGCACACTCATAGCTACTGATGCCATCAATCTCGGAGGATAATTCTTGGTCGAATAAAACTTCTTTATGGTCCTCAACGTCCTCGTAAGCTAGCGTAGTCATATGTGCGCCAGCTGTCTCTGGGTTTGAGATCTTGTTACGGGACCTGATGGGGCTGGCTGCACTTGTTGTTGACGGATCCTTTCGCTTCTCCTTATCGGTTCAGCTTCTCTAGGTCTGTCATCAACTCCCTGAATAGGTTGCAGCTTTTCAAGATATTCCTCTGGTGCACTTTCATCAATTTCTTCGATCTTTGCCTCTTCGCTGACTAAGCGACCGGGCATAGGCACTGATGCCGGAATGGCCTTCTTCTCTTCTTTAGACGTAGGTAGCTTGGATTCCTCAATAGAAATGATTGGGACCTTCCCTTCTTCATCTCTGAATCAAACACAACGTTCCGCTCGACAGAAACTTTGTGCGAGTCAGGCCAATAAACATAATGACCATGGCTCTGCGCAGAAATTCCTATCCACCGAGCTCTCTTGGCACGAGCTGCCAATTTATCTCCCTGAGTGATTTTGACGTAAATTTCAGTTCCCCACGCGTGAATGTCTTGAGATTCGGTTTTTCATGGTGAATCATCTCGTAGGGCGTTTTATCTGGTAGAGCTCTTGTATGCGTCCTGTTCCTAAGATAATTGGCATGCTGTATCGCATAGCCCCATAATATCTTAGGAAGGCTTGATTCTAGCAGCATGGCACGAGTTCTCTCAGTGAGGGTTCGGTTCAGGCGTTCCGCAACACCATTGGACTCTGGTGTGTCGTGTACCGTCAACTGATGCTTCGTGCCTTGTTTGGCTAGATGCTGTTCGAATTCAGAGCTCATATACTCGCCCCCTCGATCAGAAACAAGTGCCTTGATGTGCACATTTCTCTGTCGAAGCATTAAAGCCTCGTAGAGCTTGTACTTTGAGAATGCTTCTGATTTGTTCGCCATGAGATAAATCACCGATTCTCTTGAGTAGTCATCGATAAAGGAGACATAATATGACTTCTTATCGATCGTGAGGTGTCTTGCAGGTCCCCAGACATCAGAATAAATTCTGTCACCGAATTTTGATGTTCGGTCTCTGGGTTCTCGAGGAAGAGGTTTGCGCGCAATCTTGGCCTGAATACACGCATCACAGACAATTCTATCGCCTGTGGAGCTCAGTTCAATGCCCAATATCATGCCATGATTTAATAGATGTTGTAGGGACTTCTGCGAGATGTGCCCCATCTTTTGATGAATTTCCATGGCAGATAAACACATATGGGCTTGAGCACTTGGTGACTGGAGGTCTAGTCGATATAAGCCATTGACTTTCGGTGCTTGCATCAATACTTTTCCAGCAGCATTAGATATTGTGCATTTCTGGCCACCGAGTCGAATGTCGTAGCCAGCATCATCGCACCGACCGATCGAGACGAGGGTAGCAGCAATTTTGGGTGCATAGTATGTATCTTGCAACGTGACTTCTACTGTTCTATCTCCAACCTTATTGGATAATACGAGCAGTCCTGAGCCGAAGGCATCAAAGGTACCTTTGTTGGCTGCTCGGATAGTCCTCGGCTGTGAGAATTGACAGTAGTTCCTCAATAAATTTTTGTGAGGAGTCATATGCGATGTCGTTCCGGTGTCGAGTATGACTATAACTCCTGAGGATGTGCTCAAATTGAAATTAGAGCACTCGTCAAAATTGGTGAAGGCAAGATGCCCATCACCACTTTCCTCAGAAGTAGACTCTTCTTCGGCAACATTCGCTTTTGCTTTACCCTTCTTCTTCTTCTTGCCTTTGGCTTTCTTCTTCTGGCGTGGTCCTTGACCTTCTTTACCACCTCCTTTAGCCCAGCAATTTTCGATGGAATGTCCAGGCTTTTTGCAGTTGGTGCATACATGCGCCTTCTGCCCCTTCTGGTCCTTCTTAGTAGATGAACCAATAAACACCTGCTCTTCTTGCGGGAGTGTTTTCTTCCTGTCATACTGAGCCTTTAGTACCCTAATAATATTATCAGGGACCAATGGCATCCCGCATTCTTCAAGCGAAGTGGTAAGGGCGTTCATGACTGCCTCATAGGATGGTGGAAGTGATGCAAGGATGATGTCCATGAATTCTTCTTCGGAAACTCTGGCTCCCATCTCATTAAGACGAGCATATAGGTCTTGGGCCTTGTCCAAGTGATCTCTCAAATCTCCATCCTCAGGACATCTCATACTGCGGAGTTGTCTCTGCAGGCTGGTGAGGACCATCTTGGGCTTTTTGGTCATTTCATTGACCAGTGCATCCCAAGTCTCTTTTGCTGTCTTCTGCTTCTGTAGCATCAGGGCTAATGACTCTGACACTGAGACGATGATTTGGGTCTTGGCTTGTCCTTCTCTAGCAAGGTATCTCTCCAGCTTCTCCTCAGCCTTATCCATCTGAGTTTCCTCAGCTTCTGTAAGAATATGGCCTGGGGGCATGACTGGAGGATCAGGAGGTCTAGTGACTCTCCCTTCTACATGCTTGAGTAGATTTTTGGACTCGAAATAGCTGATGAGAGTGGCTCGCCACAATGGCCAATTACTACCATCAGTAGCAAGCTTCTCGACACCCAATAGCTTCTCAGAAGTGTCTCCGGGGCCCATAACCCTGTAGAGGACAGGAATTATAGGCAGTAGGTATGGACTTGTTATTCAAAAGAATAGACTAGAAATCAATTCACTCTCTCAGTGAATTTAGTGGTCACTATAAATATATTATACACTACCTAGAAATCAATTCACTACAGATGATTTCTAGGTCAATAAATGCAAAGACTACTAGACTAATTTACTTGCCTCTCTCAGTGAATTTAGTGGTCACTGAGAGAGGGGGAAATGTGTTCCACTGCGCATGTACTACTACCCGGCCCTTTAGCGCCCAAGGGCTCGCGCGTCGAAGTCATTTCAGACTCCGCTGGGTGCAGCCGCTTGTGAAAGTAGGAATAACAAGATGAAATAGAGAGATAAGAAATGAGTGGAAAATTTCGAAAATAACCAGAGAAATGGATGCATAATACAAGAGCAATGTGAGAAGAAATTGGAAGGCCACACAACAAATTGGATATATTATGCTTGATTTTGGTGCAGGAGCATGAATGCACCCAACACGCCCCCTCAAGCTTAATATATTCCGATTTGCTCGTTGAGAATCTTCACTCTAGGACTAGGAAGTCCTTTAGTGAGGATATCTGCCAACATTTGTTCGGTTGGCAAATAAACGAGCTTGGCTTGTTGATTTTTGATTATATCTCGAAGGAAATATAATCGGATGTCGAAGTGCTTGGTTCTCGTGTGTTGTTGGGTGCCATACGTGATGGCAATGGCTGATTGATTGTCTGAATAAACTTGGATGGGTCTGTTCAGTGGTTGGAATATTTCAGAAATAAAATGGCGCATCCAAAGAGCCTCTTTGCCCGCATGGGTCAGGGCGACGAATTCGGCTTCAGTTGATGAGAGGGCTACTATCGACTGTTTCTGGCAACTCCATGAAACAGTGCCTCCATCAATCTGAAATAAGTATGCCGAATACGAACGCCTATGACTCTGTGAACCCCAATCCGCATCTGAATACCCCATCAAGCCGTCTTGATTTCTTCCAAGTGTGAGCTTGTAATGCTTCGTGCCTTTCAAATATTTGAAGACACGTTTGACTGCATTCCAGTGTGTGCCACCTGGATTTTCAAGGAATTGCGAGAGTAATGACACCGCAAATGCAATGTCAGGTCGAGTGGCTACAGCCGCCCACATCAGTGATCCTATAGCTTGCCTGTATGGAAACTTCGACATGGCTTTCTTGCCTCTCTCTGTAGAAGGACATTGGTCTTTAGATAATTTTACGGCTGGATCAAGAGGCGTAGCATAAGTCTTTGCATCTTCGAGATTAAATTTTTTGATGATCTTCTCGATGTATGCAGGTTGTGAAATTGCAATGGTCTTCTTCTGCCAGTCTCTTTCGATTTTGAGATTCAATAGCCAATGAATCTCGCCTAGATCTTTCATACTGAAGACCTGAGCAAGATCTCGTTTGACTTCGTCCAGGATTGATGATCTTCTCGATGTATGCAGGTTGTGAAATTGCAATGGTCTTCTTCTGCCAGTCTCTTTCGATTTTGAGATTCAATAGCCAATGAATCTCGCCTAGATCTTTCATACTGAAGACCTGAGCAAGATCTCGTTTGACTTCGTCCAGGACTGATTGATTCTCAGCTGTGATGGTAAGGTCGTCCACAGCTGTTGCAATGATCACATGCCCCTTTCCGCCACGTCTATAAAATACAGCCCCGTCTGTGGCTGACGTAGTGAATCCTAACTTGTGGAATTCACCACTTAGACGTTTGTACCATTCTCTTCCAGATTGCTTGAGGCCGTAGAGTGCTTTCTTCAAAAGTAGCACTTCGCCTTTGTCTCCTGACTCATATCCATACGGCTGCTTCATGTAAATAGGTTCGGGCAACTTAGCATTGAGGTATGCATAGTCCACGTCCATTTGATGAATAGGCCAGTCATTCCTAGCAGCAATGGCGCATATGATCCGTAGGGAGGATAACCGAGCAACAGGTGAGTATGTCTCATCATAGTCGATTCCAAACTTCTGCGTGAAGCCTTGGGCGACCATTCTCGATTTAGGTACTATTGGTTTCCCTTCTGGATTACGCTTCCAAAGGTAGACCCATTTGTTGCCGACAATGTTGGCTCCAGGAGGTGGTTTGGTTCTTTCCCACACTCCCTTGTCGATTAGGGCCTCATACTCTTTGTCCATTGATTTCTTCCACATAGGATTATTCAGAGCTTCGTCTGCATTGCTAGGTTCAATTTGACTCAAATCCGGCGCCTTGTTATTGTTTTGACCGTCGGTTAGAAACGCACTGATGGCACACTCATAGCTACTGATGCCATCAATCTCGGAGGATAATTCTTGGTCGAATAAAACTTCTTTATGGTCCTCAACGTCCTCGTAAGCTAGCGTAGTCATATGTGCGCCAGCTTGTCTCTGGGTTTGAGATCTTGTTACGGGACCTGATGGGGCGGCTGCACTTGTTGTTGACGGATCCTTTCGCTTCTCCTTATCGGTTCAGCTTCTCTAGGTCTGTCATCAACTCCCTGAATAGGTTGCAGCTTTTCAAGATATTCCTCTGGTGCACTTTCATCAATTTCTTCGATCTTTGCCTCTTCGCTGACTAAGCGACCGGGCATAGGCACTGATGCCGGAATGGCCTTCTTCTCTTCTTTAGACGTAGGTAGCTTGGATTCCTCAATAGAAATGATTGGGACCTTTCCCTTCTTCATCTCTGAATCAAACACAACGTTCCGCTCGACAGAAACTTTGTGCGAGTCAGGCCAATAAACATAATGACCATGGCTCTGCGCAGAAATTCCTATCCACCGAGCTCTCTTGGCACGAGCTGCCAATTTATCTCCCTGAGTGATTTTGACGTAAATTTCAGTTCCCCACGCGTGAATGTCTTTGAGATTCGGTTTTTCATGGTGAATCATCTCGTAGGGCGTTTTATCTGGTAGAGCTCTTGTATGCGTCCTGTTCCTAAGATAATTGGCATGCTGTATCGCATAGCCCCATAATATCTTAGGAAGGCTTGATTCTAGCAGCATGGCACGAGTTCTCTCAGTGAGGGTTCGGTTCAGGCGTTCCGCAACACCATTGGACTCTGGTGTGTCGTGTACCGTCAACTGATGCTTCGTGCCTTGTTTGGCTAGATGCTGTTCGAATTCAGAGCTCATATACTCGCCCCCTCGATCAGAAACAAGTGCCTTGATGTGCACATTTCTCTGTCGAAGCATTAAAGCCTCGTAGAGCTTGTACTTTGAGAATGCTTCTGATTTGTTCGCCATGAGATAAATCACCGATTCTCTTGAGTAGTCATCGATAAAGGAGACATAATATGACTTCTTATCGATCGTGAGGTGTCTTGCAGGTCCCCAGACATCAGAATAAATTCTGTCACCGAATTTTGATGTTCGGTCTCTGGGTTCTCGAGGAAGAGGTTTGCGCGCAATCTTGGCCTGAATACACGCATCACAGACAATTCTATCGCCTGTGGAGCTCAGTTCAATGCCCAATATCATGCCATGATTTAATAGATGTTGTAGGGACTTCTGCGAGATGTGCCCCATCTTTTGATGAATTTCCATGGCAGATAAACACATATGGGCTTGAGCACTTGGTGACTGGAGGTCTAGTCGATATAAGCCATTGACTTTCGGTGCTTGCATCAATACTTTTCCAGCAGCATTAGATATTGTGCATTTCTGGCCACCGAGTCGAATGTCGTAGCCAGCATCATCGCACCGACCGATCGAGACGAGGGTAGCAGCAATTTTGGGTGCATAGTATGTATCTTGCAACGTGACTTCTACTGTTCTATCTCCAACCTTATTGGATAATACGAGCAGTCCTGAGCCGAAGGCATCAAAGGTACCTTTGTTGGCTGCTCGGATAGTCCTCGGCTGTGAGAATTGACAGTAGTTCCTCAATAAATTTTTGTGAGGAGTCATATGCGATGTCGTTCCGGTGTCGAGTATGACTATAACTCCTGAGGATGTGCTCAAATTGAAATTAGAGCACTCGTCAAAATTGGTGAAGGCAAGATGCCCATCACCACTTTCCTCAGAAGTAGACTCTTCTTCGGCAACATTCGCTTTTGCTTTACCCTTCTTCTTCTTCTTGCCTTTGGCTTTCTTCTTCTGGCGTGGTCCTTGACCTTCTTTACCACCTCCTTTAGCCCAGCAATTTTCGATGGAATGTCCAGGCTTTTTGCAGTTGGTGCATACATGCGCCTTCTGCCCCTTCTGGTCCTTCTTAGTAGATGAACCAATAAACACCTGCTCTTCTTGCGGGAGTGTTTTCTTCCTGTCATACTGAGCCTTTAGTACCCTAATAATATTATCAGGGACCAATGGCATCCCGCATTCTTCAAGCGAAGTGGTAAGGGCGTTCATGACTGCCTCATAGGATGGTGGAAGTGACGCAAGGATGATGTCCATGAATTCTTCTTCAGAAACTCTGGCTCCCATCTCATTAAGACGAGCATATAGGTCTTGGGCCTTGTCCAAGTGATCTCTCAATCTCCATCCTCAGGACATCTCATACTGCGGAGTTGTCTCTGCAGGCTGGTGAGGACCATCTTGGGCTTTTTGGTCATTTCATTGACCAATGCATCCCAAGTCTCTTTTGCTGTCTTCTGCTTCTGTAGCATCAGGGCTAATGACTCTGACACTGAGACGATGATTTGGGTCTTGGCTTGTCCTTCTCTAGCAAGGTATCTCTCCAGCTTCTCCTCAGCCTTATCCATCTGAGTTTCCTCAGCTTCTGTAAGAATATGGCCTGGGGGCATAACTGGAGGATCAGGAGGTCTAGTGACTCTCCCTTCTACATGCTTGAGTAGATTTTTGGACTCGAAATAGCTGATGAGAGTGCTCGCCACAATGGCCAATTACTACCATCAGTAGCAAGCTTCTCAACACCCAATAGCTTCTCAGAAGTGTCTCCGGGGCCCATAACCCTGTAGAGGACAGGAATTATAGGCAGTAGGTATGGACTTGTTATTCAAAAGAATAGACTAGAAATCAATTCACTCTCTCAGTGAATTTAGTGGTCACTATAAATATATTATACACTACCTAGAAATCAATTCACTACAGATGATTTCTAGGTCAATAAATGCAAAGACACTAGACTAATTTACTTGCCTCTCTCAGTGAATTTAGTGGTCACTGAGAGAGGGGGAAATGTGTTCCACTGCGCATGTACTACTACCCGGCCCTTTAGCGCCCAAGGCTCGCGCGTCGAAGTCATTTCAGACTCCGCTGGGTGCAGCCGCTTGTGAAAGTAGGAATAACAAGATGAAATAGAGAGATAAGGAATGAGTGGAAAATTTCGAAAATAACCAGAGAAATGGATGCATAATACAAGAACAATGTGAGAAGAAATTGGAAGGCCACACAACAAATTGGATATATTATGCTTGATTTTGGTGCAGGAGCATAAATGCACCCAACACGCCCCCTCAAGCTTAATATATTCCGATTTGCTCGTTGAGAATCTTCACTCTAGGACTAGGAAGTCCTTTAGTGAGGATATCTGCCAACATTTGTTCGGTTGGCAAATAAACGAGCTTGGCTTGTTGATTTTTGATTATATCTCGAAGGAAATATAATCGGATGTCGAAATGCTTGGTTCTCGTGTGTTGTTGGGTGCCATACGTGATGGCAATGGCTGATTGATTGTCTGAATAAACTTGGATGGGTCTGTTCAGTGGTTGGAATATTTCAGAAATAAAATGGCGCATCCAAAGAGCCTCTTTGCCCGCATGGGTCAGGGCGACGAATTCGGCTTCAGTTGATGAGAGGGCTACTATCGACTGTTTCTGGCAACTCCATGAAACAGTGCCTCCATCAATCTGAAATAAGTATGCCGAATACGAACGCCTATGACTCTGTGAACCCCAATCCGCATCTGAATACCCCATCAAGCCGTCTTGATTTCTTCCAAGTGTGAGTTGTAATGCTTCGTGCCTTTCAAATATTTGAAGACACGTTTGACTGCATTCCAGTGTGTGCCACCTGGATTTTCAAGGAATTGCGAGAGTAATGACACCGCAAATGCAATGTCAGGTCGAGTGGCTACAGCCGCCCACATCAGTGATCCTATAGCTTGCCTGTATGGAAACTTCGACATGGCTTTCTTGCCTCTCTCTGTAGAAGGACATTGGTCTTTAGATAATTTTACGGCTGGATCAAGAGGCGTAGCATAAGTCTTTGCATCTTCGAGATTAAATTTTTGATGATCTTCTCGATGTATGCAGGTTGTGAAATTGCAATGGTTTCTTCTGCCAGTCTCTTTCGTTTTGAGATTCATGCAATGATCTGCTAGATCTCATCTGGACTGACAGATTCGTTGATCGTCAGATGATATTTCATGTATGCAGGTTGTGAAATTGCAATGGTCTCTTCTGCCAGTCTCTTTCGATTTTGAGATTCAATAGCCAATGAATCTCGCCTAGATCTTTCATACTGAAGACCTGAGCAAGATCTCGTTTGACTTCGTCCAGGACTGACTGATTCTCAGCTGTGATGGTAAGGTCGTCCACAGCTGTTGCAATGATCACATGCCCCTTTCCGCCACGTCTATAAAATACAGCCCGTCTGTGGCTGACGTAGTGAATCCTAACTTGTGGAATTCACCACTTAGACGTTTGTACCATTCTCTTCCAGATTGCTTGAGGCCGTAGAGTGCTTTCTTCAAAAGTAGCACTTCGCCTTTGTCTCCTGACTCATATCCATACGGCTGCTTCATGTAAATAGGTTCGGGCAACGTAGCATTGAGGTATGCATAGTCCACGTCCATTTGATGAATAGGCCAGTCATTCCTAGCAGCAATGGCGCATATGATCCGTAGGGAGGATAACCGAGCAACAGGTGAGTATGTCTCATCATAGTCGATTCCAAACTTCTGTGTGAAGCCTTGGGCGACCATTCTCGATTTAGGTACTATTGGTTTCCCTTCTGGATTACGCTTCCAAAGGTAGACCCATTTGTTGCCGACAATATTGGCTCCAGGAGGTGGTTTGGCTCTTTCCCACACTCCCTTGTCGATTAGGGCCTCATACTCTTTGTCCATTGATTTCTTCCAATAGGATTATTCAGAGCTTCGTCTGCATTGCTAGGTTCAATTTGACTCAAATCCGGCGCCTTGTTATTGTTTTGACCGTCGGTTAGAAACGCACTGATGGCACACTCATAGCTACTGATGCCATCAATCTCGGAGGATAATTCTTGGTCGAATAAACTTCTTTATGGTCCTCAACGTCCTCGTAAGCTAGCGTAGTCATATGTGCGCCAGCTTGTCTCTGGTTTGAGATCTTGTACGGGACCTGATGGGGCTGGCTGCACTTGTTGTTGACGGATCCTTTCGCTTCTCCTTATCGGTTCAGCTTCTCTAGGTCTGTCATCAACTCCCTGAATAGGTTGCAGCTTTTCAAGATATTCTCTGGTGCACTTTCATCAATTTCTTCGATCTTTGCCTCTTCGCTGACTAAGCGACCGGGCATAGGCACTGATGCCGGAATGGCCTTCTTCTCTTCTTTAGACGTAGGTAGCTTGGATTCCTCAATAGAAATGATTGGGACCTTTCCCTTCTTCATCTCTGAATCAAACACAACGTTCCGCTCGACAGAAACTTTGTGCGAGTCAGGCCAATAAACATAATGACCATGGCTCTGCGCAGAAATTCCTATCCACCGAGCTCTCTTGGCACGAGCTGCCAATTTATCTCCCTGAGTGATTTTGACGTAAATTTCAGTTCCCCACGCGTGAATGTCTTTGAGATTCGGTTTTTCATGGTGAATCATCTCGTAGGGCGTTTTATCTGGTAGAGCTCTTGTATGCGTCCTGTTCCTAAGATAATTGGCATGCTGTATCGCATAGCCCCATAATATCTTAGGAAGGCTTGATTCTAGCAGCATGGCACGAGTTCTCTCAGTGAGGGTTCGGTTCAGGCGTTCCGCAACACCATTGGACTCTGGTGTGTCGTGTACCGTCAACTGATGCTTCGTGCCTTGTTTGGCTAGATGCTGTTCGAATTCAGAGCTCATATACTCGCCCCCTCGATCAGAAACAAGTGCCTTGATGTGCACATTTCTCTGTCGAAGCATTAAAGCCTCGTAGAGCTTGTACTTTGAGAATGCTTCTGATTTGTTCGCCATGAGATAAATCACCGATTCTCTTGAGTAGTCATCGATAAAGGAGACATAATATGACTTCTTATCGATCGTGAGGTGTCTTGCAGGTCCCCAGACATCAGAATAAATTCTGTCACCGAATTTTGATGTTCGGTCTCTGGGTTCTCGAGGAAGAGGTTTGCGCGCAATCTTGGCCTGAATACACGCATCACAGACAATTCTATCGCCTGTGGAGCTCAGTTCAATGCCCAATATCATGCCATGATTTAATAGATGTTGTAGGGACTTCTGCGAGATGTGCCCCATCTTTTGATGAATTTCCATGGCAGATAAACACATATGGGCTTGAGCACTTGGTGACTGGAGGTCTAGTCGATATAAGCCATTGACTTTCGGTGCTTGCATCAATACTTTTCCAGCAGCATTAGATATTGTGCATTTCTGGCCACCGAGTCGAATGTCGTAGCCAGCATCATCGCACCGACCGATCGAGACGAGGGTAGCAGCAATTTTGGGTGCATAGTATGTATCTTGCAACGTGACTTCTACTGTTCTATCTCCAACCTTATTGGATAATACGAGCAGTCCTGAGCCGAAGGCATCAAAGGTACCTTTGTTGGCTGCTCGGATAGTCCTCGGCTGTGAGAATTGACAGTAGTTCCTCAATAAATTTTTGTGAGGAGTCATATGCGATGTCGTTCCGGTGTCGAGTATGACTATAACTCCTGAGGATGTGCTCAAATTGAAATTAGAGCACTCGTCAAAATTGGTGAAGGCAAGATGCCCATCACCACTTTCCTCAGAAGTAGACTCTTCTTCGGCAACATTCGCTTTTGCTTTACCCTTCTTCTTCTTCTTGCCTTTGGCTTTCTTCTTCTGGCGTGGTCCTTGACCTTCTTTACCACCTCCTTTAGCCCAGCAATTTTCGATGGAATGTCCAGGCTTTTTGCAGTTGGTGCATACATGCGCCTTCTGCCCCTTCTGGTCCTTCTTAGTAGATGAACCAATAAACACCTGCTCTTCTTGCGGGAGTGTTTTCTTCCTGTCATACTGAGCCTTTAGTACCCTAATAATATTATCAGGGACCAATGGCATCCCGCATTCTTCAAGCGAAGTGGTAAGGGCGTTCATGACTGCCTCATAGGATGGTGGAAGTGATGCAAGGATGATGTCCATGAATTCTTCTTCGGAAACTCTGGCTCCCATCTCATTAAGACGAGCATATAGGTCTTGGGCCTTGTCCAAGTGATCTCTCAAATCTCCATCCTCAGGACATCTCATACTGCGGAGTTGTCTCTGCAGGCTGGTGAGGACCATCTTGGGCTTTTTGGTCATTTCATTGACCAGTGCATCCCAAGTCTCTTTTGCTGTCTTCTGCTTCTGTAGCATCAGGGCTAATGACTCTGACACTGAGACGATGATTTGGGTCTTGGCTTGTCCTTCTCTAGCAAGGTATCTCTCCAGCTTCTCCTCAGCCTTATCCATCTGAGTTTCCTCAGCTTCTGTAAGAATATGGCCTGGGGGCATGACTGGAGGATCAGGAGGTCTAGTGACTCTCCCTTCTACATGCTTGAGTAGATTTTTGGACTCGAAATAGCTGATGAGAGTGGCTCGCCACAATGGCCAATTACTACCATCAGTAGCAAGCTTCTCGACACCCAATAGCTTC
Source organism: Gautieria morchelliformis (assembly GCA_015179125.1). Taxonomy (NCBI): domain Eukaryota; kingdom Fungi; phylum Basidiomycota; class Agaricomycetes; order Gomphales; family Gomphaceae; genus Gautieria; species Gautieria morchelliformis. The sequence goes on along the minus strand of WHVA01000039.1, from coordinate 308,165 downwards.
TCAGAAGTGTCTCCGGGGCCCATAACCCTGTAGAGGACAGGAATTATAGGCAGTAGGTATGGACTTGTTATTCAAAAGAATAGACTAGAAATCAATTCACTCTCTCAGTGAATTTAGTGGTCACTATAAATATATTATACACTACCTAGAAATCAATTCACTACAGATGATTTCTAGGTCAATAAATGCAAAGACTACTAGACTAATTTACTTGCCTCTCTCAGTGAATTTAGTGGTCACTGAGAGAGGGGGAAATGTGTTCCACTGCGCATGTACTACTACCCGGCCCTTTAGCGCCCAAGGGCTCGCGCGTCGAAGTCATTTCAGACTCCGCTGGGTGCAGCCGCTTGTGAAAGTAGGAATAACAAGATGAAATAGAGAGATAAGAAATGAGTGGAAAATTTCGAAAATAACCAGAGAAATGGATGCATAATACAAGAGCAATGTGAGAAGAAATTGGAAGGCCACACAACAAATTGGATATATTATGCTTGATTTTGGTGCAGGAGCATGAATGCACCCAACAACCTGTGCTCTATCATATTACAGGTGCCATCACGTTCGTCAATGAGACCCCTCGTGTCATCGAACCGGCTTATCATGCCCAGTGGGCCTCGATGTGGCTTGCTATGTGCTGTGAAAAACGTGACCGTAGGCATTTCAAGTCCATGCGATTTCCGCCGTTCGACCACGAAGAGCCTCCTCTCGATTACGGTGATAATATTTTGGACGTAGAGCCTCTCGAGGCAATCCAACTCGACCTGGATGAGCAGGAGGATGCTCCCATTTTTGAATGGTTTTACGACCCCAAGCCTTTGATCGACAACCCAGCATGCGTCAATGGCAATCTGTACTCAACGTGCGTCTCTAGACTGTAGCCAAATGGAAGGACGCTGTGGAACAGAACGGCGGCCTATCAACAGTGATCGATCTCCCGTCGTGGTTAGCTCGCACTACTTTAGACGCCATCGGACGAGGTTATTCCTTTCCGGTCCAACGGTACTGAGTTTTGCTGATTCATTACAGCCGCTTTCGATCACGATTTTGGAGCCATAGATGAAAAGGCAGTCGAGCTCTCGGTCGTCTACAAAAATCTCTTGTAAACAGAGCCTATCCTTGGAGATTTTTCCATTAATTTCTGTGGTTTAGTGCCGACTCGTTCTTCAAGCGCTCCCACTTCGCGATCACATTTGAAGCTCTCTGGGGTTATATACCTCTATGGGTGGTGTCGGCCATGCGAGTGCTACCGACCAAGCAGCTCAGGAGATTACGGAAGTATACAAAGGTTGCACACCGCGTAGCCAAAGGTATCGTGCAGACGCAAACAGAGTCATATTCCAGCGGCAAGGAAGGCGGAAAGGATGTTATGAGCATTCTCAGTACGTGTCAAGTGACCTTGTTAATGGTGTTGAGATCTGAACGGTCGTAGTACGAGTACGAGTACTGCCTAGAGTAAGGAGTATTATATATGTGACATCTGGTAGCGCGGAGCGCATTACTACTTACTGGTGTGGAGTCACCTTAAACCCGGTATTTATCATGCAGGAGAGGCACATTCGAGCATGAGGCGGTGGATGTGCGTCTGCGATCCTTGGTAGTAGGTCGAACAGTCTTCTCTTGGGGCTGGCGGTAGCGGGTCAACAACTAGCCATTATTCTATATAGACTGGTACCTATGAAGAATATGTAGTTATTTATTACAGTGATGCAAACCTTTGGATACTCACAAAAGGGTGTTTGACCACCCAGCCTAGTGGCCAAAAATGCAAAAACTCAAAAGTTTGTCTTACTTGGATTTCATACATCTGTGCCCTAGCTATGATCAACATATGTTCATGTACAAAATCTCAAGGCAATCCGAGCAGAAGCTAGTGAGAAATCCTTGTTCGAGTTTTGCGCGCTAAAATGGAGTCAAATTTGACGCGCGCCTTACGTACTGCAAACAGGTGTAACGCTAGACCAATCAACCCTGTTTTATTGGACACTCAGCAACTCATCTCCGAAAAAGAGGAAGTACGGCCAGGCAATCAATGATTGGGCCTCAACGATTCCCAGCCATGCTAAGCCTACCTCACAAGCTCCTAGCCATAGCACAACACATACTAAATCCACTTCTGGCCGCTCTGTCATCCAATCGCTTACCAACAGTACTAGCCACTCATCTGCCCCCTCTGTGCTTACAAAAAATATCAGAATCGTCAGTCAGGAGGCACTGGGTTCGGTCAAGGTAAAAGCCGAACCAGTGCTTGACACAATCACTATAAATTCTGATGGTGGTCTCTCCGAAAATGATGAGACAAATGGTGAGGAACGGGAGGTTGCAATTAAAAGCCCTCCCAAGGGAAAGAAGCGAATTACTAGCGAGGTTATTAGTATTTTTATCTTGCTGTAACACCATATTTAACTAAGTATTATTAATCTAGCAACTCATCCTCCAAAAACCTTCAAAGGCTGCTGAAACGACATCGAAAAAAGCACGAAATGAAGACCTTCCAGATTGGATAGATGGGAAATGGTTCCGCCACACCTTTGTTACGACCTATATGGCCTTCGTTGGTCAAACCATTAACCCATGGGATGTGCCTGTCAAGAAAGCCATTAAGGTGATGCAACAGATTTGGGATGCGACTAATAGCCACGAGTACGAGATAACATCTTCCACCACAGTCTATCAAAAAGTATGTGACTGGCTCATTTCGGGAATGACACTTATTCCCATACTACAGACTATTCAACGCCTCGCTGACTCGTGGCGAAATGTTATTGGTTCCACTGCCATTGCGATCCTTCTGGCATTTTTTGACTTGCAAGAGCACTTACAAGATTCAGATGAAGAACGCCAAGAATTCTGCAAGTATTACCTCGACAGACTTCGCTTTTTGTATGAGGACTCTGATCATGCCAAAAAATCAGTGTGTTAAACTGGATGTCATCGTGCAAATCCATCTAATACTAACAAGACACCATTCAGAAATGGAGGGGGCTCTTTCGCAACCCTTTTGTCCTCCAGACTTTTGCTGCGCACCTCACCGCCATCGAAGGTTGCAGGGCAATTCCTGGCCTCCATGATGATGCTAAGCTTGCTGATGCAGCTACTGGTGCTTTATGCTTGTCCGCCGCTGCGGTAAGTGTTATCTATTATGCTCAGAGGGTTATTCTGATCATTGTTAGGTGGAGAGAGCACTAACTCTCGTTGTGACTGGCACGTTGACGACTGCGACGGCCCGCGCTGCCAAAGGCAAGATGGTAACTCTGCCTAGGACTATGAACCTCTCTACTGGCAAGGAATCCATGCACCAGACAGGTTTCAGCGATGCATCTTGGGGCTTTGCTTCCCGTGCTTTTTCCAAATCGGCACGCGGGCTCAATGACGACGAGTTCAGCCATCTCATGAATGATGCCCAAGCATTTGTCAAGCCAACTTGCGCACGAAACAGATCTACCAACGTTGCTACAGAAACAAACCTCGAGGATGATGACGAACGGGCATGCCTTGTCGACTACTCCGGCGGCTCAGATTCTGACTCTGAATCAGACTGTAAGTAAACTTCTTCGCCTCCTCAACCCGACTACTAGTTTGAACATTATCTTATTCAGAATCTGTGCCATGGCATGACTTGCAGCAGTCCATGATATTTATACATAGATTCCCACTATTCTTCGTTTCAATATGTTATGGCCTGTTACCATGCCAGATTCAACTCTGGCTCGTCATGTTTCACCCATTTAGACTCGTTTTTCTACCGCTTTTGTTTTGGCACTTAATGAATACTTAGCACATTTAGCATGATTAAAACACACTTGGACTACGTTGCTTAACAAATAGTAAGTATATTGTCTGAAACAGTGCTAGCTTGAGTCATTCACTTTCTAATGCTTATTTTACTTCCTAAGGTGCTTAGACTCTTGGTCCATTTGTCTCACGCGTATGAAAATTGGGTTTGAAACTAGCTTAAAATACTACTTATAGCCGTACTTAGCCAAAGTCCAGAATAAGCTCTCTGTAAGTCAAATTCATGGGAAGACTTGGCTTATTCCAAGCATGGTCAGGCTTAGCACCATCGGACTTACAGGTGCTTAGAATGATCGTTAAGTTGCGATAAGCCCCTTCAAAGGCCGGTAAGTATTATTCAGATTTTCCTGATGCGTGGTCATGTGACAGATGCCAGACTTAGCCACAACACCAGCCAGGAGCACGGCACACACTGTGGAACGAAGGAGATATAATAAACTGTTATACTACGATCTCAAGTAGATCGTTCTGCCTTATATACAAAAATATGATGTCCATTGTATTACCAATCTCTTCGAGCTGCTGTGCCAATGCGATGCCGGTGCACCAGCAACCCGGGGTCGAGAGCGATCTCGAACCTCCAGCTAAGTGCGTGCCGGCTCTGCCTCGGCGGTGTCATCGTCCCGATTACTAACACTCCCCCTCAGCGAGAAGTCCCTTCGGTAAAATCCTAATTTCCCTAATAGATACCTATGTTGATGCATGTCTAGTCCCTTTGTAAATATGTCCGCTACGTTCTCCTTCGTCGGTACGTACGTAAGTGATGCCTCGTGAGAGGCCACTTTCTCACAGATGAAATGATATGCGACATTGATGTGTTTGGTACGCGCATGATACGTTGCGTCATGCGATAGTGTAATGGCGCCTAGGTTGTCTGATCGAAGTGACGTGGGCTGGGTTTGATCGATTCCTAGTTCCTCGATAAAATGCCTCAGCCAGATTAATTGCTTGGCGCCCTCGGTAAGTGCCATGTATTCGGCCTCCGTGGTAGATAGCGCGATCGTTCGCTGCTTCTTCGAGCTCCATGCAATGGTTCCTCCTCCTAGTATAGCTACATAACCGCTAATAGACAGTGCATCGTTTCTATTAGCATAGTCCGAGTCAACGAATATTTCGAGGTCGAGACCAGCGTCTCGTCGGAAGATTATGCTGTCGTCACGTGACCCCTTGAGGTACCTGAGCGCATGCTTGATCGCCGTCCAGTGCTCGGTTCCGTAAGTAGTAGTGAATTGGCTCAAGTGTTGTACGGTAAAAGCCAAATCAGGTCGCGTGCTGAGTGCTGCATACATTAGTGATCCGATCGCTTTGGCATAGGGTACTTCGGCAGTTGGACCTGTTGAGTCCATGGGTGTCGTGAGTTTGATCATTTTATGCAGAGGTGTAGATACGGAATGTGCCGTAGCCATGTTGAATCGATCGAGTATGATGTCGATGTAATGTCCTTGAGACATGATCAGTGTTCCCTCATCCCTATTCCTCTCAACTCTAATTCCCAAGATTTTCTTCATTTCTCCTAAATCTGTTCAAGGGAATTTTCCATGAAGCTCCCCCTTGAGCTTAATCATCCCTACTTTGGAGTCAGCAAATAGTCCAAAGTCATCCACATATACTGATATGACTTCTATTGAGTCCTTATCTTGTCTGATATAGACACATTCATCGGCTGTACTTTGATGGAAGCCAAGATCGAGTAGTAATTTGCGTAAGCGCTGATGCCAAGCTCGTCCCGATTGTTTGAGTCCGTAGAGCGCTCTGTATATTCTTGGAACGCGTCCAGATCCATCATCAAAACCGTCGGGCTGGCGCATGTAGATCTCCTCATCTATGGTTGAATTGAGGTAGGCGCCTTTGACATCCATCATTTCAATTTCCCAATCGAGTGTGTTTGCGATCGCTAATAGAACACGTAGTGAATCGAATTTGACCACGGGTGAGGTTATCTCATAGTACTCCATTCCTGGCCTCTGTGTGAATCCTTGAGCCACAACCCTTGCTTTAGCCTTATCGAATTGCCCATCCGGTTGCGTTTTGACAGCGTATACCCATCGGCAACCGATAGCTACTCGTCCGGGTGGTAGTTCTGTTAATTCCCATGTTCCTAATGTCTTGTGTTGGTCCATCTCAATTTCCATCGCTTTCTCCCAGATCGGCGCATCATCACGTGATACCGCCGCTCTGTAATTCTCAGGTTCAGTGACGATTTCTTTTGTTATGTAAACCTGCTCGGTGCGTCCTGAATTATTCAGTTTCCGGTAATCCGGTCTCTGAGTGATACGCGCGCTCCGTCGGATCTCTGGAGCTGGCGCTTGTTCAGGTGGATCAGGGACGGGCGTTGTCTGGGGTGATGACGTCTGTGGGGTAGATGTGATCGGGTCCTGCACATGCTTGCGCGGTGAGTGCTCCCCCTCGAGCGGTGCCGTGTCGTCATCGTCGTTATCTGGGATAGGGTAGAGTCGGTTGTCATTTTCGTCAAATGTAATGTTTCTAGATACTTGAACGTGCTTTGAGGCTTTATTGTAGTACCTCCAGGCCTTTGCATGTTCAGCTACTCTGACGAATATATGTTCTTCTGCCTTTGGATCAAGTTTGGCTCGACGTTGATCCGGCACCATAACCCAGCAATTTGTCCCGAATTCCTCTAGACGTGCTATGTTCGGCTTCTTGCCAAATAGTACCTGGAACGGTGTTGCGTCATCTCCAAGCGCTCGCGTGGGTGATCGATTTTTGATATAACACGCGTAAGCCACGGCCTCGGGCCAGAGTATTTTTGGCAGGTTCTTGGCAAATATCATTGCACGTGCGTGCTCGAGTAAGGTCCGGTTGAGTCGTTCGGCGATTCCATTCTGGGCTGGGGAGTATGGAGCTGTGGTCTCCATGATAATGCCATATTTTGCACAAAATTCCTTGAAATTTTTATTGACATATTCCCCTCCATTATCCGAGCGAAATCTCTTCAGTTTCTGACCTGTTTGGGTCTCGAGGAATGCCTTGTACGTCTCGAAGTGTTTGAGCGCTTCATCTTTGGTGCTCCCAAAATAGATTACGGTGTACCTCGATTTGATGTCCGTGAAAGAATAAAAGTATTTCTCACGCGATGGTCCCTCGGTCTGGGCAGGTCCCCATACATCGGATACTGTTAGGTCACCGACCTGTTCTACAGTGTCCTCGGCTCTTTTGGGGAACGGCTCCACATGCCGTTTGCCTTGTATGCATGCTTTGCATTGGCTCGGCTCGGTTGACTCGTCGATCTCGAGTCCAGTAACTAGGTCGTTAGATTTCAACAATTTTATGGAGTTTATATTGACGTGCCCTAGTATCCTATGCCATTTGTCCCATGAACGTCCTTTTGCCGCTGCGGCAAAGTCCCTTGCCTCAACTGATCGAGTGACTCGTGCCTTCATACAGAACAGCCGCCCGCGCTTCTGTCCCTTGCGAAGGTAACTCCGGCGCGTGATTTGAATTCGACGCCGGTGCCTGAAAATGTGGCCGTGTTGCCCTTATCAGTTAAACGCCCTACGCTGATAAGGTTGTTCGGCGCATCCGGTGCATGCTTGACGTCACGTAGTTCGATCGTGTTCGTCTTGGCGCCGATCTTGAATTCCATGTATATAGTACCTCAGCCTTGTGTATGTAGTACCGCACCGGGTGAAATTCCTTCGATTTCAGATGGTTCCTCGGCATAGCTAGCGAAATCGTTTCGGCTTCGAGCTATATGTGTTGTTGCCGCTGAATCAGCTAGCCAGTCGGATGCAGATATAGCACTGTATGCTACCTCCTTAGATACAAACGCGAAGTCCTTTTCTTCCGCTTGTTTAACCGTTTCTTTGTTCCCTGGTTTGAACCATTTTGGTGCTTGGCCTTCCTTGCCGCCACCTTTCGCCCAACAGTCCTTCACGTAATGACCCTTCTTGCCGCAATTTCGGCACTTTCCCTTTGTTGCTCCTGAGTCATCTTTCTTGGGCCTGTGACGTTGTTGCGCCTTAAGCGCCGTCTGCCGTGCCGATCCAGCTTTCCGTGCTCGATCCTCATCGAGGACCCGAGCTATTAATATATCAGCTGTTGTCCCGGCTCCACTGGCGTTTACTGCCGTAATAAACGCCGACCAAGAATCTGGTAATGACATCAGCAACGTGTTCGAGAACTCGGTGTCACTGATGTAATGCCCCCGCGCATTCAATTCCTGTTGAATGCCGCGGAGCTTGCGTACGTGCTCCTCCATGTTCGCGCCATCCTCGGCAAGCGTCCGGAAGAAATCTCTTCGGAGATTTATAATTCCCACTGCTCCCTTAGATTCGAATATAGCTTGTAAACTAGTCCATACAGCAAATGCAGACATCGTCTGATTGATGTAAACTAGTTGTTCATCGGCAACTCTGAGGCAAATCTCTTTTCTAGCTTTCTTGTCCTTCCTTCTCCAATCGTCGATCTCCTGCTGCTCGGTCGCAGTGACGTTGTCGGCATCTGCCGGTCTCGGTTCCGTCTCCCTGCCGATAGCCACGTCCCACAGATCTAAGTCATCGAGTATCCACTCGAGCCGCCGGCGCCACGCCGCGTAATTATCCCTGTTCAAGGGGTCGATCTTGTACGTGTTGTTGCTACTCGACATCGTCGATCGGTATTGAGTTGTTGGAGTATAGAGCGTAGTTAGATTAAGCTAGATTTGTAGTAGTTTTAGTTATGCGCGGGGCCCATAACCTGTGGAACGAAGGAGATATAATAAACTGTTATACTACGATCTCAAGTAGATCGTTCTGCCTTATATACAAAAATATGATGTCCATTGTATTACCAATCTCTTCGAGCTGCTGTGCCGATGCGATGCCGGTGCACCAGCAACCCGGGGTCGAGAGCGATCTCGAACCTCCGGCTAAGTGCGTGCCGGCTCTGCCTCGGCGGTGTCATCGTCCCGATTACTAACACACACAATGTCCTATGCATCCGCACAAACCGCCCGTCCGGCCCAACTTCCTTCCAGAAGACGACGGGGCACTCAACCTTGCCGCCCCGATGCCGGAGAGGGCGATGGCCAGCCTGCGCGCTGATGTGCGTGTGTCAGGATCGCGTTCCTTCTGACTCTGATCTCCTCGCAGATGGCCCGAACACTCGACGACTCACTCACATACGTCGACGAGCAGCAGCCGATGCCGAGCTGGCCGAGGAGGTGGGCCATCGCCAGGCGCTGCGGGGATGGGGTAGCGTGAGCGTAAGGGGTCGTGGGAAAGGCAGGTGGGAAGCGTATCGCATGCATGCGATTGGGAGGAATACAGGCGTCAGCAATCTACTCCAGAAAGCACCAAACAGGCACCAAGCCCAGGGAACGTGCGCCACACTCACATACAAAGACGCCTCAGTGCCATCGCCACCTCCGGCGTGCCCGCCTACGCAATACCCAGCCGAAGCGTGCCGTCAGCACCGAGCACAGCACGATGTGCGCGGGGGCAGGAGTGCAAAGCCACCAGGGCCCGGAGACGGGCGGGGGTAGTCGGAGGCGGGGAATGAGGTTCGAGAAGCGTGTCCACACGGGGCCGGGTTCCACGCCGCCCGAGGCGTGACCGTCGAGGTGGGGCCGGCACCTGTTGTCTCGCTGCGTTGCGGTTCTGACGGTGTGTGTGCATGAATGTTAATTGATGTCTAGCGAACCCTCACTCGGTGTTTCGCCGCCCCTCCCGCTGCGCGCTGGCTGTGCCTGATCCCGGAAACAGAGGCAACGACAGGCGTACCCTCCTTGGCCTCATCCTCCTCGGCGAGTTCGACAACCGCACAAGTACGTGAATCGAGCCTAAATGGGTAGCCATCAATACATCTTGACAACGATCGATCATCGATCGATCACTTCGATCATGATCGTGATATAAACTTCTTGGCATGTCAGTTGTGTTGGACACGTGGCGTGTGGCGCGTGCCAGGCACCCGCATTTGCCGCCAGACTCCCGGACACGGGGAAAAAGTACAATGGCGTGGCGGGAGAAGGGTGTAAGTGTGAGCATCGCGCAGTGCGCAGACGAGGATCGACGCTGAGGTGCTATCAAGCCTGATCCGGTCGCGTTACCCCATTGCCCATAAATACCTCCGCCTGTGCCGCAATCTCCATGAAGATCGTGACACTTGTAAGGATAACATAGGGAATCATGTCAGGACGACCTGAGCTGTGTCAGGATCCAGTTCTACTTAGTCGGCGAGAAGTTGTGACCATTACATCACAAATCTTCTGCTCTCTGCGCTTGCGATTAGTAAATATACGCCTCGTTTTCAGCCTAAGTGTGTACTGACCTGAAGTGACTCCCGTGGACCCCGTGAGCTTGGGACACCGCATGGTGACGCTGCGGAAGGCAGTAAGCATTCCCGGGGTGCCGGAACGGTCCAGGATATGTGGATATGATGTGGTTTCAGTGATGCATACTGAGATGCACACGGTAACTCTTTGAGCTTCGGCGGACTGAATCAGTAGTGGGCTCTTATGCGCCCAATGTCCACAAACCAACCGTACGTCGGCGTGCTGGGTTGCTATGTTCGCCTGTGCATGGTATGCGAACGCGGGGGTGCTGCTTCGGAGTGCAGATATTTTGTACGATCGTGTGATGGCAGAAGAAGATCGGAATAAGTGGGCCCTTCCGGGAATGAGGCGAATGTATGACGTGAACGTATATGCGCGAAGCAGGAACGTGTACCGAAGCGTGTGATCGACCGCATCGTCGCTAACTATGAACACCCCCCAGGACACGCTTGGCGACACGGTTGTGCCTTTCTCGATTTTGGAGCGTCCATCAGGACATCCTCGAGCGCATCAGCTCGCGCGTACCCTGTCGGTACGGCGGTGGCAGCGTTATCTCGGGTGACGAGAAAGGGTTTGAGAGCAAAACTTGGCGTTTTGCTCTCAAACTTTTTCGTCGAGCTCAGACAAGAGTGTATTATTTTTCCCCATTTCCGAAGCAGAGTTTCTTGGCGCTGCGTCGTTCCCTCTGATGTCGGACATATTAATGCACGCGAACATCACCCGTGCCTTGTGGTCCAGGCTGTTAGACAGTGACACATAGGGTGGACGTGATGGAGTGATGCTGTCACGCACTTCGGATCGCAAGCTTGTCGCAGCGATTAGTCGGAATGGGCTCGGGAACGGGAGAGACGCGATAGGAGGAAACTTTCGTGCGGATTGTTGGTGGATGTCCGCCTCGTGGGAGGGATCGGATATGCGGTCGGGGCCGATAACGGGGACGATAACAGTGAGCGAGGGAAATTGTCGATATCCTCCCACAGGGGAGTCTAAGGTATATGTTACGTGACCGTAGGGGATGGATTGCCACGCGTGACAGGGACCGCGCGGAAATGAAATGCGTCTGACGGCGATCCCAGGCAAGTAGTCTCTATATTGGCTGCAGGCGGGCCTGTGCATGTGTACGAGCAGTATCAGAAGGGCAGCATGATCAAGAAATGACGGCATAAGAGTGATCCCACCACACAATATGAAAAAAAAAAGAACACAAAGAAAATGCTGAAAATGGAAGGAAACGACCGATTGATCACCCACACACCCCGTCTCGGTTTACACAGGGTTTCTCATAGTCACCGTGCCAGAGGTTCAACGCGAGCAAGCGGGCGAGGGGCCAGGTGTGTCGGCCGCGCAGGACGTATCCGGATCCGCGTGCTGGGGTGCGGATTGCGCTGAGCTGCACGTAGAATAACGCGTGGAGTGCTAGCTCTGTTACGCGAACATTGACTGTTCACTGCAGTGAGACATGATGCAAAGGCCCGATGCAGAGCTCCATCTCGGTCGGGCGCAGGGGATGGTCGTGGGTCCGTGTGGGAGGAATCATGTGCTCTGCCGCTCAACCGGCTAACAAGCGTTTTCCACACTTGAATTACATATTCAAGCGAGAACATGTACGAAACAACATGGCGTTGTCTGACCTAGCTAAGGTCAGACAAATAAACAGAGCGGAATGCATCCGCCACAACGTGATGAATCGGAAGTAAATCGATTAGGAGTTTATATCATGCTTGGTGAGCACTTCCGCTCCTCGTATCCATCTCACTCAGCTCACCTACTTTCCTGTCTTTGCGAGCAGTCAAGCCGTATCCACCTACGCTAAACGCCACCCTTCCTCCTACAAGGAATCCTGCGTCCGACGAGAAGCCCGGCATCATTCCTCAAACGCCTCCGCGCGACGACACAGCCGACGAGGAATCGGGGGAGATTGCGTAGACGCCCCCGCACAAGCCCAAGAGAAGACACGAGCTGTCAAGGATCGCAGCCGCTAAGTCATCCGTATGGGATTTTCCTCCCTGAAGCGGGTTCGTGCAGCAACTGCCCAGCCTACCGACGAGGACACCTGCGACCAGAAGCCGCCACATCTGATGCGCGCCAGGGTGCATCTCGCCGCATGCCTGCGCTTCGGCACCATGCATGGGACGACAACGATGGACGAGGGGACTATGGAAGTGGGGTGGACTGTGGAAATGCGGCGGGCTGTGGAAGTACTGTGGACTGCATAGATGTGAGGCTGAGCTTGGAGTCTGTGTGTACAGAGAGACAAGGACAAGCAGAGAAAGGAGGTGGCGGCGGAACCCCGAGACGGCCGCGGGGAAAGAAAGATGATAGGTGGGGCAGGTCGGTATCATGGTCGAAGGAGAGGTGGCGGCATCTCAGAGATTGAAGCTATGGCAACGTAGGACAGACCAGGGTCACGCTCGCTGGAGTTGTTTGATTCCTAGATGCTCAACAGCGACTTCCCTTAAATATACAGGAAGATTCTAATTATACCAAAAGCTCATTGCTGATCCGCGTGGTATACCGCTTCCCATTGTATTTTCCTGCACTACGTGTGTACCTTTCCCTTTGTCTGTCGAACCGTCGCAACGTATCCCTGAGTTATGTCAGCGCACCGAACGTTTCTAATATTCAACAAATGCCTTGCACAGTATTGGATGGTATGGCTGCCTTCTGTCATTGTGAAGAACCGGAGAGTGAGCAGCCTGACTATCTCACTCCCCGTTGTACGAGAACGGCATCATGCATGTGGAAACGATCCTCAGCCACATGTTCGCATATAGCGCGCGGGGGGAGACTATTTTCCCTGATTCCCTGTCAGCAACCGCCAAAGCTTCAGTGGCATTCATAATTGTCTCTTAGCGGCTTGGATTTCCTCCGAGCCCCAGCACGAAGATATAGTATTCCGAAGGTGAGACATCAATGTCGCACACCTTCCTTATGCTTTTGTGGATTGCACTGCCGACTTTCATAATACGGCCTGCCGGCACCAGGTGTCCCTATCCCGTGACGTAAATAGCACTGCAACCTCCATAATAAAAATAAAAATACAAATAAATTTAAAGATTCCTGCCGTTTCTGCGACATTTGCCCCCTTGAGGCAAGATAGCCGCTTCACGTTGAATAATATTGTTTTATCCCGTGGCCATCCTGCGTCTGATCCAATAACTGCTGAGAGTAGATCGTCTCCACTCCGGCGGGCATGCAGCCTGAGGCTCCTGCGAATAGTACTGAAATGAACTCCCCCGTGTGTGCATTACACACACCGATCATGAATGAGGACCAAGGCGTACTTGGAGAAAGCCGTGGCAGTAGCGGCTACGGCCACGGCTTTCTCCAAGTACGCCTTGGTTTGCATTTTTTTGAGTAGCCATCTCCTTGTCGATGAGCCCGCGCGCCCGCATTTGCGCGCCGAAGACCTCTGCGGTCCGCAGCGCGTGCGTCACCTCGCTAAACGTGCTTGCGAACAGACTGTCCGCGAGCACGTTTAGCCATCAGGTGAACCAACAGTTCCTTGAACTCTCTATACTCGTGCGGCACGACTATAGGGGATGCAGCGAACTGTTGGCACGACTAGTGCGTGGAGTGCCCAGAGCGGCCTTTGTGACAAGGTTTAGCCTCTTACCAATTGGAGGTGCCGCGGTTGTGCGAAAGGCTACAGATGGCAAGGATGCCTGTTGCCGCTGGGGCATGGCATTCCAATCCTGATTCCTGGGACAGGGACGTGCCTGATTTGCTCTTCGTTTCTTCAATGGGGTGCCTGGGTCTTATTGGTGCTTGCTTCTTTGATGGTGTGCCTGGGTTCTGTATCTCAGTCCTCAGATGAAGATTATGTAATAGAATGTATCCAGAAGCAGTATTGAGCACGTGCTCGCGTATCAATGATGCACCGAGCTTCTTACACGCCTACCCACCGACTGTAGGCCCCGTTAACCGGCGCAATAGAGGGGAGGTATTGACTGCTGTGGAAACAGAAAGTGTAGATTAGGCGGTGGCCCGTATATATGGGGGAAGTGTACATGACTGGGCGGCCTGAGGGACGGTATGGGACGAGTGGAGTGGGTAGCAACGTCCACGACGTAATATCGTGTGGTGGCCATGTAGCAATAGAGGAATGGGGCGGGGCGGGGCAGGGCGGGCAGGGGGGTGAAACGAGGGAGACGACAACGACGACAGCGACAAATAATGACGAAAAAGAATTAGGCGGTCGGGGGCGCTAATGATGCACCCTCCCCCTCCCATTCCGTCCGCCCAGCTGCCCGCGTGCCCTTCCTGTTTGTTTCTTCCAACGAGCACCCCTGCGGGTACGCGCTCAGACACCCAACCTCTTATAATACACCCTCAGCCATTGCTCTGCCTCCGCGTACTCGGTCTTCACGTGGGTGAGGATGATGTGAATTCTGCGGAGGGGGTTAACGAAATAAATCAGGGAAGAGGGTGGGAGGAGGGAAGGAATGCGTGTGAAAGCAATCGTGTGCGTGAAGGAAAGAAAAGGGCGAGAAGGAAAGAGAGGTGAGAATGATGAACGATACGTAGAATTCGAGAGGAAGTCAAGGGGGAGGCGGGGAACTCGTCGCGAACGCAGCATCAAGCCAAAGTATGAATGCAGAAGCACAACCACGAATAACAACGGAACAACGGCTGAGTAAACTCTGCACTGAGCGTAATCCAAAGCACGACAGGATGGAAAGGGCTCAAGCATGAACGGAACTCGACCTAAGACAGGGATCAAGCTCGAAGCACAGCAGATCCTGGCCTCGAAATTGAATTCGAACTTGAACCAGATCGAGATCGAAATGAATTCCGACTCCAGTTCCAACTGCAGCTCCAGTCCCCACTCCAGCCCGATGTCAAAACGGAACAAAGCAGCAACAGAATTACAACGATAACCTGCGTTGCGCCACAACAGCTCGACACGTGCAGGTGGAGAAAAAAGGAAGGCAAGAGAGTAGGATGGATGGAGACGGATAAAATGGAAAAAAAAAACCCCCTTAAGGGCCTCCTCCGCCTTAATCGGCCTCTCCGACCTTGGCGGTGTCGTGGTCCTCTTCTGCGTCAGGCTGCACCTCTACACCGACGTCCAGCCCCTCACACAAGTGCTAGATCTGATCGCACGAGCGCGGCATTTTGTGTACCCCGAGGGCGGCAGACGAGCCCTTGAGGAAGTGGCCGAGGGGCGAGTCGGCGCTGACGGGGAACGATGGGGGCGTGGAGATGGATGTGAGCACGGGAGTGACCACACAGCACGTTGGACTCGCAACTGATTGTCCATGTCCGGCGGCGTACTCAAACCAGGCCATGCCGCTGTTGACCCCATGATTGTCCTCCTCGTCGAGGTTGAGGATATGGAGGAATGTGTCAATGTCGATGGTTTCGGAAGGGTCGTTGGGGTAGAGTGTGGGTGGGGCGGGAGTCAGTGTGTGTTGATATTCTTGGGCCGACGCTGATGTCACTGCTGGGGCGGTCGTCGTCGTCGTGGCGGGGGCAACTGCTCCGCGAGACCACTCAATGACTGGCGATGGGGACCCACCTCCTCTGGAGAGTCGTCTCCCCCGCTGCTCATAGTCGCGCGTGCTGGTGTGGATGGAGGGTGTTGTGTTCGTGGGTCAGCTGTTGTGTGGGGGTTACCATGAGGCCGGAAGCAACTTTTGCACTGCGCAATCTCAGCTACTTAATCAGCACGGAGGGACAGGTGTACAATGTCGTTAGCTCACCAATAAACATGTCCTTACCCTGTGACAAACTGTTCAGAGAGTCGTAGCCACAAACACGCCGTTTCCGAATTCCCAAAGCCAAATTCTACTTACCCAGCATTGGCAGGCGAGGCGATTCATACTACGCCTTCGTATGACACTTAGCATTCTTGGAGTCGTCAATCCAGTCGTGCCTCAGTTCGTCGGAAAGTGAGTACGCATGTTGCCAGTGCACAGCACATCATCAGATTAAAGGTGGCAGCTGGATTTTGACTTGACGCTATAGAGGCTCAAAGCTACAGTTAGGAAATCAACGCGGAGGACAGACAACTCCACAGTGAAAAGCAGCTCTGTCAGTTGGAGGCGTGGGAGAACGCAGAACACAATGTTCAAGCTCCGACGACTGTACATCAGTTTGCCCAAACATTCGCACATGCTAACATTGTTATGAAGTGAGGATCGTCCGGCATTTTTTGCGCTATTTCTACTATTTTTCCTAGCCTTGTAGGTAGTATTCTTCTTCTTGTTACACTTGCGTCACCTGTCACCATTGCTAACACCGGTGATTGCCATTCTGGTGTTCCATGACATTCTACCGGTTTCCACCCCTATGTCCGTCATATACAAGTAGTAGATCATTAGTTACAAACAATCTAATGGTTGTAGCCCTTCACTCCCATGAGGAGTCCGGTCGAGCGAGTTAACAGTGTCCTCGCTAGTGTTTCGTCTCTCGCGCATTGCGCTTCGTGTCCCGTTCCGTCTGTCTCTATCTCCCTTCTTATCCCTCAATTACAAACATAAGCCGGTGACGTAGACAAAGGTATGGGATGGACAAGGAGCACAGTAAAGTACAAGGATCTCCTTGTACTTTGCAAGACAAAGGACCTCACTATAATTAGGATAATTTTCATGTATTTAAGGCAGTGACTCGAGTCGCTGCAGACTATCGAATTTACTACCCATCATATCTTATCTTGTGAGCGCCTTCGACCGATAATGATGCACGCCACCTGTTCCTCGACCTTATCTTCCCATCCATGTCCAGGTCGTCCTCCACTCCGTGCTGGCGCCGGAAGCTGAGGGTGCCCTGCGGCTCGCGAGTCGATGCGCATCTGCTCCGTCGCTCCCCCGCCCTCGGACGACGATACCTACGAGGACCTATCCGGAGGTGAATACGACGAGAAATCAAGGAGCAACCCTCAGCAGCACCAGCCACCCACACTCACAGGGAAATCCCGCTGCAAGCCGTCGCGTCGGCGTGACCCTTCCACCAATGGTCTGCGCCAACGCGCGTTCGCGTGGAGGAGCTCTGACGGGTGGCTGCGAGGCTGCGACCTATAAGAGCTAGCACGGTGTTCCCTGACTTGTGGAAACGACGGTGGTGGGCCACCGTCATTTCCACCACCCGGGTGCGTGTGATGGGAAGGCTCCTGGTGAATTTCCTCGAGCTCCTCGTCGGCGTTCGAGAAAATTCCACAGGAGCCTCCCCATCACACGCGCCTGGGTCCATCCCGCCGCGTGGCTACCCGTTGGACCCTGACTCCAACCCACCACGACCGCTGTACAAGCCGAAAAACCCGAGCACCGCCTAAGCCTTAGGCCGTGCTCGTGCCTCGTGGACAAGATGCTCAGTAGTCATCTGGTCCACGGGCGAGCTGAAGAAAATCCACGAGAAACTTGAAGGGTCCTCGGAGCTATTTGAGGTCGAGGGTCCCATCAAAGTCGCAGAGAAATAATGGCTGTGTAGTAAATGTGGCCATGGATCCTCCCGTGAAAAGGAGGTGAAGCGCCACATACTGCGGAGGGTGGTGTAGTGCGTCTCTATGTGACATACAGACGCACTACCCCACCCTCCGCCGGCTGTGCTGGAATCCAGCGTGCATGAAGCTTTTTGCGCGGACAGATTCTGCCTCGAAGACACTCGAAGTGCAGGGCTAAAAGTCTAAGGGGGAGGACGGTACGCGGCGAGGCTCCGAGGGTGCTGAAGAAGGGGAATGAATATATCCCCGTAGAAGTCAAGTGGATATATGATTCCAATGAGTGAGGAGAATCGGAAGGACTCGAACGTGGGTACCCGTCTTGTTTATTAATATGTATTCCTTCTGTCGACATGTAGCCAATATCGTCCTGCTGTTCACTTGCCCTTCCATTTCTCTCCGTGTCTGGCCATCAGCACCCCAGGGACGCATAACGTAGAAGTACTTAAAAGTCATTCTCTCTGTAGAGGACAGGAATTATAGGCAGTAGGTATGGACTTGTTGCTCAAAAGAATAGACTAGAAATCAATTCACTCTCTCAGTGAATTTAGTGGTCACTGTAAATATATTATACACTACCTAGAAATCAATTCACTACAGAGGATTTCTAGGTCAATAAATCGAACGAACACTAGACTAATTTACTTGCCTCTCTCAGTGAATTTAGTGGTCACTGAGAGAGGGGGAAATCTGTCTCACTGTGCATGTACTACTACCCGGCCCTTTAGCGCCCGATAGCTCGCGCATCGAAGTCATTTCAGACTCCGCTGGGTGCAGCCGCTTGTGAAAATAGAAATAACAAAGTGGAATGGAGAAGTAGGGAGTGACTGGAAAATTTCGAAAATAACCAGAGAAATGGATGCATGGTACAAGAACAGTGTGAGAAGAGATTGAAAAACCATACAACAAATTGAATATATTATGCTTGATTTTGGTGCAGGAGCATAAATGCACCCAACACTCTCATAGCTGCGCATGTCAGTACCATACGCGACCACGGCTTAGATTGGATTGCGGATTCAAGGGAAGAGTCGAAAGCCGACAGGGACCGAAGGCAACGTATATAGTAGCAATGGCAGTAATCTCTACATGCGCGGCACGCGGGCCAGGGCCTGTGTGTACGAGAAGTACCAGAAGGGCAACATGACCAGGAAATGAGAGCATATATATAAGAGTGATCCCAACACACAATATAATAAAAAATAAAAAATAAAACACAAAACGCGAGGAAACCCAGCGATCCCCCACGTATATACACCACCGTCTCTGCATGACGACAGTTTCTCCCACGACCCACGTGACCCGCACCAGGCGTCCTAATTCCGCCCTGCGCATGGCGGCCACGTGTCTCGAGCTCTGTTCGTTCGGCTTCGGGTTCCTGGCTACATCTTATGTCATCCTGGCTTCTTCCGGTCTCTTGCTTGCCGCGACGGCGCTTCTGTCCCTGTCGTGCTTCCGCAGCTGTCAATTGGAATTTGGCGCTGGGGGCTTCCATTACTTGCTTCTGCTGCTTCTGTCGTTTCTATGCCCCGGTGTACATAGCTCCCGTTGTGACTTCCTAGTTTACGGCGCAACATTTTCGTGTGCGCACTCTGGGGACTGTGGAGACGTTTCTGTTCGAGATTGTTCTTGCCCGCCATCCTTTTTTATTTTCAGTTTTAATTCTTGTTCCTCTCCACACACAAGGTGATCCTTCTACGCCAGGTACCGCTCGTTTGTTCCTTCCTAAAAATGTTTTTACTTTGTGTACTGCTCCCGCCAATCACAGGTAGAATATAATACCGTCCGTCCAGCAAATGACAATATTACTTATGAGGCGTATATGTTACAGTCCTTCTGATCGACAGCTCTCTTGTCGCTCGGGTGCACTCAACTCGGGCGGCGGAGAAAATGGCTGCCAATTGTGCCCCACCAGGGGACTATTTCAGATGTCCCACCACGTTTGCACCAACGCAGCTGCCATTGGGCTCTCCTGAATTTATGAGAAATGGAGGGCGCGTGAGTCGAGCTCGAGGGATACAATGTTAACAGTAGACGTACAGACTGTCACCTCCCAAACTGACGAGCTGCTTGCCCAACAACCCCATGTAGAGCTCAACAGTGCTGACCCAGATGATGCCAATAAAAGAAAATTGTCAAGTGTCCTCCCGGGGGTTTATCAGCTCAGACAATTGAAGCCCGGGGATAGGGAAACAGCAATGACTACTTACCCATTCCTGACTCACACTATGGACCAGATCCCGGTCCAAAGCTACTTGGCAAATATCTTCAAGGGAAGAACAACAAAGCACCCCACAAACCAGCAATACGACTCGGATGTGTCCTCGGCTAAATCAAGTGACCCACCTAGCATGTACACAGCCAAAATACTTCGAAAGAAAGCTTACCGTAAGAAACTGAAAGAAAGACTTGCAGACACGTCCCATGTCAAAATCTCGGAGCCAGACCCATACAACGGCTCCGCAGACTTCGACGCGTTTGAGCAGTGGACATTTGAAGTAAATAATTGGTTCAAAATGACAAAATTTCCATCACATTTTCATGTAAGACACATGAAGAAATTTATGAAAGGAAAAGCAACGAAATACTACATGACATTCGTGGCCCCTCAACCTGACAACTACACGGTAGAATCCCTGGGAAAGGAGCTATTGGACTTCTGTTTCCCAGGACACATTAGACAACAAATACATCAAAAATTCTATGAAGCTCACCAAGGCAAGAAAACGATACGAGAATACATCAGACACCTGCGATCTCTGGCAACGCGCCTGCCGGATATTACGGAGTTCCACATTGTTCAACAGCTATGGAATGGAGCCAACAGCTACCTTCACCTAGAATGGACTAAGGCGGGTTTGTCTGATGAATACACAGATCTCTTGACATTAGAAGAGACCGCTGAACGATTCGAACAGGCTGAACATTTACGACAATACGAAGAAAGGTGGAACGCCTCCCTTCCAAAAACAGAACCCAAACGACCTTTGAGGAATAGAGATGCATATCCACGCCCGGCGTCCCCAACAGAGGCACTCAGGTCACGAACCTCTCCATCTAAATGCCACAACTTCCACAATTTCAAGCCTAGAGATAGAACGACAAATGATAGCAGATATAACTCCAGCGTGAAAAGAAGATCCCGCTCACCGTCCCTAGCCAATAGGCCCAAACTCTCTGATGCGCAAAAAGATGACTTACGTGCCAAAGGACTCTGCTTCCTATGCAAGGAATCGGGCCACCTCTCACGCAACTGTCCTACACGCACAACGGTCCCGACTAATCGCCACCTGAAGCCCCCCGGCGTACACGCAGCAACCGTTGAGATACCCGACCCTGTCGCTGCTCTAGACCGCTTAGCCGCTGAAAACATCATGTTGGAACTCAACATGATAGAGCAATGGGAAGATCTAAATGACACACCAAACGCCTTGGATATCCCACAAGTTTCTGGGATGCAATAAGTCAAAGCCTATCCGATGGTGTCAGTACCGCCCACTGCCTCGTGCCCCCAGATTGTCCCAGATCAAAAAGATTTACAACGATCCCAGTATCTATAGACACTGTACTGATCAATGACCGTTTATTCAACATGCATTACTCACTGACCGTGGAGACAATCCTGGACAATGACTTTGACTGTGTTGCCTGGATAGAATTCGAAAACATCCAAAGACAAGCCAAAATAACCCCCGCAATTGAACCTTTCTCAGAAGATATGTGGGTGGATACCAGATGAGTGCTGCGAGCCTTCTCAAGGTTAGGTACTAGATGGAACAGAGAAACCTGGATCAACTCACAGGATAACCCACAGCACCTAAACCGTCAACAGCTCACCACACAGAACACTGAGCGTATAGCAAATAACCGCCGACTGGGGGAACTAGAGGATGCTCAGGATCCTACAAACAGTGAGGATGAGTACTCATTCACTTCAGAAGAAATGGACGGCCCTGAGAACGAAACCAAACACTTGGATGATATCCTGCAGACGATCGTCCCCCAGGAAGAAGAGGACATATATGCTTCTATGCCTGGGCTAGTACCCATAGAGGACGAAAGTGATGATAAGGAGTCCCCATCGAATGAGAATGAGGAGGTTCAAATACACATGGCAGCGGCGTCTCCGGTGTCTAACACTATAGCTGCCAAATCTCAAGGAAAAGTTACAAGGAATCCTCAGAAGACACAGGAGATGGAGCGCAATGCCAGTAAACCTAAGGACTTCAAATGACTAATACCTAAAGCCATCGTCATCACAGTACAAGTCAATGGAAAAGACATACGGGCTTTGTTAGATTCCGGGTTTCTAGCCAACTTCATCTCTTCCCTGTCAGCTTGCAGCCATGGGCTCCCGCACGATGATCAATTGCTCCACAACGGTGGAATTCACATACCAGGAAATACTCGAAAGGAGACCATTCGACGTTATTAACTTGGAAAATTATGATATGATATTGGGTACTCCCTTCTTGTTCCAACACAGGGTTATGTTGGGATTCAACCCCTCTAGAGTCTCTATAGTGTCGAATATGGCAGAAAAGATTGGTAGACCTGACGTAGCCACCGTAACATCAATGGCAGCGGACCTGGTAGAAGATGGACTACAACAGATATGTACACAACTTCGGGAATACGCGACGGATATCTGTCGTTCCGCGGATGAAATACCACTGCCACCTCTGAGGTCCATTAACCATTCCATACCGATAATATATGAATCAAAAACTTACAATTGGAGACCATCGCGATGTCCTGAAGCGGTAAAAATCCTATGTCGAGCAAAACATGACAACTATCTGAAAACACGTTGGTGACGATTCAGGCCTGGATGCAACGCAGTACCTAAGATAGAGGACACTCTAATAGGGCACCCTTACATAATCTACTTTAGCCCAATATTTTGAGCTCAATAGATGTTCACATGGTCACTTTTTCACCACTTTGCCTCCTACAATCCATGCAAGTAACCTCTAGAAATGAGTCCCAGGAAACAGAATATTATTTGAATAAAAATTGAGCTGTATATAGACAAAAAACTTGAATTTTACAAATGTGCAGGAAATCACTTGTATGATGCAAGGACATGCTCAGAAAATTTTGGGGCAAGGATGATGAAGGACATTTGTCCGCTTATGTAATAGATCACGTGACCTCAGCGGAGTGCGAAAATTGAAGGAAAGCTGGCTGAACCAACCACATCTCTATACCTAGAGCATCCAGCATGGGCTGGAAGTCTAAAGCATGATTGGCATGCCTCAAAAACCTGAGAAAAGGTGCCCCGAATGACTTTTATCCAAAATTTCATTGTGAGCTCAACTTTATTGAGCAATACTGAGGTGCAGTCAAGTTCTGATACAGGTCAAGTGCACAAATGACAGATATAGATGCCATGGAGCACAATGTGATTGCTTGCCTTGATGATATCCCATTGATCCAAATTCAGCGGTCAGTGGTTTCCAAGTCCATCATCTGAATATGGACTACTCATTGGTTTTATTTATTTATTTATTTATTTATTTATTTATTTATTTGGAGTAGCTATGCAAATCAATCTGCAATATTCATTTCAGCATACTCACAAGGCTTTTCTGGCTCAATGGCTGCCTGGGCAAACCAAAACCAAAGGTATCATGGACAACAGACTTTGGATGGCTGAGAAAGCAAAGGCTGCCTATGCATAGCACTTCATTATTGATCTGGAGAAGGGAAATATCTAGCCTGTGAGAGAAGGTGGTCGACGGTAATTCACTGTCTAGTGCCTGGTGTAAGGACAAATGTTTCCCATTGATACTGAACAGGGTTTCCTCGGTGCAATCAAAGGAAAACGGCTGTATCTGAGCGCCAGCTTGCAGAACCTTCTAGACCAAGTAGACCAAGGCTAATGAGAGGAAAAATCCTAAGAATATCATACTTGACGGGAGTTGTGACGACAGCGTGAAGGGAGAAGTTGAGAACGTGCTTGAGAACGTGCCATGTCGTTGAATACTGTTGCCGCACTCTGCGATGCGGTATATCTGTGAGACGAAGCAGCAGTACACAGCGACAATTTAGGCGCCTTATCTAATTATCCCGCATCCAAGTTCCTGCTCCCACACTTGCACTATCCACTCTGGGCCTGACCTCCGTCGGCTGCTAGCCAGGAGATTGTGCTGAATTTAACGATCGCAAGCATGCGGGATGATTCTCATTGTGTGCATGCTCACAGGAGACAGGAGAAATGTTCACGGAGTTGAGTTTGGTATTTATATACATTTGGGATTGGAGGTGGGATTTAGATTGCGGAGGAAATGAAAGCGAATGAGTTTAGGATTGGGATGGGGAACGGTAGAAGGAGAGAAGCGTTGGGTTCATATCATTATGACAAGAAATATGGGGACCAATACGGATACGAATACTGACACGGCGGCGGGATAGGCAAAGAGGCTATGACGACGAAAAGCACGACACATTCTCGTCGATGGGGCTAAATGTATGGTACACGAAGAGGGTGGTTGCTGCGGTGAGGGCGGTTAGTGGGATGGAGAATGGGCGCAGCGTGCTGGGAATGACAGAGACGACTCACAGCACCGCGCGCCAACTGTGAGAATGACGACCCTCGACACTTGGCCTAGAACGAGGAGGAACACATTAACGAGTGAGATGAAAATGATGCGCTGATGGTGTGTACTAGTCGAGTGACGGGGTGGGTCAGTTAAGGTAGTGCGCGGATGAGGGTACGGCGCAGACTAGAGTCGAATGCCGCCACTCGACTGCCTTGTATATGGAGCATCCCAACAGAGGTACGTACCGCCGTGTAGTTTAGATCGCGATCGTGATCGAAGTGATCGATCGGCGATCAGAGATATTGATGCCATACCTATTTAGGCTCGATTCACGTCAAGCGCGCAGGCCACTTTGCGCCACGCCACCAGGCACCCATCAGCTTAGGAAGCAGAACCCCCGAAGCCTGCAACGTCGATCAACCCGCGCGCCTGCTCCGGTCTTCGAATCCTGTTTTTATTCTCGGCTCTCGGCAGCGGCCGGTGCCACATTACCCCTGAGTCATCAAAGGTGGCGGTGTAACTGTTAATGCGCACCGGTGAATTATGTAAGGGTCGGCATACTGAGTGAATGATAACCGAGAACGTGTGTAATCTAAATTATACGCGTACAACAACTCTGCTACCACACTGCGAGCCCAACCACGGCCAGTCCCCCACGAACGCCCGAACCCATTCATCACCAATCTGCATCGATGCAATCGTCGTCGCCGCCACGATAAGTCATAGCCTCGTGAGCCGAACTCATTACCCACGCATACTGCAAAGACAGGCTGTGAAACATGTATTCGGTGGCAATTACATCAAGTTCAGAAGACACTGGGAGAATGGATGGAAGATGGGATTTGCGGGTGCAATCTCACCGAACGTTATAAGCAGCCATATCATGCTGTCGATAAAATTCGTTACTCCACGACTTCCCGGCGTTGCCAATGCGTTCAGCGAGGCTTTCCTGGTGCCAGCGCCGGAGAGGTCGCTGCGGAAGAAGCCAAGGATATCGTAGATATCCGAGAGGTCAACCTGCGGAAGGGCGGCGAGTAAGATGCAGTAGGGGAACACGGCGGGAAGGGGCCGGGAATATAGTGTACCCAGGGCATGATATGTTCCGCGTACCAAACGGGGCTGGGAATAAGTACATTGGCTCAGAGCCGCTTAGATCGCGTGCTCCACGCATTCTCAACTATCTGCATTGTACTCAGCACACGTGGACAAGGTACAGTCCCCCTGACAGCTGAGTGAACCTACGTCCATGATATACTTATAAACCCACGCGTCCTCTGACAGTGGGTCCAACATACAGAAATCCTTGTTTTTTTGCGTAGGCGCGAATAAAGTAGCTGCACTCTAATGTCTGTTGCGTGTTGCGCCAAGGATAGAATAATTGATCTGTGCGCTTCAATTTACTTCAACCGCTCGGCCTGATGGACGAATGCATAGGCGTCGCCAATCATTTTCGCCAGACCATCGATGCTATCATCCTGGTCCATCTGATCAATGATCGTCTCAAACCCCAAATTTCAGCTATGTCTCGGTTGGTGTATGTACCTTGTGAGCTAGGGACAGGTTGGACTTAAAACCAAGCGCACCGTGTAAATGAGACAATGGAGAAGACCAGCCTAACATACCTCTGAGGCCTTGTCCACGATATCAGTAAACAGTCTGATATTGTCCACAAGGGGAGCCCAAGTCGCCGATATTGTATTGAGAGTATTGATGGTGGAAGTGGCGACATCATCCCCAGCCCTTGCATCAATTAGGGATGGTGTGGAGAACATATCATTGACCTCGTTCTACAGGCTGCTTCGTTCAACTGGGCCTCGAGCGCGTCGTCGGATGTCGCGAAAACGCGGGGTGAACTCTAGCACAGTCAGAACCCCATGCATCTTCCCTGACTTATCTGATTTTCGCAGTTTGTGAGCAACGGCTGCTGTGTTCGGTGATTACGTGTGGATTCCATCGATGAGCCAAACGGACTGACCTCCAGTTGTTCCTTCTGCAAGAAGCAACTCAATCCTTTCCTTCGCACTGCCTATGTAGTCATGACGTGTGAAGGTACGACGCCCATATACTTCAACTTCCGACACAGAAGACCCATTCAAGTGGAAGCTGTGTATGGGTTTAAGATCACATCGAGAGAATAACACTGGAATTAAAACACAAATAGAATGGCTCATTCCACGAGGCAGTATTGCAGCTAACGCAGTCTTCTGGTATCGTTATCGACGAAGAGTTTCACGAAGCAGTGACTAGGACGCTTGCCGAACAGTGTGTACGTATTGGGAGGATGGGTGCATTTCATGTCTGTTGTCGATCTACAAGAGTCCGTATGCAATAGGCAGCGGCAACGAAAGAGTCTTTCCTGAAACTTTGATTCCTGCAGGAATACTTCGGGGTGGAGAGTGAACAGTTGGCTCCTAGAAAAGTGAGCATGGACTTACACTATTGTACCTTTAACGTTGCCCCTAACGGTGTTCATTGTTCGTGTTCAAGGTGGGTGGTAGGACGACATCGGCGAAACCGCAATCGATGATTACCACTGTGTAAGCGCTTGCGGTTTTCGTAATCATGCCAGCGCCTCATATACGCTTGGAAGGGCCGTACATTGCATACCCATACACTCCTCAGGCCAGACTTGAGGCTCATTGTAGTATTTTATAATTGTTCCACAGGGTCCCAAGTGGAAGTTACAGTAAGCATTGTAGAACCCTTTTACACAAGTATGCAATTGGCCTTTATCCAACTTACACGAATAGGTAACCCTCGCAGCTCATTCCCGATGGCAAGATGAGGCTCACACGGAGTCATACCCATCTCCATCACCTCCCTCGTCACCATCTCCATCCTCGACTTCCTCCTCGTCTCCCTCATCTTCTTCTCCATCTTCGATCAGACTCTTCCTCCGTGATGCGGGGCACGTCGAACCCAACAAGGGAAAAAAAGGAAGTGCAAAGGGAACATAGCGAAAAAGAATGACACGAATGGAACGCAAAGAGTAACACAAATTTGAACGCACCCTGGTGCAGGACCGCGTACGAGTGCGCGTGGCCCTGCTTGTGCTGCGCGGGCGCGAAGCTGAGGAATGCCGCGCGTTGGTTGTGGGAGCGTGTGGCGGTGCGGGGGAGGGAGGGACTAGGAGAGGGGGGTGTTATTAAAGTTGATGGGATGGTGGGTGAGAGAGAATGGGTGGTGAGTACGAGGGACACGAAATGCGGCACGAATCCGCGCGCCGGGCCCGGGGGAGAGAAAACTACCAGGAGCAACATATGCAAAATAACGACGCAACGAAAGGAAACGCGACTCACAAACCCCGGGCCCAGCGCGCCCTACGCGGCCAGCAACGCGGTGTGTACGAGAGACACGAAATGCGGCACGAATCCGCGCGTCAGGCCGGGGGGGAGAGAAAACGACAGTGGGAGAGGCGGCGAGACACCGAGTGAGGGTTCGCTAGACATCAATTAACTTACATGCACACACACCGTCAGAACCGCAATGCAGAGAGACAACAGGGGCAGGACCCACCTCGACGCTCACGCCTCGGGCGGCGCGGACGAGCAACAGCGGATGCCGAGCTGGCCGAGGAGGTGGGCCATCGCGAGGCGCTGCGGGGACGGGGTAGCGTAAGCGTAAGGGGTTGTGGGAAAGACGGGTGGGAAGCGTATCACGTGCATGCGAATGGGAGGAATACAGGCGTCAGAAATCTACTCCAGAAAGCACAAAACAGGCACCAAGCCCAGGGAACGCGCGCCACACTCACATACAAAGACGCCTCAGTGCCATCGCCACCTCCGGCGTGCCCGCCTACGCAATACCCAGCCTAAGCGGGCAGTCAGCACCGAGCACAGCACGATGTGCGAGGGGGCAGGAGTGCAAAGGCGCCAGGGCCCGGAGACGGGCTGAGGTAGTCGGAGGCGGGGTATTTTTTTTTTTTTTTTTTTTTTTCTCATCATTTTATTCGACCGCAGGCGTCGTGCCTATGGTGGTCATTGTACTGTCTCTACCTACGGTAAGCACGGGCCTTTCCCCTCTCTCCCTGGGTCTCCCGGCTTCCTGTGTCCCTGCATTGGCGACCGCACCGACGACGGGTCCTTCCCCCCGCCGGCCCACCCCCCTTGGGGGTGTTTGTCGCCCCATGCCGCTGGTTTAGGTAGTGTCTCTCCTCGGTTTGTCTGTGTCGTGTGGGGTAGTCAGGCTTGGTAAGTGCTCGGCCGCCGAAGCGGGCTGGCACGACAAAGGAGAGCGTCACAGGCGTAGGTGAGAGGATGGGTCGTCCGGTGTTTTTCTTGTGGTGCCGGTGGTGTGGCCGTCCGTTCCCGCCTTGCTGAGCCGAGTCTTGCCCATGTCGATGCGCGAGTGTTGTGTGTCATAGGAGGGTGGGGCAGGCATAGTGTGTTCATATCGGTGGGTGGGGCAGTCTCGTAGTCAGGTCCACTTGTGTGAGAGTCTCATGTGATCTACCAGAGTGACGTTTGAATTCTTTTTTAATTATGAGGGGGGTTTACATCACCGAATATCGCTTGTAGTCTCTTCGTTGCTGCTACATAAGCCAGTGTCGCCGTCATGGCCTTGCGTGATCCCAAGAGATCCCTTAACGATTTTGACCTTCGTCCTAGTTTCCTCCTCAACGCTACTCTTGCATGCTCGTGTGCTCGGCAATCAAAGAGATAGTGGTGGATGGTTTCTTCCGCCCCGGTGCAGGCTGGACAGAGCGGGGACTGGGACCTCCTTATGCGGTACAAGTGGCCGTTGAGCGGGATGTGCGTTGGAGAGGCAGCTCTCAGTACTCAGGGAGAAGAGCTGGGATGCTCGCAGCGGAAGCCTGCTGAAGGTAGCGGCAGAAGGGATTCTCTGTGACCTAATCTATGTGACAGTGACTACTACAGTACCCCGACTCCCTGGCTGTACCTCAGCCCAGGGCCGGGTCTCTGGCCTACTCCGCTCCAGGAGCCACCGCTCCAGCGTGGTGCGAAGTTGTGTCATGAGACTGGTCTGTGCCCTCGTAAAGCCAGCTATGTCTTTGAAGTAGCTCTTGGTCGGGAGATTGTCGTCGATCGCCGCCATTTGTGCATATCGTGGCGACGCCATCCATCTCACCCTCCACAGGTCCCATAGGTATACTCTGAAACATTGGTGGGCAGCGGCTACGCTGCGGGGTAGGGGGTCTGTGGCGAGATAGGCTGGTAGTTCACTCGCCTGGGTAACGTCTCCCTTTGCGGCCTTCTTCGCCTCTGCATCTGCTCTCTCGTTCCCACTCACATCGTCATGGCCTGAGATCCATGTGATTCTCAGTTCAGTCTTCCGTCGTCTGGATGGGGCGGCGATTCTGTTGGCCAGCTCGCGCGCATGATCGAGTATGTGCTGAGCCGGCCGTGGGTTGATGTGGTTGAGGGACTGAATGACCGCCTGGTTATCCAGGAGGATCGTCGCCGTGCCGACACCCCTTTCCTTCAGCAGCAGTTCGAGTGCTAAGATGACTCCCGTGGCCTCCGCCTCATACGTTGTGTGGTCAGCTAGCGTTCCTAGACAGTACCTTGACGTTCTGGTGCCTCCCCCTCTCCTGTATAGGACCGCCAATGCAGCCGCGTTCCCGTCTACCCCTGAGCCGTCCATGTAGATCTTGGCGTTGGAGGTGTTCGCTGAGTCGGCCTCCTTGGATTCCTCTCTCAAGTCAGGTATGTCGGTCTCGAAGAGTGGAGGCTGATTCGGTGGCCGGAGCGCCGGTGTGATGGTCTCATAGTCAGTCGGCTTCAGGTCAAACGTGCGCATCAGGTTGTGGAGGGGGGACGGGTGACGGCGAATGATCCTGTTAGCACAGGCCTTGACAGGTTTGTGCAGGGGGTGAGATGTTGGGAGGGTGACTAGGCGAAGCGCGGCCCGGGAACAGACGTAAAGCAGGAGGAGTTCCACTGGGAGGACGTTGGCGTGAGCTTCCAGGATGTCGGTCGCTGTGGTTTTCATAGCTCCCGTGATGGCTATGGTCGATATCCTTTGCACAGATGTCAGTTTGCGTACCACTCCCACTGATCCAGTTGCCTTCTTCCTCCCTGCATGTCTCCTGACTGGAGTGAACCATACGTCGGCGGCGTAGGTGAATTTCGGTATTGCCACTGCGGAGTACAGTTGTCACATGTATTTTGCACGTACACCTGTCGAGGGCTTAGATAGTCTGCGAAACAATAATGTCCACTTAGCGGCTTTGGCTACGGCCTTCTCTGCCTGTATTTTCCACCTTAGTTCCTCGTCTAAGAGACCCCCAGAAACTTGTGTGATTCCTGGGGTTGGACCATCACCCCCTCATATACAAAGCCCGGCTTGATGTCGGGTAGGGTCTTGCCCGGCCGCGCTGGGTCAGGGATTCTGCGACGAGAGAAGCATACCATTGCGAACTTGCTCTTTTCAAATCTCGAATGGTGTGTCTCCGTCCACTCTCTCGCTCCCCCGGGTTTGAGTAGCATCTCACTTAGGCTGTCGTATGCTTCCTCGTAACTGTCACCCTCTGCGTAGAGGTTGGCGTCGTCCACGAATGCTACCGCGGCCTGTCCCTTCGCTGATGCTATGTCGACGAGGTCTGTGTTGTAGAATAGGTATAGTATCATGGAGAGTGGGTCTCCTTGGCCTATACCGTTGTCGATGGTTACCAAGTCCGAGAGGTAGCCATCGAACCTCAGCCGCGTGCGTCGGTCTGTTAGCATCCTTTCCGTGAATAGTACGTACTCTTCCGGTATCCGCCGCTTTCGCATGTTGTGTAAGAGGCAGTCGGTGACGGCGTGAGGGAAGGCACCCTCTATGTCTAGAAACAGCATGACAGCGACTTTCTTGCGCCTCCACGCACCTTTGATCTTGTTGACGACTAGGTGGAGTGAGTCTGTGGTTGTTCTGCCGGGCCTGCCCCCGAAGTGATTGGCTGGGAGTAAATGATATCTTTCAGTCATGTAAACCATGTCTTCTGTTATTATTGCTGTCAGTAGTTTTCCCATAGTGTTATATAGTGCAATGGGGCGATGGGACTTAGGGGTGTTGTAACTGGCCTTTCCCGGCTTCCGGAGGACCACCGTTATCCATGATTTCCACCCGTCACTATAGGTTTGCAGCGCAAACACGGCTCTGTAGATCCACAGTAGGTATCCAACAAGTAGTTCCACCGATTCTTTGAGAACGACGTTGGGTATCCCATCGTCCCCCGGGGCTTTGTGTGGCTTCAGCTTGGCAATTTGGTGTCGGAGCTGGGCCTCGTGGAGCTGGAACCGGTAGTTGACTCTCTTGGGTACTTGTGGTTGCTTGGGACGTGGGAGGTGGCTGGTTTGGGTGGAAAGAATGCCGCCGCTAAGGCTTGGCTCTTGTCCTCGTTGGATTCCGCCATGCGAGCAGCGCCATCTGAGCTTAAGGTTTCCAACGAGGGTATTCTTGACTTCCCGCCGTCTGTGGCCGTGTTGGACAGGTACCCATTGGCCGACCAGATCAGGTCGTCATCCAGGTCTTCCAGGTAGTCGACCCAATGCTGTGTTTTGGCCTTTTTTATTTCATCCCTGTATTTTTCACTGATCTGCCGGTGTTCTTCATGGGAGGGGTGGTCAGTCATCGCGCGATAGGTATAGGATAGGTTATTTATCCTGTTCTTTTCCCTCTTTAAAACTGATAGCTCTTTGCTCCACCACCCGCGCGAATGTGGGACTGGTTTGGAGAGCGGCACCGCGATTTCTATAGTTGCCTGTATGGCCACAGTCAGCGCATCGACAGCTTGATTGAACTCATCTGTGGTCTTGAGCTCCCGCGGGTCTGGGAGGTGCTCCAGTTGCTCTGCCAGCTCCTCCCTGAAGTATTCCCAGTCGACTGTCCTGAAGTTGCGGAAGGGAACTGGCGGGTCGATCGCTATCTCGACGTCAAGTATGGTGTGAATGGGCACATGGTCGGTGCCCGGTCCACGCATGCCTGGATTGGTGTCACACTTGGTGACCGAGCCTGCCACATTATCAGTACAAAAGACATTGTCTACCCTGGTCCAGTTCTTTGTTGACATTGACTGGAGGGTTGGGATGCGTTTCGGTAACACCATGATCATGTTGTAATCGGCCAGGAGCGTGATCAGCTATCTCAATCCGGTTCGGCATGGTGGCAGGGCTAACCTGTCTTGCGGGTGGTGGAGGTCCCCGGTTGGCCGCAGTTTGTTCTCGCGTCTGGGGCTGGAGGGTAAGTGTGGATTGTTTGTGCGTACCTTTGCGATATGTCACTGTCTCCCATCCTTCTGTGTTCATTGGACCACACGGCGGGGGTAGCATCAGTGTCGGGGCAGCCGTTCTGGGCGGTTGCGACACGTGTGTCCACGGCTCTGCCGTGGGGTAGTACGGCATGAGGTTTTCCGGTAGCCTGTCGTCCATCTCATCACATCTGCGTGTGAAGGTGGGGCACGATCTGTCCCAGCTGGCATGGTCGCTTGCGTCACATGAGGCGCAGTGGAGTTTGGTGATGTTGGTGCAAGCTGATGTTCTGTGTCTGTCGCCACAGGTGCCACAGGTGTCGTAGGCTTGCAGGCAGGCGTATGACATGTGTCCCCATCCCTGGCACTTTAGGCATCGAGTCGGCTCCTTTTTGCACTTCTCCGCATATACTCTCTTCTGGCATATGATTAGCCCATTGGTCAGGATTTTGTTCGCAGCCTGTGGGCTGGTGAATGTGATGAGCGCATGTCCACACATTTGGGTCGGTGATCATCGATGTGTGGGTTTGAGCCATTTGGCTCTATCGATGGCACCGTAGGGGAGTCTATTGATGCTTTCAACGTGCTGAAGTTCGTTGTCCTTGTCCGGGCCGAAATGTAGGGGAATGAATTGGATTACCAGTGGGAACAGTCTGGTTTCGACTCTTGCTTCTGGTGCCAGCGCCTCAGTGAAGAGTAGCCTGTGCTGGGCTTCGTTAACCCAGGATGCGGCTTCCTCTGAGTCCATTTCGAACAAAATCCCCCCGTTGATCAGCCTTCTTGCGCTGACGACTGTGTGCGTGTGTTCCGATCCTATGGTGCCCAGGATCTCATTGGCCCTCTTGGCCAGGCCAGCGTTATCCATTTCCGTCAGGATTTGCGTGCCAGCATCCGCGGCGTCAACTAGGATCTGTCGCTGTTTGACTCCTTCCCGCGCGCGGACCCTCGCGTTAAGGGTTGGTGCCGTCGTGATGGTGGTGTTGGTGGCCTGGGGCAGGGGCAAAGTAGCTGCTTTGGATACCGCATCCTTGTAGGTCGTGGTGGTTTCTTTGAGCTGCGATGCCGTTGTAGTGACCGACGACGTCGCCGCTTGGACGGATAGTGCCGCTGCTGCCACCTCCTCTGCGACCTTCTGTGCCTCCTGGATTATGGACTCCATGGCCGCCTTCGTGCTGTCGACCGCCGCCTCAGCCTCTTGTAGTCTCGTTGCGAACGCGCTGTCCTTCCCCGTCAGCTGTGTCTGCATGCGGTCCGCAATCCTGTCGCCCTTAGCGTCGTCGTCCACTTGTTCCAGCACAAATGCTATCGCCCTCATCGCGTTGGTGGCTTGTTGGGTGATCCCTTTGTATTGCGTGACTTGAAGTAAGGCCGTGATCATGTTGTTGGTCGTCCATGGCGTTCCTGGGACAGTCAGTAACGTGTGCTCTAGGTATCGCTTACCTTCCTCTATGTTCTTTATCTCTTGATCCGGTAGCTCTCTTATCATTTCTCGTGTGAGCGCCTCCGGCTCCACGGCCGTGCCTCTGGTGGTGGGCTGGTTCGCGGGCAGCCTTTTTTCATGTGGAGGGTCTGCTTCTACTGTATGCTCTGTCTGCTTTGTCTGCTTTTCTTTCTCTTGGGTAGCCGGTGTCTTCTGCCTTATTCGTCCCTGGTTGTCGAGCCTTGCCTGTGCTAGGGTGGGGGGTTGCGTCACCCTGTTGGTGGGCGTACTGCGGCCCCTCGTCCCGCTGGTCGAGGCCAACATCGTGGCTTCGAGTCGATTAGGGTTGGATAGCAGCTATCGCTGAGGGCTTTAGATATGTGTGTGTGTAGGAATCCGCTCGAGATCGGAGGCGGGGAATGAGGTTCGAGAAGCGTGTCCACACGGGGCTGGGTTCCCCGGGGCGTATGTGAGTGAGTCGTCGAGTGTTCGGGCGATCTGCGAGGAGATCAGAGTCAGAAGGAACGCGATCCTGACACACGCACAGCAGCGCGCAGGCTGGCCATCGCCCTCTCCGGCATCGGGGCGGCAAGGTTGAGTGCGTGGTCGTCTTCTGGAAGGAAGTTGGACCTGACGGGCGGTTTGTGCGGATGCGTAGGACATTTTGTGTGCCGTGCTCCTGGCTGGGTGTCGTGGCCGAGTGTGGCGTCTGTCACGTGATCACGTCAGACGTGCGTGGGAATCGATATCGATGCATCGATGCCTCGATGCTGGCACGCTCCTTCCTTTGTACGCTTCGTCCAGTTGTGTGTGCCGCCTATCCTTTGAGAATGCCGACGCCAATATACCCTACACAGTGTCAGTGCAACATTTCTTCTGAGGCTAGTCATCACGAAAACCGTGTGAACCTGGCGATCAGTGGCCGTATGCGTGCCATCGCATGGCGGCCCAGGTGGCAACTGCCGCAAGTGCCACCAGAGGTGACCAGCCGGAGGTGCCGAAGACGGGCTTGCGGCCATCCAGTCTCCCATCTGCCGCAAGCCCTGGCAAACGGGGCATTCCATGCAGCAAGCTCACCCACTCGGGCCAGGCTTGCTGCAGTGCCCAGCGTTGGCCAGACCCCCATGACACCGGTAGCTCATTGGACATTTACTTGTAATTCTCCTTGCAGTTCACACTATCAAAACAAATAATGTAACATAATGAAGCATAAATCAGATTGGGTATGTTTATACACATTCAGGAAAATCCATTCCTACTATCCTGCAAAACCACTCACGAACACATTTGTGCCTTCATGAGACTCATCGCCGACGTTGTGGGCGCTCCACAAGTCCCATCCCCTGCCGCGTGTAGATAGTTAGGAAACACTCGCCTGTGTAAGTATCATGAGTGCATGGTCTCATTAGGAAGGATAGAGATAATCCACTGGTTCCACCACGCAAGTAAATCGTCGCGCTCGGCCGACGGAGTGTCCTCGTTGACAAAGGTGATTAGGCCACGGTAGAATGTATAAAAGTCATACATATGGTCATCACCGCCTGCCCCAAATGTTTCTTGAGATCCTAGGGCAAAGTAAAACTGTAAAATGCGTTGGGATGATAATACCATGTTCGTGTGGAAGTAAGCGACGTACCAACGTCGCTACATAGGCAAGGCCGGGCACAGTGACCTGTGTCATGCCGTTGATATGGGCATTGCCACATTTGGTTGCTTTGCGCGAGGCCTGCCCATCTACTGTGCTGGGTCCTTGAAAGATAAGTCTCCAACCCTACAATGGTTCAATGTCATGGGGCATGAGTTTCTCGGAGCCCAGAGACTGAAATTAGAGACTTACCCGTACCAGCATCTCATTGCGCAAGAAACTAGTAATAAGATCTTCTATGTTGAAGGTTTCCTCATCGAAGAGAAGCAAGGGCCAGTCATGTGGGTGGGGAATGTGCTTGCCATCTATGAGTTTTTGGCAAAAGCTGCAATGGATGGCGGCGATCAGGAGTCATCGATACAGAGTAGATGAGGATGAAACCTGGTGCCATTGTCAAACTCGTCCAGCCAGCCGACAGGGCACACGAGGCGTTCCAGTTGAGGATGCTTGAAACCGAGGGTGACCTTGTCGGTGAGACTTAAAGGGGGAGCGAAAGCATCGGATGCCGGCTTGAGATACTGAGCGTAGTCCTTCATGCGTTTCACGTCCTCTCCACGGGCATCACTGCGTTTCTCCTCAAGCTACACACGTCAGTGGTCTGTGTCTGCTAGCGTGGATAGTCACGTACGAAGTCGGTGAGGTTTTCCAGGCCGCATTGGCGGACCACTTCATGGACACCAGGATGCAGCTTTTCTAGAGCTAAGTATAAGTTGATGTAGAAGTTCTCTCCAGATAGCACATGGCGAGTAGGAAAACCTGGAGTTCATGATGAGGGATTGACTCGTCACTGTACACATTGGGGTGTCGTCGGGATTGTATGATATGCCTTGTGGTAAGATACGCCTGAATCGCGCCTACATGTCATGCACACGCCTGAAATGACGTGCCACAGTGGACAGCAGGTCTACTTGCTTGCTGCAAGGGCATTACACGAGGAGGTGGGAGAGTTATCGCAATAAGAAGACTCACGGTCGCTTACGTGTCCCACCTTTGTCCAAGGAACAACCTCGCTTGTCTCCAGCATGAGGCAGGACAGGTTCTCCCTTATCTTGGTCATGGTCATCATGGGGTTCTTCGGGGACATCAGTGTCAGACCAGCAGGTCTCAACTCTCGGGGGGGACCGATCCCTGCGGCGGATGGGAGGTGGGCTTGGAGATCACGTGACGGAGCGATATCGCTGAAGGGAGGAGCTAGAGGAGAGTGAAAAGCCGTCAGAGGAGCTGGGGGCAGTTCGGTCTTCGTGTGAGGGACGGCTGTGTGAGGACATGGAACCTTGGTATGGCTGCCTGGTGGCAGGCACGTCCATACGGTTAAGAAAGGACCTCGGTGGTTTGCTGCGTTGTGGTAAACGGGTCTGGAAGGGTGAGGACAAAGGAGCCGAGTGGCCAGTAGAGGTACCCGACCGCGTGGGGCCCGAGTGTGTCGTTCGACTGGAGTCAGATGTTAGCGTTAGTGTTAGTAAGCAGAGAACGCACGGACCAGGACGCTATTATATTAGCTCGCTAGAATATCGTCGCACCTCAGTGAAACTGCCGTTCACTGAGGTGAGACCTTACCTATCGTTGGACAGACAGTTTACTTACCATATCCCCATAGATAACCTGTCTTTAGGTACTTAACTATATAGATAGTGAAACTGCCGTTCACTGAGATAACCTGTCTTTAGCGCAAAGACATTTTCAGGTTATGGGCCCCGGTGATAGTACAGTACCTACCAGCGGCGCAAAGTCTTTCGCAATTCCCAAGCTCGCCCGGGATGGGTCGAACTGGGTAACGTGGAAGATACAGACGAGGGCTACCCTCGCGGCAAACAAGGGTGTGCTACGACACCTCGATGGCACAGCTCGGATACCAGCCCCGATCCCGACGTACCCTCCGAACCAGGTCCTGGATGAGGACGAGGAGGAGGCACTCGAGAAGGCAGAGAAGCGTTGGGATGAATATCACCAACGCGAGGCCTTAATTACTGCACAGATCTTCACGACAATACCGGACTCACTCTTGATAGAGGTTCGGAAGCTCAGTTCAGCGAAGGAAATCTGGGAGGCGATATGTGCAAAGCACGAGAGTAGAGCTCTCACGGTCAAGGTCGATATACGGCGCAGGATGTACGAGATGAAGTGTGAGGACGAGTCGAATGTTCGCACCCACCTCGAAGCTCTCATGAAAATGCACAAAAGGGTACCGACCACTCATCAACGCTATCTCGTTGTCAGCTACGCACGCGCAAGTCACACTCACACCCGATATGGTCATCCAGAGCCTACTCGACGAGTTCGAACGGCTCAAGATTGAGGAGCGGCAGCTTAAAGCTACCGAGAGCGCACTCACAGCCGCGAAGGGTCGTGGAAAAGGCAGACGCACCGACAGCTCTAACAATGCCGGGAAGTCTGATATTGAGTGCTGGAAATGCGGTAAAAAGGGGCATATAAAAGCTGATTGTAGATCAAAAGGGAAAAAGGAGAAGGACGGCGATAAAAAGAAGGGGAGCGAGTCAGTAAATGCTGTGACCGAGGACAGCGAGTGGGCCTTCACCACCACATTCTCCGGTTCACATACTCTCTCGGGAGAGTAGCAAGCACAAAGGAACCGAAGTCGATGTCTATGACTCGGGAGCCTCGACTCACATGTCCCCAGATCGCCATCGGTTCACCACCTTCAAAGAGATCCCACCCCGAAGAATTGCCGCAGCCGAACAGACGATCTTCACCGCGACAGGCGTTGGAGACATGCGTGTTGTCATCCCGAATGGGAAAACAACGACCCCCATAACGCTGAAGGACGTACTCTATTGCCAGGACTTGGCATTCACATTGATATCGCTAGTGCGATGTGATAAAGCTGGATTCGCCGTATTGCTACGCGATCAGCATTGCACGATCCGAGACGCGAAAGGCACGACTGTGGGCAAGATACCGCTCAGAGATGGACTGTACAAGGTGGAACACGCACCACCTACAGAATCGGCCAACGCCGTGCAGAAAGTCCTCACCATCGACGAGCTCCATCGCCGGATGGGTCACATCTCCCCGCGCGCCATAAAAAGCCTCTTAATCAGAGGCATCATCACCGGCATTGAGATAGATAAGAAGAGCGTACCTACGTTCTGTACCTCTTGCGCGCAAGGGAAAATGACGCGCAAACCTATTCCTAGGGAACGGATAGGGCCGCGAGCTACAAAGCTCGGTGAAAAAATACATAGCGACGTATGGGGACCTACCACACCCCAGAGCTACGATGGGAGAGAATACTTTGTCACCTTTACCGATGATTTCACTCGCTGGTCACGCGTCGAACCAATGAAAAGGAAAAGTGAAGTACTTACTTTCTACAAGCAGTACGAGGCTTGGATAGAAACACAGCATGGCGGGAAAGTCAAATGACTTCAAAGTGATCGAGGGGGAGAATATCTATCCGAGGAGTTCGATCAGCATCTGAAGTCGAAGGGAATAGTCCGAAGTCTTACCGTTCACGATACGCCCGAGCAGAACGGCGTAGCAGAACATCTAAACCGCACCTTGATCGAGCATGCACGCGCCATGCACTACGCAGCCGATTTACCCAAGTTTCTATGGCCAGAGTCCGTTCAGCATGCGGTCTGGCTCAAGAATCGCACGTCCACTTACCTGTTGGACGGGAAAACCCCCTATGAGCTCATGTTCAACAAGAAACCGGATTTGGCAAACTTACCGGAATGGGGTGCCAAGGTCTGGGTGCTAAAGGAGGATCGCGGGAAGCTAGACGCAAAAGCTGATGAAGGGCGCTGGGTTGGATATAGCAGGCAAAGTCAAGCTCACTGAGTGTATTGGCCGGGGAAACAACGAGTGACAGACGAACACAATATTGTGTTCGACAACAACGTCACCGTTGGTCCAAGCAATGTATCGGCCGAGAATGAAGGGGAGAGCACACAGCGCAGTCAGTGCGTTGCTCCAAACCAAAATCATGACTTACCTCAAGAAAATACCAGCGAAGAACTAGCTCCGCATCCGCAAGCACCGCAAGTAGACCCGCTCGAAGGTTTCGAGCCGCCTGAACCTGCAACGGAACCCGAGCAAGGGCGCGGACATAGACTACGCAAACCGTCAGCGTATGTCCGCGATATTGCTCAGGGCCAGGGCACGAGCTCCGGACGTGCAAACGCACCCGTATATCCGCGTGGCATGCCGATCCCACCCCAAAACTCAGGTGGGGACTCCAGGGAGACCGCTGCCATCGCAGCCCTCCAGGATTCCGAGTACCCCGTCGATTGGGACCACGACGACGTCGAACTCGAGGGGGAGTATATGGAGTACGCGATGCTAGCAGCACAAAGTGTGGGAAATGACCCCAAGAACGTCGAAGAAGCTAGAAAACTCGATGATTGGCTAGAATGGGACACGTCAATAAAAAAGGAGTTGAAACAGCACGAAGAGGTTGGTACCTGGGAACTGGTAGAGCCACCTAAGGACGCGAACATCGTTGGAAGTCGGATCGTTCTCCACTATAAGCACGACGCGAGCGGCAACCTTGTCAGCCGCAAAAGCAGGGTCGTCGCCCAGGGGTTCACGCAAGTCGAAGGCATAGATTATAACGAGACCTTCGCACCGACAGCGAAGCTCTCAGTGATCCGGATCATCGCGGCTCTGGCGGTCAGAAATGATTGGGAATTGGAGCAGACAGATGTGGAAGGAGCCTACCTCAATGCACGGCTGAGGGAGACCATCTACATGCGCCAGCCCAGAGGATACGAGGTTCGAGGCAAAGAGAACCACGTATGCCTCCTAAAACGAGCGATCTACGGACTGAGACAGTCCAGGCACGAGTGGTACGACCACCTGTGTGCGATCATGTTCAAACTCCAGTTTAGGAGATGCCGGGTTGAACACGCCGTCTTTTTTAAGCATGAAGACAATAACAGTCTATTTGTCGCTGCAGACGTCGACGACATGACCATCGCTGGAAGCTCGAGAGAGGTCATCCGCGAGTTTAAGTCGGAACTTAGCCAGGAGGTCAAAATCAAGGACCTAGGCGACATACACTGGATGCTAGGCATCGAAGTCACAAGGGACAGGAAGGCTCGAACAATATCGTTCTCGCAGCACGCATATATTACAAAGATACTGGAGAGATTCGGACTACAAGATGCAAAGGGCCTATCGACCCCACTCAACCCGCATCACAAGTTGAGCCTAGCCCAATGCCCTGTAACGCCGCGCCACTACGAAGCCGTCCAGGGAGTCCCATACCGCGAGGCCATCGGATCCCTAATGTACGCAGCCCTCGGAACGAGGCCGGACATCATGTTCGCCGTCACCTTCTTGTCGCAGTTCATGCAGAATCTGGGACGGCCTCATTGGGAAGAGGTGAAGCGAGTTTTTCGTTACCTGAAAGGAACGATCGACCAGAAGCTGGTGATCGGTGTCAGGAATCGGTGGACATGGGCGAAACCAGGAAAACAAGAACACACCGGACTCGAAGGGTTTTCGGATGGCGATGGAGCCTCACAGCACCATCGATATTCGATATCCGGCTACGTGTTCACCATAGACGGAGGTGCCGTTTCCTGGAGCTCGAAAAAACAATCCATCGTCGCGTTATCCACAACCGAAGCGGAATATATAGCTGCCACTCACGCAGCGAAGGAAACCCTATGGATCCGCATGTTCATCGCCGAAATCGCTCGACCTCTCACACAGCCGCCACCCTATACTGCGATAACCAATCAGCGATATCAGTCTCGAAGAACGACCAATACAAGGCACGCACCAAGCATATTGACGTACGATACCACTTCATCCGCGATGTGGTCAAACGCGGCCTGATTTCCATCGACTACTGCCCTACAACTGACATGCCGGCGGACATGCTCACGAAGGCCCTGCCGGCTCCACAGC
The DNA here is from genome assembly GCA_015179125.1 of Gautieria morchelliformis. Taxonomy (NCBI): domain Eukaryota; kingdom Fungi; phylum Basidiomycota; class Agaricomycetes; order Gomphales; family Gomphaceae; genus Gautieria; species Gautieria morchelliformis. The sequence goes on along the minus strand of WHVA01000039.1, from coordinate 266,983 downwards.
TCGCTCGCCTTCGAATGTCCGTTGGAGTGCGTTCAGCTTAAGGGAGAGTGTTAGCGTTAGTGTTAGTAAGCAGAGAACGCACGGACCAGGACGCTATTATATAAGCTCGCTAGAATATCGTCGCACCTCAGTGAAACTGCCGTTCACTGAGGTGAGACCTTACCTATCGTTGGACAGACAGTTTACTTACCATATCCCCATAGATAACCTGTCTTTAGGTACTTAACTATATAGATAGTGAAACTGCCGTTCACTGAGATAACCTGTCTTTAGCGCAAAGACATTTTCATCAGAGTGGGGCTGCGAGCAAGTGCTGCCAGACCTGGGTGGCATGGGAGGTGGAAGTGGGGAACAAAAGCCTCGGGCATGGCGAAGAGTGGCCGTCGAACATAAGTAGTTGGGAGCACGTGACCTTGGACGCAGTGGATTATGTGTGATGGATCCACAACGCGTCCATACGTTATATTAGTCCGAGTCTATATGCCGACCGCGCGGAGGACATTCAACGTCAAGCTTAATAGTGGCTAACATAAATAATAGTAATCATAATATACATTTTCGGCATAATACCCCAGACACGCCACAAACGGCGTTGCCACACTTAACGATGCTGCCGCTCCCGACTGCACGCTGAACTGCGCAGGCGCAGGCGATCGCCGAAGCCAGCGAGCCCCGTGCGCGTGTCGACTGGTTGTGGCCGAACAGGACCTTCCCGGGACGCACTAGTAGTGCCATGGTGCGCCCCGGGTGGCGTTTGGCGTACCGTCGGTCATCGACACCGCCAGTGACCTCGGACTCCGGGCCTTTTCACTTGTTGGAACGGTGGACGATGTGCGAGGCATCCCTGTTAGCCCTGAGGTGCACGGAGCACGTTGACAAGTGCCTGGTCAACGCGTTGTCCCGCGTGAACTCCCTGCCACAAATGCAGTCAAGAGGCATGTCGGGTTGGTGAACGTCAAGGATACGGACTCACCGTGACAAACTTGAAGTCCGATTGCCAAGTCTTGAACCCGCTCGGCGCCGTGATCAAACCCCAGATCGAACTTCAACAGCGGCGAGTGGGTTTCGCCTTCAAGTTATGAGCAGTACTCCTAGTCCTAAGTACCACTGCACTTGCTTGCCAAACTAGAGCCGGCGAGTAGTGATACTCCCCGGCTCTAGTATGGCGAGCGATGGCGAGCGGCGTAGTGATGGACTGGGGAAGGCACGGCACCCTGGCGGCTGGCGGGCAGCTGAGGCCACCCTGGCAGCGTGATCGCGAGCGGCCTAGCCATGGACTGGTGAAATTAGGGCACCCTGGCGACTGGTGGGCACCTGAGGCCAGGGTGGCAGCGCGACGGCGATCCTCGGTCAGGGTGAACCTGTTAGTAATCGGGACGATGACACCGCCGAGGCAGAGCCGGCACGCATTTAGCCGGAGGTTCGAGATCGCTCTCGACCCCGGGTTGCTGGTACACCGGCATCGCATCGGCACAGCAGCTCGAAGGGATTGGTAATATAGGAACATCATAATTAGTATATAAGGACAGATGATCTTGTACAGATCGTAGAATATCAGACTATTATATCTCCTTCGTTCCACAGAACCACGGAGGCGCGTGTCTCAGCAGACATGCCAGGCGTGACAATGTCACGCCACCAGCGCGCGCTTTTAGTGATGTACATATCGATGTATGTGTTTCGCGCGTTCTTGTTTCGAATTCATCATTAACCATTTATTCTACGCGTTTCAATCCTGAAGAGCAGGCGAAAGTCATGGGGCGCGTTTTTGTATGCTTGTGACAATGCTCCCCGACGGCAAGTTTATTTTGTGTGGGAAGTTTATGTTATCATTGTTCGAATGTGTTTGGAGCTTGAATATAAAGCATTTTACTTTACTCTGTATGACTCGTCGAGGATGACAACGCGCTGGCACCGCACATGCTCCACACCCCCTACATCTACTTGACACCTTCTCCCTCGCTTCAGCGGACACATTCCGGTCTAACTCTTGGGGCAAAGGACCTTTCGACGCCATCATCATGCAAGCAAGGATCCTCATACAGGGAATGCTCACACTCCTCGCCTCGCGTGCCATGGGCATGTCATCCAGCATCGCGCAGGGGGGGGCGAGGGAAAACGTGGCGCCGTGCACGCTGGCGGGGCGCGCGCGCGGCACATGCACGGGGGACGCTGCTAGTTTACTTACAGTACACAGCAAGCACTGTCTGGCAGAAACTTGAGAGTAATTAAGATGTCAGCAAAAACGAGCGTACCACTGGCTTTGGAGAATGGCGGGAGATAGACTCCATTTCGTAGGGTAGCTCTGTAGATTCAGACTTTACAGTAATTAGACGTGGCGTATGAAAGGAAGGTAATGGCAGGTGCTGCCTTAATGTGGGCAGTAGCGATACACCCGGCAGCCAAGCCGACAAGACTACTGATATTTTTCAGGAAGGGAAACCCAAACAACTCTGTGAGAAATACGGCTGATGAACGATAAGAATGAGATGCCGATAAATTCAGGAGAGCCCCATGGCAGCAGCCGCGGTACAAGCGTGGTGGGGCATCTGAAATAGCTCCGCTGCCTGAGTTAAGTGCACCCGAGGCACCAACGAGGGACCTGCCGATCAGAAGGATCACCATACATGTAACGTATACGCCCCGTAAGTAATACTGTTATTTGGTGGATGGAAGGTATTATATTCTACCTGTGATCGGCAGTTGTGCGTGGAGAGGAGCAAGAATTAAAACTGAAAATATAAAAGGATGGAAGCTGGCGAGGACAATCTAGAACAGAAACGTCTCCACACTCCTCCGTGGAGTGCGCACACGAAAAGGTTGCGCCGTAAACTAGCAAGTCAGGACCGGAGCTATGTACACGCGCATAGAAACGACAGAAGAAGCAAGTAATGGAAGCACCCAGCGCCAAATTCTGATTGACAGCAGAAGCACGACAGGGGCAGAAGCGCCGTCGCGGCAAGTTACCAAGAGAACGGAAGAAGCCAGATAAGATGTAGCCAGGAACCCGAAGCCGCAGCCTCGGGACACGTGATGGTCAGGGCGGAATTCACCGGGTGCAGGTCACGTGGGTCGTGGGAGAAACCGTCGTCACGTGGGCGGAGGCAGCAGACGGTTGTGTATATAAATAGACCGATCATATCCAAGCGTCACTGCTTCCCCACGCTCATTTCCGAAGAAAAGCCCCGCTCGATCAACTCGCTCTAGCGCCTAACATGGCAGTTTATCTGAGAATCCTGATCGAAGTGATCGATCGACCGTGGATCAGAAGTCTGGATGATATACCCATTTAGGGTCGATTCACGTCAAGCGCGCAGGCCGCTTCGCTGCCACGCCACGCCACAAGACACGCATCAGTTTGGGAAGCAGAAGCCCCGAAGCTTGCAAGCACTCATACCGAGAAGCGCGCGCCAGCTCCGATCTTCGTTTCTCAGCGGGGAAGCGCTCTTCTTGGCATGTCAGTGAAACGTGGGGAAGCAGACGTGTTGGACACGTGGCGTGTGGCCCGTGCGTGCCGGGCACCCGCATTTGCCGCCAGACTCCCGGACACGGGGAAAAAGTACAATGGCGTGCTTGTTGGGGGTGCGAGAAGGGTGTAAGTGTGAGCATCGCGCAGTGCGCAGAGGCGGACCGACGCTGAGGTGCTATCAAGCCTGATCCGATCGCGTCACCCTTTTGCTAATAAATACCTCTGCCTGTGCCGCAATCTCCATGTCCACAACCCTCTCACTCTCCGGCCTGGTCTTCGACCTTATATCCCCATCCGTGTCCAGCTCATCCACCCCCTCGCTTGACGCGCCTCCCAATCCCCCTCCTTTCCCTGCGTGTCCTGTATGAAATGGCCCCATGCTCGACCCGCATTAATCAAGAGGGGCCATCAATGAAATCCATATCCATGCTCCCCTGCACCTCCCACCCGTCCGCGCGGAGCGCAGACGTGATCGCGTCCCACCGGAACGTATCGCTGTTCGTGCAGACATAGACTGTGTTGAGCCGCCACTCTGCGCTGGCATCGGAAGCGGGTGCCTTTTGGCCCGCGAGTCAATGTGCATCTCTGTCTCATTCGTATAATGACCCCCATCAGGATCGCTTCTCTTCATACCCCTCTCAATCCGCCCCCGCAGCCCCTCCTCCCATTCTTCTCGTACACGCCGTACGTGCTGCATCACATCATCGATGGACGGCCAGCAGTGGCGTCCGAATTCGGCATGGTCGGCGGGGGGTTGTAGGCCGCCAAGTGGAGGGGTGTATCTGCAGGAGAGTTAGCTAGTGGGAGGGCATTGAATGAGGCGAGAAATAAATAATGAAAATGGTAAATGGTGTGGTGAGGAAGCTGACAGGCGCCAAGAGAATGAATAGAGGAAGGCTGATATTAGAAGAAATAGACGAGAAGCCAGCCAAGAGCCTAAGAAAACGCAAACGACAAAATGAATGGGAGATAAACTAAGCAGAACATGACAAATGGAAGTTTCAGGCGGGGGAAGGGACCGGAAAGACAGAATGGATGAGGTGATCCAATACTTCGGCAACAAATTTTTTCGGTTCTTAGGTCATCTAGAAATCAAACGGGAGGCGACGAAATAGGAGGGAGCGGCAACTGGAATGAACGACAAGGGAGGTGTAGAAAAGTAAGTAGAAGACGTGGAAGAATGACGTGCAGCGATGAAATCCAAAAAAAAGGCACGGGATGAGACAAAAGAAGTAGACGAGAAATACCAGACGCGCAGGATGACCAGGAAATGAGGACGCAAGATTGGGGCCACAGACACAATAAACGACTAATAAAAACACAGAAAGGCAAGAAAACCCACTGATCTATCCGACCTTCTGTCTCGTTACTGCCTTGCCACCCCGCGCTGTCCTGCACAGTGCTGCTGAAAGTGCCGAGTCGAAGGTGCACCACGAGCAAGCGGGGCATGGGGGAAAGCGTGTCGGCCGTGAGGGACGTATCTTCTGGATCAGCGTGCTGGCCTGGAGGTACGGTGTCCGCCGATTGCCACGTTGAAGAATTCGTGGAGTCGTGTGGCGGCTCTGCCGCGCCGTCCATGCCGTCAGGGCTGCACGCCCGGGGAGAATTCCGCCTTCGTCGTCATAACGTTGGCGATGCGCGTCAGACGGATCATCACGCCCCGCACCCGCAATCCACCCCCACACCCTTAAATTGTGCTGCGCTGCACCATGCACGAGCGGACACCAGTGAAGTCTGTGAGCACAGGGGAGTCGAGCAGCGCGGGGAGGAGGGGGAGGATGCGGAGTACTGAAGATTCTGGCGGAATAATGTTAGTGTTTCGTTTGTTATTGGACTGAGACGAAGGGAAGGCAACGGGATAACACTGATAAAAATTATGACGCAGAAGCAGAGTAGAGCCGTGTCCAGTTCTAGGCCCGGGTCCCCAGCTCGCTAGCTAAAGTCTTCGGACAAGACCCACCTCCGCCTCATCCTATATCGCGCCCTCCCCCATCCAACTACAATGTTCGCGGTCTCCCATGACCTGGGCATCTTCTCGCATATCATCACATACAACGCACGGGGACACAAAGACCCGCACTGCCATGCACAAAGCCGACCCACACGCCACCACGTGGCCACGTGACGTGTCCCCACATCGAACACCGCGCACGTGCACAAGCCACAGCTAGCGCCCTGGTGGCAGTGCAAACAGATCTCCGCGATGACGTAGATGTGCATGGAGCCAGGGGCGTTGCTTCTGGCCTTCTCCAGCTTCTTTACGATATCATATCTAATCAATGAGCGGCTTGATTCGATGATGAGCGGAGAAGCGAGTGCAGCCCCGATCCTTTCCATCTCCCCACCTCCCCATCTCCCTAGTCGTCCGCACCTCGCCGTTCTGGCCTCCGCCACCCAGCAGTGCACAGCACAGCCGCTATCGCACCCTCTCCGCCATACAATCGTCTTTGTCACCGGCCCCCCGTCCAGGCCTGAGTAATTGAGTGGCCGGCCACAGCAACTCAACTATTCACCAGTGGATCAAGCAGTGATGTGTGGCAAAGAGCGCCGATGCGTGCGGGTGAGCGTGAAAGCTGCCATAGGGCATGTGGGACTGACTGGGCTTCGAGCTTCGAGAGACTGAGGGCCAGGATGGGTCGGAGGACGACGACGAAGTCGGACCCGAGTCTGTGGAAGCGTCGAGGGGCTGCACTGTGTACGTCCACGTAACACGCACTGCCATGAAGCGTCGCGTGGCATCCAGAGTCATGGCGCTTCCTCCAGACAGAGTGAGGCGTTTCATTCATACATGGCATAAACATATAAGCGCAGGAGAATACACGGTGAACTGATCACGACACAAGGCATTAAAAGCATTAAAAGCCCCGTGGGATCAAGGGTTTGTGTAGTGATCGGGGGTTGATTCTCACAGACTGGGCATCGTTGGTTCCGAGCTCTGTGGTATCTGTATCGCCGAAACCGACTCGGTTGGCACTCGACTGCGCGACAAAGGGAAGATATCTTTATCGTCGGACCCCTCCACGATAGCAGTCAACAGCGCGGCACAAGGAGGTATCACAAGGGTCCATGCTAATACCTGATGATTATAAGACGAGACTTGTCGTCCGGAACTTGATTCAGTGCATACCTGTCCGAAAGTCCTCGTAGCGGGACCTGTAAGATGATTACTAGTACAAACCGCCCAGTTCCTCGGAACGTGTTACGCACTAAATTCAGCATGGCTACGGCTGATGATAAGTTCCGTCATTGAAACAAAGTACCCAAAGATAAATATCCCGGACACTAAAACGCCCATGCGGGTGACTGCGTTGGCGTGTTAACGAGGAACTAGGAATGCGGGGTTGGAGTCACTGACAGTCATGTATGGCGGGTAGCCAACCCCCACCACGGCGGTATGCATCGAGGACTCTTCTTGTTTTCCGTTCGTCGGATGTCTTAGTCATTTTGAAACAGAGAAATCCCACCCAAACCCAAAGTGGGGTGAGTGTGTAAACCGTGAATACCGCCAGTGATATTGAGGCGAAGGTAAGAGCTGCAATACGCCCCGACCCAGAGGCCGGCACATCCACCCCAAATATGAAGACAAATCTGACTGATTTGCAACGCCCATACGGCAATTGATCACTCATTATCCACATTAGAATCGTCAGGATGAGGGAGAAGAAACCTGGGGATAAAGCATATTACTACAACGCATAGCTCGATCAAGGTGAAGTGGAAGCGATCAACTTACTCTGCAACCACGCTGCCGCGTGTGCGCCTTTGGAAGAAAAAGACTAACCCATGATAATGCCAGACCTTACCTACTATGCCTCCAATGAGTGAGAGATTTCCACCTTGTAATTTGGCAAGAGCAGCCAGAATTAAGCCAAAGCTGAGATGAACGTGGCTTTGGTACCGCGTCAGATGATGGGGCGAGAGATTTTTATGTTTCGCGGGGCCGCCACCAGGCGGAGTTGTCGTAGTCTTGGGAGGTTTGGGGGCTTGGCTGGATTTGGTTCGTGCAAACGCCCGTAAAGACAGCGGCTTGCGGGGTCATAGAGCACGTTGGCGGGGAACGAAGGTTGGACCATTTGGGGGCGGTTTGGTACTGGACGATTCGGAAGTGGACGGCGTTGGACGCTCTCAGGGCTTGACCTGGGGACTATGCGGTCGCTGTCCGCTGAGGGAGAACTGGTGAAACGGGACGTGGGGCATTGGAGGGTCTAGGCAAGCTTGCAAAGTCGGGAATGGACTGGAGGGACAAGTGTCGCACTTGGAGATCTGGTAGCGCTGCTTTGGGAATGGGAACAAGTCGAAAAAACTGCAGGTATGAACGTGTACTGACCTCATATGTATAAGGGCGGGATAGACTCCTTGCGTTGATGCACATGCTGTGTGCGCGGCAACGGATCCACGAAACTTGCCCAGGAGTGCACGGAGCTCACTCACTCCAAGGCACGACATGATATGTAGCCGCGTTGCCTCTGAGACACGGTACGAAGACGGCCGAGTACCTACCGTAGACGGAGCCGTGACATCGGCGGGCGCTTCACATTGACGCTGGGAACACGTGGAGCTAGGTGAGTGCCATGTCTTGACAGGTCCGAAGTCGGAGTGTGCGGCGGCGCCTCACGTCGTCTCTTTCCGTCTACACCTACCTCGAACACTGCGCACGATGAACAACGTCGAGGGCACTGTGACAGCACCGTAAGCCCACGATCGCTTCTCTAGAGCCAACTGTTCACTCCACCCAGAAGTATTCCTGCAGGAATTAAAGTTGCTGGAAAGACTCTTTCGTTTGCGCTATCTATGGTATACTGACTCTTGCCGGTCGACAACAGGCTTGAAATGCGAGCACCTTCCCAATGTCGGACTGCTCTGCAAACGTCCTGGTAACTACTACGTAAAACTCTTTGTCGAGAGGGATGTCAAGAAGACTGAGGTATCTGCGAGAGGCAAGACTGCCTTGTGGAATGAGTGTTTCTATTTGTGCGTTTAATTCCAATGTTATCTTCACGCGACTTAAATCCATGCCCAGCAAGGACTTTCATGGGTCTTCCGTAATAGGAATCGAAGTCTACGGGCGCCGCATCTTTACTCGTGATGAATACATCGGCTTTGCAAAGGAGAGGATTGAGTTACTGGTTGCAGAAGGAGCAACAGGAGGTCAGTCCTCGTCGCTCATCGACGGAATGCACATGTAAACATCGAACACAGCAGCACTTGCTCGCAAACTGCAAAAATCATATAAGGCAGGGAGGACGCATGAGGTTCAGACTGTCCTAGAGTTCACCATTTCGTCTTTCGCGACGTCCGACGAGGCGCGGGACACCCAGTTGAACGAAGCAGTTGGGCGGATGGGAGAGGTCGATAAGATGAACCCGGTGCCGTCGCCATTTGTTGTTGGAGGGCCTGGGGCAGATGCCGCCACTTCCACCGTCAATACCCTCGAAACCATATCGGCGGCCTGGGATCCACTCCTGGAAAAGATCAGGCTGTTTACCGAGATCGTGGATGGGATCTCCGAGGTATGGTTCAAACGCCAGCGGTCTCCCAGGTCATCTCATGTACACGGTTTGCTTGATCGCCCTCCATGACAAGTCTCTCGGATCCTGAAATTACCCTGTTACCCCGGGCCCCCATGCTGCCGTCTGAGAAGTTAAGGAGGAACAATAGTATGTAGTAGTTTCGTCGCAGAGGTGACCGCAGCGGTGCTAGAAATGCATCTACTTTATTTGCGCCTGCGCAAAAAACAAGGGATTCGGTATGTTGAACCCACTGTCAGGTGGCCATACCTGACGATCTTTGTTCAGGGAAAAGAACCGTGAAAAATCTATGGTCGGATGTCGACAGCAAGGTCACAAAATACCGGGAATCTTTCAATAAACTCAAGCTGAATTTAGAACAACATGCCGTGATTCATACTGAAATCACTGTACGACGTGTTGAAGTCACTGTACTACGTGTTATGGATGCTGTCGGCGACATCTGTAAGTTTTCTGACTTTGGGCCTTTCCCGAGGCTAATACACATTGCAACCAGTCGAGGAATTTCTGCTTGATGACATGCTCTACACAAAAGGGGCTGGTTGCAATCCTCAAAAAGGCTGTTTGCCGGGTACTCGCGAGAAAGTTATTGAGGAGATCTGCAATTGGGCCAACCAGGATAGCGACGACACCCCCCGGATATTTTTCTTGAATGACGTTGCAGGTGCCGGCAAATCCGCGATTGCGCACGAGGTCGCTCGACGATTTCACCGGCTCAAACGTCTCGGATCGTCGTATTGTTTTGACCGCGCTCTTCAGGCAGAACGCTCCCCGAAATATGTCTTCAGCACAATTGCTCGTGGTCTGGCTGATCTAGATCCAGAACGCAGAGAATTGTTGTTGAATGTGGTTCGGGATAATCGAGAACTTCGGACCACAATCGTGCCTAGTGAGCAGTTCAAGAGGTTCATTCTAGATCCCTCCCAGGGCCTAACCACCGTTGGACCGACGGTGATCGTCATTGATGCATTAGATGAGAGCGGAGACCAGGTATCTCGCCAGGCTCTCTTGTCTGTCCTTGGCAACGAAGCTGCGGAACTGCCGCCTAATCTCCGCCTTCTTATCACTTCACGTGCCGAAAAAGACATCCTGGGCGCGCTTCATGGGAAGGAGCACGTGCTGTCCATGTCCCTAAATGATATTGACCCGAAGCCTGTCGATGACGTCGCCTGCTTTGTGAAACATGAACTAGGTGACATTACGGACCTCAAGCGCAAATGGCCAGAAGAGCGCTGGTGTCGATTATTAGCCGAGAAATCTGAAGGTCACTTTGTCCGACGATGAAGATATCTTCCCTTTGTCGCGCAGTCGAGTGCCAACCGAGTCGGTTTCGGCGATACAGATACCACAGAGCTCGGAACCAACGATGCCCAGTCTGTGAGAATCAACCCCCGATCACTACACAAACCCTTGATCCCACGGGGCTTTTAATGCTTTTAATGCCTTGTGTCGTGATCAGTTCACCGTGTATTCTCCTGCGCTTATATGTTTATGCCATGTATGAATGAAACGCCTCACTCTGTCTGGAGGAAGCGCCATGACTCTGGATGCCACGCGACGCTTCATGGCAGTGCGTGTTACGTGGACGTACACAGTGCAGCCCCTCGACGCTTCCACAGACTCGGGTCCGACTTCGTCGTCGTCCTCCGACCCATCCTGGCCCTCAGTCTCTCGAAGCTCGAAGCCCAGTCAGTCCCACATGCCCTATGGCAGCTTTCACGCTCACCCGCACGCATCGGCGCTCTTTGCCACACATCACTGCTTGATCCACTGGTGAATAGTTGAGTTGCTGTGGCCGGCCACTCAATTACTCAGGCCTGGACGGGGGGCCGGTGACAAAGACGATTGTATGGCGGAGAGGGTGCGATAGCGGCTGTGCTGTGCACTGCTGGGTGGCGGAGGCCAGAACGGCGAGGTGCGGACGACTAGGGAGATGGGGAGGTGGGGAGATGGAAAGGATCGGGGCTGCACTCGCTTCTCCGCTCATCATCGAATCAAGCCGCTCATTGATTAGATATGATATCGTAAAGAAGCTGGAGAAGGCCAGAAGCAACGCCCCTGGCTCCATGCACATCTACGTCATCGCGGAGATCTGTTTGCACTGCCACCAGGGCGCTAGCTGTGGCTTGTGCACGTGCGCGGTGTTCGATGTGGGGACACGTCACGTGGCCACGTGGTGGCGTGTGGGTCGGCTTTGTGCATGGCAGTGCGGGTCTTTGTGTCCCCGTGCGTTGTATGTGATGATATGCGAGAAGATGCCCAGGTCATGGGAGACCGCGAACATTGTAGTTGGATGGGGGAGGGCGCGATATAGGATGAGGCGGAGGTGGGTCTTGTCCGAAGACTTTAGCTAGCGAGCTGGGGACCCGGGCCTAGAACTGGACACGGCTCTACTCTGCTTCTGCGTCATAATTTTTATCAGTGTTATCCCGTTGCCTTCCCTTCGTCTCAGTCCAATAACAAACGAAACACTAACATTATTCCGCCAGAATCTTCAGTACTCCGCATCCTCCCCCTCCTCCCCGCGCTGCTCGACTCCCCTGTGCTCACAGACTTCACTGGTGTCCGCTCGTGCATGGTGCAGCGCAGCACAATTTAAGGGTGTGGGGGTGGATTGCGGGTGCGGGGCGTGATGATCCGTCTGACGCGCATCGCCAACGTTATGACGACGAAGGCGGAATTCTCCCCGGGCGTGCAGCCCTGACGGCATGGACGGCGCGGCAGAGCCGCCACACGACTCCACGAATTCTTCAACGTGGCAATCGGCGGACACCGTACCTCCAGGCCAGCACGCTGATCCAGAAGATACGTCCCTCACGGCCGACACGCTTTCCCCCATGCCCCGCTTGCTCGTGGTGCACCTTCGACTCGGCACTTTCAGCAGCACTGTGCAGGACAGCGCGGGGTGGCAAGGCAGTAACGAGACAGAAGGTCGGATAGATCAGTGGGTTTTCTTGCCTTTCTGTGTTTTTATTAGTCGTTTATTGTGTCTGTGGCCCCAATCTTGCGTCCTCATTTCCTGGTCATCCTGCGCGTCTGGTATTTCTCGTCTACTTCTTTTGTCTCATCCCGTGCCTTTTTTTTGGATTTCATCGCTGCACGTCATTCTTCCACGTCTTCTACTTACTTTTCTACACCTCCCTTGTCGTTCATTCCAGTTGCCGCTCCCTCCTATTTCGTCGCCTCCCGTTTGATTTCTAGATGACCTAAGAACCGAAAAAATTTGTTGCCGAAGTATTGGATCACCTCATCCATTCTGTCTTTCCGGTCCCTTCCCCCGCCTGAAACTTCCATTTGTCATGTTCTGCTTAGTTTATCTCCCATTCATTTTGTCGTTTGCGTTTTCTTAGGCTCTTGGCTGGCTTCTCGTCTATTTCTTCTAATATCAGCCTTCCTCTATTCATTCTCTTGGCGCCTGTCAGCTTCCTCACCACACCATTTACCATTTTCATTATTTATTTCTCGCCTCATTCAATGCCCTCCCACTAGCTAACTCTCCTGCAGATACACCCCTCCACTTGGCGGCCTACAACCCCCCGCCGACCATGCCGAATTCGGACGCCACTGCTGGCCGTCCATCGATGATGTGATGCAGCACGTACGGCGTGTACGAGAAGAATGGGAGGAGGGGCTGCGGGGGCGGATTGAGAGGGGTATGAAGAGAAGCGATCCTGATGGGGGTCATTATACGAATGAGACAGAGATGCACATTGACTCGCGGGCCAAAAGGCACCCGCTTCCGATGCCAGCGCAGAGTGGCGGCTCAACACAGTCTATGTCTGCACGAACAGCGATACGTTCCGGTGGGACGCGATCACGTCTGCGCTCCGCGCGGACGGGTGGGAGGTGCAGGGGAGCATGGATATGGATTTCATTGATGGCCCCTCTTGATTAATGCGGGTCGAGCATGGGGCCATTTCATACAGGACACGCAGGGAAAGGAGGGGGATTGGGAGGCGCGTCAAGCGAGGGGGTGGATGAGCTGGACACGGATGGGGATATAAGGTCGAAGACCAGGCCGGAGAGTGAGAGGGTTGTGGACATGGAGATTGCGGCACAGGCAGAGGTATTTATTAGCAAAAGGGTGACGCGATCGGATCAGGCTTGATAGCACCTCAGCGTCGGTCCGCCTCTGCGCACTGCGCGATGCTCACACTTACACCCTTCTCGCACCCCCAACAAGCACGCCATTGTACTTTTTCCCCGTGTCCGGGAGTCTGGCGGCAAATGCGGGTGCCCGGCACGCACGGGCCACACGCCACGTGTCCAACACGTCTGCTTCCCCACGTTTCACTGACATGCCAAGAAGAGCGCTTCCCCGCTGAGAAACGAAGATCGGAGCTGGCGCGCGCTTCTCGGTATGAGTGCTTGCAAGCTTCGGGGCTTCTGCTTCCCAAACTGATGCGTGTCTTGTGGCGTGGCGTGGCAGCGAAGCGGCCTGCGCGCTTGACGTGAATCGACCCTAAATGGGTATATCATCCAGACTTCTGATCCACGGTCGATCGATCACTTCGATCAGGATTCTCAGATAAACTGCCATGTTAGGCGCTAGAGCGAGTTGATCGAGCGGGGCTTTTCTTCGGAAATGAGCGTGGGGAAGCAGTGACGCTTGGATATGATCGGTCTATTTATATACACAACCGTCTGCTGCCTCCGCCCACGTGACGACGGTTTCTCCCACGACCCACGTGACCTGCACCCGGTGAATTCCGCCCTGACCATCACGTGTCCCGAGGCTGCGGCTTCGGGTTCCTGGCTACATCTTATCTGGCTTCTTCCGTTCTCTTGGTAACTTGCCGCGACGGCGCTTCTGCCCCTGTCGTGCTTCTGCTGTCAATCAGAATTTGGCGCTGGGTGCTTCCATTACTTGCTTCTTCTGTCGTTTCTATGCGCGTGTACATAGCTCCGGTCCTGACTTGCTAGTTTACGGCGCAACCTTTTCGTGTGCGCACTCCACGGAGGAGTGTGGAGACGTTTCTGTTCTAGATTGTCCTCGCCAGCTTCCATCCTTTTATATTTTCAGTTTTAATTCTTGCTCCTCTCCACGCACAACTGCCGATCACAGGTAGAATATAATACCTTCCATCCACCAAATAACAGTATTACTTACGGGGCGTATACGTTACATGTATGGTGATCCTTCTGATCGGCAGGTCCCTCGTTGGTGCCTCGGGTGCACTTAACTCAGGCAGCGGAGCTATTTCAGATGCCCCACCACGCTTGTACCGCGGCTGCTGCCATGGGGCTCTCCTGAATTTATCGGCATCTCATTCTTATCGTTCATCAGCCGTATTTCTCACAGAGTTGTTTGGGTTTCCCTTCCTGAAAAATATCAGTAGTCTTGTCGGCTTGGCTGCCGGGTGTATCGCTACTGCCCACATTAAGGCAGCACCTGCCATTACCTTCCTTTCATACGCCACGTCTAATTACTGTAAAGTCTGAATCTACAGAGCTACCCTACGAAATGGAGTCTATCTCCCGCCATTCTCCAAAGCCAGTGGTACGCTCGTTTTTGCTGACATCTTAATTACTCTCAAGTTTCTGCCAGACAGTGCTTGCTGTGTACTGTAAGTAAACTAGCAGCGTCCCCCGTGCATGTGCCGCGCGCGCGCCCCGCCAGCGTGCACGGCGCCACGTTTTCCCTCGCCCCCCCCTGCGCGATGCTGGATGACATGCCCATGGCACGCGAGGCGAGGAGTGTGAGCATTCCCTGTATGAGGATCCTTGCTTGCACGATGACGGCGTCGAAAGGTCCTTTGCCCCAAGAGTTAGACCGGAATGTGTCCGCTGAAGCGAGGGAGAAGGTGTCAAGTAGATGTAGGGGGTGTGGAGCATGTGCGGTGCCAGCGCGTTGTCATCCTCGACGAGTCATACAGAGTAAAGTAAAATGCTTTATATTCAAGCTCCAAACACATTCGAACAATGATAACATAAACTTCCCACACAAAATAAACTTGCCGTCGGGGAGCATTGTCACAAGCATACAAAAACGCGCCCCATGACTTTCGCCTGCTCTTCAGGATTGAAACACGTAGAATAAATGGTCAATGATGAATTCGAAACAAGAGCGCGCGAAACACATACATCAATATGTAGCCTCAGAAGAAACATTGCACTTCTTGAGCGCAGTGATAGTAAAGGACAAGAATAATAATCCTCGACTCGCGAGATCTCAAAAAAATATACAGTGGACTAGCTACTGTAACTATGGGATTCGAGAGGAGCTTGAACTGGTGGAACCACGAGTGACCATAGATGAGTAAGGAATGGTTGAGCGATGGATACTTCAACAGACCCCCCCGAGCGAAACAAATCAAAGAAATATGATGGATACATGAGGGGAAAAATCACAACATGCCTAATTTAAGAAACAGAAACTTGTGCTGCGCAAGCGGCAGAGACTTCGTGAAAATGTCCGCGATGTTCTCAGCGGACCGAACATAAGTAATGTCGGTGTCGCCATGATCAACGAGTTCGCGAACCCAATGTCCTTCGACGCGCAGGTGTTTGGTGTGGGGATGGTGGGACGCGTCGTGGATGTTGGAGATTGTCTGCATATTGTCGCAATAGATGTGGATCGGGTCAGTGCAGGGCAAGCCGAGCTCCTGGATGAGGTGGCGAATCCACAGAGCGTGCTTGACACCGGGGATCAAGGCCATGGACTCGGATTCCGTGGTGGAGAGGGCAATCCAAGTTTGCTTCTTGGAAACCCATGCGACTATGCACCCGTGGTAAAGGCAGACATAGCCGCCAACTCAGTGTGAGTCGGCGAGTCCAGCGAAGTCGGCGTCGGAGTAGATTTCGATGAGGGGAGTGGAAGATGAGCGGCGCAATACGATGCCCGCGTCGCGTGTGCCTTTCAAGTACCTTATGACACGCTTAACCGCCATCCAGTGAGCCTCGCTGTAGTCGTGTGTGTGTTGACTCAGCTGCTGGACGGCGAACGCGATGTCGGGGCGGGAACCCAAGACGGCGTACATGAGGGATCCAACCGCTTGAGCGTAAGGTGCGTCTGGCGCGGGGTCATCTTTGGAGCGTGGCTCCAAGGACTTGATGTCATGGAGGACGGTCGTGTCAACAGGTGGGGCTTCGACTAGGTTGAACCGTTGGACGATGACATCGACATAATGACCCTGCGAGAGCTTAATGGAATCGCGACCAGGGTCAATGTCAACCCTGATGCCGAGGATCTTGAGCATCTCGCCGAGATCCTTCACCGTGAAGTTAGAGTGAAGGAGGGCTTTAGCACTTGCCATTAGCGTTTTGGTGCTCGCAAATAGCCCGAGGTCGTTGACGTAGATGGTGATAATGGTGAGTCGGTCGCCGGTTTTCTTGAAGAAAACACAGTCATCGGCGTGACTACGGGTGAAGCCATCGTTGATGAAGACCGTGGTGAGCTTTTTGTACCAAGAACGACCTGATTGTTTCAGGCCATAAATGGCACGATGCAGCTTTAGGACACGTCCGGATCCGTCGTCAAAGCTGTCAGGCTGGCGCATGTAGATTTCCTCATCTAGAGTAGAATTCAAGTACGCGCCTTTCACGTCCATCATCTCAATCTCCCATCCCTTTTGGATAGTGAGCACGAGGATAAGCCGCAGGCTGTCCAGCTGGACAACTGGGGACGTGACTTCGAAGTAGTCCATGCCGGGACGTTGCGTGAACCCCTGCGCAACCAGCCTCGCTTTTCCCAGCTCGAACGCGCCATCTGCGTCTGTTTTGGCCGCATATACCCACCGGCTCCCAACGACGTTCTTCCCTGCTGGTAACTCAACCAGCTCCCATGTCCCAACCTCCACATGCTGCTGCATCTCAGTCTCCATCGCCGCTCTCCATATCGGGAAATCATCCTGATGTAACGCCTCTGCATAGGACGTCGGCTCTGTCACGATCTCCGTCGCTGACAGAGTCCGCTCGCCCTCATGCATGTGACGGTAGTCAGGAGCGGGCTTACCCGCAAACCTGGTGCTGCGCCGCAGTCCCTCCCTTGGGTCCGCAGCCACAGCGCCAGTTGTGACGACGCCACCTGGAGGCACGGCGATCAGTGCAGGGGCAGTGGGTGCAGGGACAGGAGCCAACTGGGCGGCCCCAGGGGCATTCCTGACGATCGGTGCGGCCTCCAAGTCGTCGTCATCGGGCACAGGGTGGATGGTGGTGTCGGTCTCGTCGAAAATGACGTTGTGGGAGGTTTGGATGTGGTGCGAGTGTACATTGTAATATTTCCAGGCTTTTGCGTTGGGGGCAACACCGGTGAAGATGATGTGTTGCTCGGACTTCAGTTCTAGTTTAGTACGGCGTTGGTCAGGGACTTAATCCAACACTTTTTACCAAATTCCTCCAACTTCCCGACATCTGGTTTCTTGCCAAAGAACGCCTGGTAGGGCATCATATCCGTGCCAAGCGCATGCGTAGGCGATCTGTTCTTGATATAACAGGCGTAAGCGACGGCCTCGCCCATAGGGTCTTGGGCAGCTGTTTCGCAAATATCATCGCGCGTGCGTGTTCTAACAGTGTGCGGTTTAATTGTTCTGCGATGCCGTTCTGAGCTGGGGAATAAGGGGCAGTGGACTCCATGATGATCCCTTTTTCAGCACAGAAAAGCCTAAAAGCCGTGCTAATATACTCGCCACCACCGTCGCTTCGCAAGCGTTTGAGCGGACGTCCCGTCTGTGTTTCAACCAGGGCAGCATACTCCTTGAATCGATCGAGGACGCTGTCCTTGGAGTGGCTGAAATAAAGCACTGTGTACCTGCTTTTAACATCGGTGAAGGAGTAAAAATACCGCTCTCGCGTTGGGCCCTCAGTGTTCGCCGGCCCCCAAACATCGGAGATGGACAAGTCGCCCACATGTGCAACGATGTCCTCCGAACGTTTGGGGAATGGTCCACATGCTGCTTGCCCTGAATGCAAGCAGCACACTGCGTGACCGGCGCAGATGTGTCTACTTCCATCCCGGTGACCAGGTCATGCAACTTCATGGCTTTGATCGCGCTAACGTTCACGTGTCGAGGATCCGGTGCCAGGTATCCCAGGACTTCGGCTTGGCCACAGCAGCGATGTCTGTCTGGATACCAGGACAGATCCGGGCGCGCATGAGGTAAACACGACCTACTTTGCGCCCCTCAGCGAAGACGGTTCCGGATTGGGAGCGGAACTTCACGCCCTCGTTAGTAAACAAGGCGACGTGTTCCACGTCCGTGAGCCGTCCCACGCTGAGTATGTTGTTCGGCGCATTGGGGGCGTGTTTCACGTCTGTGAGTCTCACCGTGAACGTGCGGTTACCGGCGCAGAACTCCATCTGAACAACCCCATGCCCTAGGGTTTTCAGTGGGCTCCCAGGTGTGATACCGTCGATCTCGGACGGTTCCGCCTTAAAATCGACGAAGTGATCCCTGCTCCGGGCTATGTGGGTCGTTGACCCCGTGTCTGCCAGCCAGTCAGACGCTGAAATGTCAGCACGGTAGGTCCGGTCTTCAGCAAGGGACGAGTGATCGTCGTTGTCAACGGACTCTATGGCGCAAAAGTGAATTCATCAGCAGCGCGTTATTTTCGGTAGCCTGCTTAGCGGAATTTTTGGATTTGTCACCTTTCCACCATTTAGGTGCGTCCCCCTCCTTGCCACCACCCTTAGCCCAACAATCCTTGACCCAGTGGCCCTTCTTTCCGCAATTATTGCATTTACCCTTTGTAGCGCCATCACCGCGTCCATTCCGGCCCTTTCCGTGGGTCCTATCCTGGATCGCAGGGCTGTCTCGGTGCTTGAACACCGAGTACGGTCTTCCTCCATGATACGCGCGATCAGGGCGTCGGAGGTGAGCACGGGAGAGCAGGGTTGATGGCGGTGAGGAAGGTGACCAGGAGCGGTAGGGAGGTGAGTAATGCATTGCAGAAATCGTGGTCATTGACCAAGTCGCCGAGTGCGTGCAGCTGTTTTTGGAGACTACGGAGCTTTCTGATATGCTCCTCCATGTTGCCACCCTCTGCTGCGAAGGTACGGAAAAAGTCCCTACGCACATTGATTATGCCTAACGGCCCTCTTGCCTCGAAAATTGTAAGCAGGGCTTGCCATACCTCGTGTGCCGTCGAGGCACCATATGTATATACCAGGTATTCGTCGCTAATACGAAGACTGGTTGCCGCAAATGTTCGTTGGTCTTTTTTAGTCCAGTCTGCGATCACTTGCGTTTCAGTGGCGGTGACGTTTTTATCGTCGGCCGGCACTGGCATTGTCGTCTGTCCCATTGCGTGGTCCCACAGGTCTTGTTCTAGCAGGATCCACCGCATTTTTCCTTCCATGCAGGGTAGTTATCCCTGCTAAGCGGCTCGATTCGATATAGCGAACTCGGCTGTATGGAGGTAGACATATCGGCGATTGTTACAGATTTTTTTTTACTTGGCTTTCGGGTTACGGTTTAGAGCGCGGGGCCCATAACCTCTTGAGCGCAGTGATAGTAAAGGACAAGAATAATAATCCTCGACTCGCGAGGTCTCAGAAAAATATACAGTGGACTAGCTACTGTAACTATGGGATTCGAGAGGAGCTTGAACTGGTGGAACCACGAGTGACCATAGATGAGTAAGGAATGGTTGAGCGATGGATACTTCAACAGCACTGACACTGTGTAGGGTATATTGGCGTTGGCATTCTCAAAGGATAGGCGGCACACACAACTGGACGAAGCGTACAAAGGAAGGAGCGTGCCGGCATCGATGCATCGATATCGATTCCCACGCAGCACGTCTGACGTGATCACGTGACAGACGCCACACTCGGCCACGACACCCAGCCAGGAGCACGGCACACACAATGTCCTACGCATCCGCACAAACGGCCCGTCCGGCCCAACTTCCTTCCAGAGGACGACCGCGCACTCAACCTTGTCGCCCTGATGCCGGAGAGGACGATGGCCAGCCTGCGCGCTGATGTGCGTGTGTCAGGATCGCGTTCCTTCTGGCTCTGATCTCCTCGCAGATGGCCCGAACACTCGACGACTCACTCACATACTCCCCGGGGAACCCGCTCCGTATGGACCCGCTTCTCGAACCTCATTCCCCGCCTCCGACTACCTCAGCCCGTCTCCGGGCCCTGGCGCCTTTGCACTCCTGCCCCCTCGCACATCGTGCTGTGCTCGGTGCTGACCGCCCGCTTAGGCTGGGTATTGCGTAGGCGGGCACGCCGGAGGTGGCGATGGCACTGAGGCGTCTTTGTATGTGAATGTGGCGCGCGTTCCCTGGGCTTGGTGCCTGTTTTGTGCTTTTGGAGTAGATTGCTGACGCCTGTATTACTCCCGTTCGCATGCACGCGATACGCTTCCCACCCGCCTTTCCCACAACCCCTTACGCTCACGCTACCCCGTCCCCGCAGCGCCTCGCGATGACCCACCTCCTCGGCCAGCTTGGCATCCGCTGCTGCTCGTCCGCGCCGCCCGAGGGCTGAGCGTCGAGGTGGGTCCTGCTGTTGTCTCGCTGCGTTGCGGTTCTGACGGTGTGTGTGCATGAAAGTTAATTGATGTCTAGCGAACCCTCACTCGGTGTCTCGCCGCCCCTCCCGCTGCGCGCTGGCTGTGCCTGATCCCGGACACAGGGGCCACAACCGGCGTACCCTCCGCGGCGAGTTCGACAACCGCGCAAGTAGCCACCGCGTTGCTGTCCCCGTCGGGCGCGCTGGGCCCGGGGGCTTGTGAGTCGCGTTTCCTTTCGTTGCGTCGTTATTTTCCAGATGTTGCTCCTGCTCGTTTTCTCTCCCTGGCCCGGCGCGTGGACTCGTGCTGCATTTCGTGTCCCTCGTACTCACCACCCATTCTTTCCCACCCACCATCCCATCAACTTTACTAACACCCCCCTCTCCTAGTCCTCCCTCCCCACACTGCCACATGCTCCCACAACCAACGCACGGAATTCCTCGGCTTCGCGCCCGCGCAGTACAAGCTGGGCCACGCGTACTAAGCTGTCCTGGATTAGGGTGCATTCAAATTTGTGTTACTCTTTGCGTTCCATTCGTGTCATTCTTTTCGCTATGTTCCCTTTGCACTTCCTTTTTTTCCCTCGTTGGGTTCGACGTGCCCCGCATCACGGAGGAAGAGAAGAGTCTGATCGAAGATGGAGAAGAAGATGAGGGAGACGAGGAGGAAGTCGAGGATGGATGGTGACGAGGGAGGTGATGGAGATGGGCCATCGGGAATGAGCTGCGAGGGTTACCTATTCGTGTAAGTTGGATAAAGGCCAATTGCATACTTGTGTAAAAGGGTTCTACAATGCTTACTGTAACTTCCACTTGGGACCCTGTGGAACAATTATAAAATACTACAATGAGCCTCAAGTCTGGCCTGAGGAGTGTATGGGTATGTGCAATGTACGGCCTTCCAAGCGTATATGAGGCGCTGGCATGATTGCGGTTTCGCCGATGTCGTCCTACCACCCACCTTGAACACGAACAATGCATACCGTTAGGGGCAACGTTAAAGGTACAATAGCGTAAGTCCATGCTCACTTTTCTAGGAGCCAACTGTTCACTCTCCACCCCGAAGTATTCCTGCAGGAATCAAAGTTTCAGGAAAGACTCTTTCGTTGCCGCTGCCTATTGCATACTGACTCTTGTAGATCGGCAACAGACATGAAATGCACCCATCCTCCCAATATGTACACACTGTTCGGCAAGCGTCCTAGTCACTGCTTCGTGAAACTCTTCATCGATAAGGATACCCAGAAGACTGCGTTAGCTGCAATACTGCCTCGTGGAACGAGCCATTCTATTTGTGCGTTTAATCCCAGTGTTATTATCTCGATGTGATCTTAAACCCATACACAGCTTCCACTTGAATGGGTCTTCTGTGTCGGAAGTTGAAGTATATGGGCGTCGTACCTTCGCACGTCATGACTACATAGGCGGTGCGAAGGAAAGGATTGAGTTGCTTCTTGCAGAAGGAACAACTGGCGGTCAGTCCGTTTGGCTCATCGATGGAATCCACACGTAATCATCGAACACAGCAGCCGTTGCTCACAAACTGCGAAAATCAAATAAGTCAGGGAAGATGCATGGGGTTCTGACTGTGCTAGAGTTCACCCCCGTGTTTTTGCGACATCCGGCGACGCGCTCGAGGCCCAGTTGAACGAAGCAGCCTGTAGAACGAGGTCAATGATATGTTCTCCACACCATCCCTAATTGATGCAAGGGCTGGGGCTGATGTCACCACTTCCACCATCAATACTTTTAATACAATATCGGCGACTTGGGCTCCCCTTGCGGACAATATCAGACTGTTTACCGATATCGTGGACAAGGCCTCAGATGTATGTTAGGCTGGTCTTCTCCGTTGTCTCATTAACACGGTGCGCTTGGTTTTAAGTCCAACCTGTCCCTTGCTCACAAGGTACATACACCAACCGAGACATAGCTGAAATTTGGGGTTTTAGACGATCATTGGTCAGATGGACCAGGATGATAGCATCGATGGTCTGGCGAAAATGATTGGCGACGCCTATGCATTCGTCCACCAGGCCGAGCGGTTGAAGTAAATTGAAGCGCACAGCTCAATTATTCTATCCTTGGCGCAACACGCAACAGACATTAGAGTGCAGCTACTTTATTCGCGCCTACGCAAAAAACAAGGATTTCTGTATGTTGGACCCACTGTCAGAGGACGCGTGGGTTTATAAGTATATCATGGACGTAGGTTCACTCAGCTGTCAGGGGGACTGTACCTTGTCCACGTGTGCTGAGTACAATGCAGATAGTTGAGAATGCGTGGAGCACGCGATCTAAGCGGCTCTGAGCCAATGTACTTATTCCCAGCCCCGTTTGGTACGCGGAACATATCATGCCCTGGGTACACTATATTCCCAGCCCCTTCCCGCCGTCTTCCCCTATTGCATCTTACTCGCCGCCCTTCCGCAGGTTGACCTCTCGGATATCTACGATATCCTTGGCTTCTTCCGCAGCGACCTCTCCGGCGCTGGCACCCAGGAAATCCTCGCTGAACGCATTGGCAACGCCGGGAAGTCGTGGAGTAACGAATTTTATCGACAGCATGATATGGCTGCTTATAACGTTCGGTGAGATTGCACCCGCAAATCCCATCTTCCATCCATTCTCCCAGTGTCTTCTGAACTTGATGTAATTGCCACCGAATACATGTTTCACAGCCTGTCTTTGCAGTATGCGTGGGTAATGAGTTCGGCTCACGAGGCTATGACTTATCGTGGCGGCGACGACGATTGCATCGATGCAGATTGGTGATGAATGGGTTCGGGCGTTCGTGGGGGACTGGCCGTGGTTGGGCTCGCAGTGTGGTAGCAGAGTTGTTGTACGCGTATAATTTAGATTACACACGTTCTCGGTTATCATTCACTCAGTATGCCGAACCTTACATAATTAACCGGTGCACATCATGAGTTAGGTGCCGGCGAACGCCGGCACCCAGCGTCCAGCGGCGCGTAGCAGCGGGCGCCTCCTGATCAGCCGCTTTTCGCTCTTCCCCCATCCACACTCCCTCAAGCCTCGTAGTCACCATCTTTCACTCGCTACTTAGAACCCCCTTCCTTTCTGTCCCTCATACCGACACAATGACTCACGAACACCTAGGGCTAAACTTAACGCCACCACCGTCCCAGACGCAACGCGACCAAGGCACCAAACAAGGTGCACCACCAGGCGGTACCACCGCGCGCCACATCCCCCACCAGCGAGCGGATCACCAACCGCACAGGCCCAACCCAACCGCCCAAAACCGAGAGGCCCTCAACGCCGACGCCCGCAGTCAGCAGAATATGCCACCCGTCGACAGGGAAGTAGCCGCCAAGCTAAAGGAACAAGAGGAGGAGATAGTGCGGCTCAGAGCCGAAGTAGCGGCCGCCAGAAGCCAGCAGCAGCAGCAACCACCTCCTCCCCAGCGGCAACCACTGCTGCCACAACAACAACCACCCCTGCCCTGACAGCAACCGCTACCACAGCTGCAACAACAGCCGCCACCCACCCAGCAGCAGCCCAGCCCGCAGCCGCAGCAACAGCCGGACCCTGCCCAGACTGTGGCGGCACAACAGCACACGCAGGCACGGAGCCAGGAGGCCCTGTTCGCCGACGAAGCAACCATCGAACGGGCCAGGGCAGCGGCCAAGGACGAGAACAGAAGAGCCCAGCTCCCGGACCTCGTGCCGGGCTTCAAAGCAAGTGCGCTAGACATAGGTGAGTCCCCAGTCCCCTGTCCACACGCCCGAATCCCACCGTCCCGCAACTACACCAAGAGTACACATCGCCGAGCGAGCGGAGCGATAGGCTCACCCTGCCCGCCACTGGCTAAAGGCCACACAGGGTCGTCGGCGAGGACCGCAGACCGTATGGGCTAAAGGCCTCCATCATGAGCGCAAACTAGAGAGCATGCACGAGTACAGGCTAAAGGCTGCTCATGAGTGTGGGCTAGAGGCCACTCACAAAGGCAAGCGGAAAGCCGCAGGGCAAGCCGGCTAAAGGCCGCCGCATGCACCTAGCCAGTCAGTCGCAGAACCCCCCCCCCCCCCCCTTTCTCCCATCCCTCTCGCATCCTTAATCGCACATGGGCACAGGCT
Organism: Gautieria morchelliformis; assembly: GCA_015179125.1. Lineage (NCBI taxonomy): Eukaryota > Fungi > Basidiomycota > Agaricomycetes > Gomphales > Gomphaceae > Gautieria > Gautieria morchelliformis. Next base: position 242,425 of record WHVA01000039.1, on the reverse strand, counting down.
GACCACCCGCCCCTGATAGCCATCCCGCCAAAAGCGGATGAGGCCTTCAGAGCCTTCCTCTACGTGCCATACACGGTGCTCTCCCTGTTTGCGCGCATCAAGGCCAGCAAGGGCAAAGAAGACTTTGTAGTCAACGTGCACGGAGGTCTCACAGCCAAAGGGCTCGACCGCAGGAACGAGAAGCACGTAACGGCGGTAGAATGGTATGCAGCAGCCAAAGCTGCCGAGGAAAGAACCGGGTTTTACCATGGCGAAGCAAGAGAAAACGCACTCGCGTCGCACCACAAGTTAGTAATGGACTTAGGACGGTCGCACAACTGGGAAACAGCAATGGAATACGACGTCCAGCAGCGCGAGCTAGCAGCTATGAACCCAGCGCACGACCTGAGCACGCTGGACGTAACAGCCCTGACGATCATAGCGACCAAGCCGACCATAGGACTGTCACCGGCGCGCCCCACGTCGCCGGCAGGCAAGCGACCGTTTCCTCGGGAGTTCTCACCACCGCCAGCGAAGAAGAAACCTCGTGCGTGCTGCTTTCGGTGTGGGGCCAGCGGACATCTACCTGCCGACTGCCGGGCCTCTACAACCAACCACGGCAGGCCAGTCGCAGCCATCGCCAGCAACGCGAAGAGCAGACACGCCCTCATCGCCCCCAACGGCAGACAATACTGCTTCAACTGGGCCAAGGGCTCGTCCTGCACCTTCGGCGACGCCTGCAACAACGTCCACGGCTGCAGCCTGTGTGGAGAGCACACACACGGAGCTGGCACCTGCCAGCCCCGAGCGTGATCCGAGCAGAGTAGTGACTCCACTCGATCCAAACTGAGTGGAGTCGCTGCTTTGTAAATACGGCTTGCTAACCAAGTGGCAACATATTGTACATGGCCTCCGCAGCGGCTTCGACGTCGGAATACACGAATTGCCCAAACGCACCCATTTATTTCGAAAATCACAATTCCTCGCGCCTGAACCCAGATATGATAGACAGGTATATAATAGCAGAACAAAGGATAGGACGATACTCCAGAGCCTTCGAACCGCAAGAGCTCGAAGCAATAATAGGCCCATTCCGCTCAGCACCGCTCGGACTGGTACCCAAACCACACTCGGAGGATCTAAGGATGGTACAGGAGCTGTCCTTCCCGCGAGACGACCCGACCTTCCCATCTATCAACAGAGGGATAAATTCAGATGATTTCCCGACAGAGTGGGGAACGTTCGACAGCACAGCAGCTATGGTAATCGCGCTACCAAACGGCTGCACTGCCGCAGCATTCGACATCTCGTTGGCGTATCGACTGACGCCCGTCCAGCCAGAGCAACAGAACGCGCTCTGTGTCTACTGGAAGGGCAAAGCGTACGTCGACCGGGCGCTAATGTTCGGGCTAACATCAAGCGCCGGGGTGTTCGGTGCAGTGGCCGACACGCTAGTTGACATTCACCTGGCAGCCGGCTTCGGACCCATCTGCAAGTGGGTCGACGACTTCCTCGTAATCCGTCAACCACATCAAACATGGACCGAGGAAGAATTCATACAACTGACAGAATGGGCCGGGGTGCCGTGGAGCCGCACAAAAACAAAGGAACTTGCAACGTGCCAGAGATACATAGGGTTCATATGGAACCTGGCCACGAAGACGGCAACTCTGCCCCCGGAGAAAGTCAAAGCTGCGCTAAAGCTGCTAGAGGAGTGGCTCAAGGAAGGCAGCAAATTCTCAGAACACGAAGCAGCCAGCGCACACGGAAAACTGGTACATGCCTCGTGCGTGTTCCGACTAATTCGACCGTTCTCGCCTGACGGCACATAGCTCGCTGTTAGGCGCAGGCTGCGAGTGGCGAGTAGTTTGTACATGTGCTTGAGGACCACGTTTGTTTCTCTGCTTCGTGCTCGTCCGCCGTTCACTACCGCTACGACGCTGGTGTTGTCCGACTTCACCAGTATCTGTTTTCCTTCTAGCCCTTTGGTGGCGCCGCTTTGGATTGCGAGGGTTAGCCCTAGCAATACTGCTATCACTTCTCCCCACGCAATGTCGAACTGTTGTCTGGGCCCTACTTTCGTGCCTGGTGCCCACTTCCACATGGCCCATTGGGCGCCTACTATAATCCCGACGCCGTATGAGGAGCTGGCATCTCCTCACCACCCGATGTCCATTGGTTCCTGTGTTGCCAGTGGCATCTCGTTGGGTGAGGCCTCTATCACGTATCGGATCCATGTCATGTCTGCGTGCACATCTGGTGGTGGGAAGAGCCGTGCTCACTTGGGCAATCCTAGACGGCCACCCGACCGCATCGACAACCCCCCCCCTGAGCAGCGGGACCAAACTGCAACCCCAGCCATCACCACTGCGACCAAAATGCAGGGCCGACGAACGCCTCTTCCACTGGAGAGGCGTCCACACCCCACCGCCATCTACAATAGACAGCACGTTCATTCGATACATAGAGGGCGTAGCGTCTAAAGCATCGCTGCGTGACACAGCAAGCTACGGGGCCGGCTTGCGCAAATTTCACGTTTTCTGCGACATATTCTCGATACCGGAGACACAGAGACTCCCAACCTCCTTCGAAGTGCTGCACTCGTTCGCACTCTGGGTAGTGTCCGACCCAGAGTCACTGGACCCAACCATCGCAGCGAGCACCCCGCTGGAACCGGTGTCGATAGCCACTGCGCGCAAGTACTTAGCAGCGGTAAGGGCCTGGCACATAGCCCAGGGCTGGCCCCCACCGCTGACGGAAGACAAACTAGCATGGATCAGCTGGTCGTTACGAGGGCTGGAGAACCTGAGCAGCGCAGCGCGGAAAAGACCACTGCGGCCGCCAGTAACCGTAAGGATGTTAAGAGCGCTAAGAGTAACGCTAGACCTCGGCACCCCCTTCGACGCATGCGTATGGGCAATGGCCGCGTGCGCCTTTTGGGGAATGATGAGGTTCGGAGAGGTATCGGTGGCAACACGCAGCTCATTCGACGGCGGCAAACATCTAAAGAGACGCGACGCTATACTGAGCAAGGACAACAATGGCAAACCATATGCCAGGCTAGACTTACCCTCAGCCAAAACAGCTCGACCAGGCGAGACGCAGTCGGTTTTCATGGTGGCGCAGGACGAGCTATGCCCGCTACAAGCATTGCGAAACCTAGCCACAGTAGTACCAGCAGCCCCGGACGACCCGCTGTTCTCCTGGAGAGACATCAAAGGAGACACCAGACCGATGATCAAAAAGAGAGCCCTCGAACGCATCAACACCGTCCTGAACACCTGGGGGTGGGGAACGACGTTTGGCCACTCTTTCAGGATAGGCGGCGCGTCGTTCTACCTGGCCCAGGGGGTCAACCCAGAAATTGTGCGCTTGGCTGGAAGATGGAAATCCCTAGCATATGAAGTGTATATACGTGCCTTCGAGCAGATAGCATTGAGGCACCTGCACGTAGCGGGCGACAGGCTGGAGTAGCCGTGCCAGGGTTGGGGAACACGTCGCTAGGGCGCAGCGGGAGCACAGCTATGGGTAAGCGGCATCTCCGCTCCGCGCACCCGGTGAGCTAACCTCACCTACCCCCCAACCCCGCAGCTCTCACAGCTGACCCAGCGTAGTCGAGGCTGGAATGAGTTAGGTGCCGGCGAACGCCGGCACCCAGCGTCCAGCGGAGCATAGCAGCGGGCGCCTCCTGATCAGCCGCTTTTCGCTCTTCCCCCATCCACACTCCCTCAAGCCTCGTAGTCACCAGCTTTCACTCGCTACTTAGAACCCCCTTCCTTTCTGTCCCACCCACCCCACCCCAAGTAGATACAACAGCACCGCGCCAGACACCAAACAGAACGAATCCCCTTGCCAGACCGCGAAACAAATAGCATATCAACTAGTAATAAGCTATGTACAAATGCCAACGAGTACGCAAAGAAAGAAGGAAGGAACGGCAAAACATCGCCAGAAGCGATCAGAGTGAGAGCAGTCGCCGAGCAGAAAGCCCGCCCACCCAGCAGCATCTCCGCTCCACGCACCCGGTGAGCTAACCTCACCTACCCCCCAACCCCGCAGCTCTCACAGCTGACCCAGCGTAGTCGAGGCTGGATAAGAGTGAAACGCGGGGGTGGGTGGTTGTGGGCCCGCTGACAAATAATGTTACAAATAATATTACGTAAAAGTTATGTCAGTGGAGCGAGCAGCGCAGCCGCGAGCCCTAGGCCCCTGGCCCAGGCCAGACCATTGACGCTGCATCCCAGGTCACGTGACCGGTTCGGACCATACACGAGGGTGGTCCGTGCACGACCTTCGCTCAGTATAAAGAGAGCGATGCTGCAGCACCACACTCCCCCACTGGTGTCTTCCTGTGTTCTGGCTGTACTGGTGGGCTTACTATTGCTTTGGCTGGGCTCTGGGTGTCTTTGTGTGTCTCTGGGCTTCTCTGGGCTTCTCTGCCTTTGGCTGTGAAGTGACACCAGCTTCTGCTTCAATGGCCTGTATATTTTTTCAATATTTTTTCGCAAATAGCTATCAATAAACCTAACTTGCTAACCTTAACAATAGCCAACTTACATCTCCTGCACATTTTTCAATATTTTTTCGCAAATAGACATCAATAAATCTAACTGGCTAACCTCAGCCACCTTAACTATCCTGTAAATTTTTTTGACATTTTTTCGCAAATGGATATCAATAACTTATACTGACTTTGCTCAAGTTGATAACAACTTCTGTTTTAATGTAGTGTGTTTTTTTTTATCTTTTTTTGTTTGCTAAAATTAATACCAGCTTCAGGGTAAATGTACTGTACATTTTTTGACATTTTTTCAAAAGGTAGATATCAATAAATTATCCAGGCTTTGCTAAAATTAATGACCACAGCTGCTTAAATGTGGTTTCTTTTGCTATTTTATTTATGTCTATATAAATAGATACTGATACATGTCCCTGATACATGTCCCTGATATGTGTGAGGACATGTTAGATGTGAGGACACGCTACCTGTGGGGACACGTTACATGCGAGGACACACTACCTGTGAGGACACATTACGTGTGGGGACACACTACCTGTGAGGACACAGTACATGTAGGGACACATACCTGTGGGGACAAGTTACGTGTGGGGACACGCTACCTGTGAGGACACGTTACGTGTGGGGACACACTACCTGTGAGGACACATTACATGTGGGGACACACTACCTGTGAGGACACATTACGTGTGGGGACACACTACCTGTGAGGACACAGTACATGTGGGGACACACTACCTGTGAGGACACGTTACGTGTGGGGACACACTACCTGTGAGGACACATTACATGTGGGGCCACGCTACCTGTGAGAACATACTACCTGTGGAGACACGTTACATGTGAGGACACATTACGTGTGGGGACATGCTACCTGTGAGGACACGTTACATGTGGGGCACGCTACCTGTGAGGACATGCTACCTGTGGGGACACGTTACGTGTGAGGACACATTACGTGTGGGGACACGCTACCTGTGAGGACATGTTACATGTGGGGCCACGCTACCTGTGAGGACATGCTACCTGTGGGGACACGTTACGTGGGGGGACACGCTACCTGTGAGGACAAGTTATGTGTGAGGACACACTACCTGTGAGGACATGTTATGTGTGGGGACGCGCTACCTGTGAGGACACGCTACGTGTGAGGACATGCTATCCAACTGCACTTTGGGTCTTCCCCCATTTCTGATTTTGGTATTGTTTCTGGTTCTGTGAGAGTGTCACCGGAGGATCAGCTGGCATATCGGTATAACCACATTGTCAAAATTCAGGATCCCCAAGATCACTATTGGATCTATTTCACAATGCACAAGCTTTGAAACCTGTGGATTATGACAATAGGCGCAATCTTATAATCTCTGATGATTCAGTCAAGACCATTACCACTTTCATGTCTAGAGTCGCTGGGAGGGCCATCCCAGAGGTTGAGAGAGAGGTTTGCATGTTCGACTGTTCCATGGGTGCATACATGATTCATTATACTATATGAACAGGGATATATTTTGCATGATCCTATTTACCCTAATGCACTTGACCTTACTGATTCACTTGACCTTACTGATGCATTTGACCTTACCGAGGCGTTTGACCTACACCCCCGCGCGAAGCGCGGGTACCCACCTGGTCTAAGAGTGAAACGCGGGGGTGGGTGGTTGTGGGCCTGCTGACAAATAATGTTACAAATAATATTACATAAAAATTAGGTCAGCGGAGTGAGCGGCGCAGCTGCGAGCCCTAGGCCAGGCCCAGCCCAGACCGACCGGTCTCTAGTGCTTGCCGGTACAGTGCTGGGTGACCTGGCAGACGCTGCGCAGCCGGTCCCCTCTGCCCTCCTTCTACCATCATCCCATCCCATCCCATCCCATCCCTCCCACCACCTGCTTCATTTCCATTAACATCCTATCTAGGTTCTTGCTGGTGAGTTTGATGCTACTGAAACTGCCTTTTTTTATGTTTGTTATTTATAATTTCGCTTTTTTGGCATTTTTTAGGCACTTTTCAAGTGACATTCTTCCTGTCACTGCTGCACTGGGTACCTGGGCGTTTCTGGTGAGTGTTATGCTATTCTACCTGCCTTTTCTTGATGCTTATCATGTTCTTTTTTGCTATAATTTCGCTTTTTGGCTTTTTTAGGCACTTTTCAAGTGATATTTGTCCTGTCACTGCTGCACCTGCTACCTGGCTGTTTCTGGTGAGTGTTATGGTATTGTATCTGCCTTTTCTTGATGCTTATTATGTTCTTATTTGTCATAATTTCGCTTTTTTGGCTTTTTTTGGGCACTTTTCAAGTGACATTCTTTCTGTCACTGCTGCACCTGCTACCTGGCTGTTTCTGGTGAGTGTTATGCTATTGTATCTGCCTTTTCTTGATGCTTATTATGTTGTTATTTGCTATAACTTTGCTTTTTTGGCATTTTGTAGGCACTTTTCAAGTGCATTTGTCCTGTCACTACTGCATACCCTACCTGGGTATTATCCCCTTTCTGGTAAGTTTTTGTAACTGTATCTGCTATTTGCAGTATTTATATTCGGATCAGTGGCTTTGCAATCTGTCTGAGATACCTGCACAGCCTGTTTTCCCTGAATTTGCCTTAGTCTGCTTGCAATGTAAGTCTGATATTGATATCTTTATTCTCTCTCTACTCTTATGCCTGCATTTCTCAGGGATCCATCTACCCCAGAGAGCATCCGTCGGCAGGTGCGTCAAAGTGCGAGGGAGGGGCAGGAGGTAATGACACCACCCAGTAATCGGAGAGCGCGTCGGAGAGCGCATATTGGAGCTCAGAACCAGCCACCCCCTCCACCACCGCCTTTTGCCATCCCTCACCCTCCTTCTAGAAGCAGTGCAGCCGATCCTTTTCAACAACCTGTGGCAGGGCCATCACGTCCACCAATGCCTGCGGGGCCATCATCGCGCCCTCCTACGCTTGTGGGGCCATCATATCCACCTTATCCCAGTCCTGGAGAGCAGGTGGCAGCCCTTCGTGCACAGTTAGCAGCTATCCCATGATTACAGCCCCTCAGAAGAAATAGGCCTGACACTGGACAGCCAGCTCCTGTAGTAGGTTCTGCAGCAATTGCTCAGTTGCGTGCTCAGGCGGCTGGAATTGGACAACCTGTAGTAGGCTCTACAGCGGTGGCAGATTTGCGTGCTCATGCTGCTGGGTTACAGCCTATCCCAGCACAGCCCTTGGGAAGACACAGGCAGGCACCTTTACAACCAGCTCCTAGACCTCCTGTAGTAGGTTCTGCAGCAATTGCTCAGTTGCGTGCTCAGGCGGCTGGAATTGGACAACCTGTAGTAGGCTCTACAGTGGTGGCAGATTTGCATGCTCACACTGCTGGTATACAGCCTATCCCAGCACAGCCCTTGGGAAGACACAGGCAGGCACCTTTACAACCAGCTCCTAGACCTCCTGTAGTAGGTTCTGCAGCGGTCGCAGCATTGCGGGCTCAGGCTAATGCAGTAAGACCAATGCCTCGGCTACTCCCTGCACTTCTGCGGCCTCTTCAGCGACTGCCTGCACCTCCACAGCCTCCTCAGCCACTCCCTGCACCTCCTCAGCCTCCTCAGCCACTCCCTGCACCTCCACAGCCTCTTCAGCCACTCCCTGCACCTCCTCAGCCTCCTCAGCCACTCCCTGTACCTCGGCAGCGTCCTCAGCGACCTCCTCCTCCTATTCCACTTGGTCGCTCTAGAATAATTGAGGCAGATGTGCAGCGTCATGATCTGGGTCCCATGGTTATTCCCTGCCCTGACTGTGGAGCATTACACTGGATGGCAGAACGCCTGCTGAAATCCTCAAATCTGCGGCCCAGATTTGGTGATTGCTGTTTAGAAGGAAAGGTGCAGCTTCCAGAGCTGCCAGTGCTCCCTCAGCCATTGAGACGGCTCTTAGAGGGCCAGGACCCTGAGGCCAAACAGTTTCGCAAGAACATCAGGCAGTACAATGCTGCATTTGCATTCACTTCCTTGGGAGCCGACTTTGATCTAGATTTGCTTCGGGAGGGTCATGGTCCATATGTCCTCAAGCTACAGGGCGAACTGTATCATATTCATAGCTCTCTCATCCCTAACCCTGGGAGGCATATACAGTATGCCCAACTTTATATCTATGATCCAGCATTGGCTTTGGCACAGAGGAACACGCGTAACCCAGGTCTGTCTCCAACTATCATGGGAGACTTGCAGGAAATGCTCCTCCTATGCAATCCTCATGTTCCCATATATAGACAAGCGGCTGAGAGGCTCAGAGCTCAGGGACAGAATGGTGAGATCCGGGCTAGGCTCACATACAGGGAACACAGGGATCCTAGGAGGTATAATATCCCTACTGCGGATGAGATTGCGGTGGTTCTTCCTGGAGATGGCATCATCCCTGAACCTAGGGATATTATTGTCCAGCTCAAAGGTGGATGTTTAAAAGGGTATCCGATATGAATCCAAACTATGCCTCTCTTCACTATGTCTTGCTCTTTCCCAGGGGAGAGTTGGGGTGGCAACCTGGTATTCGCTATCGCCAATTACCAGGCGGGAGTGAGCGACCTGGGCGTGTCACCCAAATTCAGTATCATTCCTATCGTCTCTTCCAGAGGACAGAAGAACCTACAACACTCCTGCGTGCTGGGAAATTATTCCAGCAGTACATTGTAGACTCTTGGGCCGCTGCAGAGCAAAGCAGGCTGAAGTGGATCAGGACAAATCAACACACTCTCCACGCTGAGATGTATAACCAGATGATGGATGCCTTTCATCGCAATGACAATGACAGAGATCCAAACAACTTGGGCACAAGGTCCATTCTGCCTGCCACATTTCAGGGGGGGACACGGGACATGCAGGAAAACCTCCAGAACTCTCTGGCCATTTCAAGGAAGCATGGTGTGGCTGATCTCTTTATTACCATGACTGGCAATCCCAACTGGCAGGAGATATTGGATCCGTTGTTGCCTGGACAAACTCCTCAGGACAGACCTGACCTGGTGTCATGGGTGTTCCAGCTCAAAAAGAAATACCTCATTGACTTGATCGTCAAGGAAAAGATTTTTGGGGAAACCGTCGCTCGCGTGCACACCATTGAATTCCAGAAAAGGGGACTCCCACACATGCATATTCTTATCTGGTTTGAAAGAGATTCCAAGATCAGACATCCACATGAGGTGGATTCAATGATTTCGGCAGAGTTCCCTGATCCAGAGACTCATCCTGTCCTCTACCGGTTGGGCTGTGAGCTGATGACACATGGTCCCTGTGGACAATTGAATCGAAAAGCACCCTGCATGGAAAATGGCAAGTGCAAGAAAAACTTCCCAAAGCCATTCTGTGAGGAAACCAGTCTGAATGAGGATGGATATCCAAAATATCGTCGTCGCAATGATGGAAGGCTGCACAATGTCAGAGGTGACATGCTGGACAACAGATGGGTTGTGCCATACTCTGCTCTGCTCTTGCTCAAATTCTGGTGTCACATCAACCCTGACTCACCATCAATGTGAGGTGTATCAAGTATATCCACAAGTATCTCTACAAGGGCCATGATCGGACCACCATGGAGTTTGGTCGCACCCAGGATGAAATTAAGCAGTACCTGGACGCTCGCTATGTCAGTGCTCACGAGGCCTGTTGGAGGTTGCTGGAGCGGGAAATCCACACCCAGGTGCCTGCAGTCATGGCACTGCCAGTCCATGAAAAGGACCATCACACAATCATCTTTGATCCCAACCAGGATGTGGACAACATCCTGGAAAGGGCTGAGGCAAAAAAGACACCGCTCATGGCTTACTTTGAGGCCAATGATATCTACCCTGAAGCACGTGATCTGCTCTATGTGGAGTTTCCTGAGCATTTTACCTGGCACTCACAGGAAAAGGTATGGACACCACGCCAAGGAGGTTATAGCATCGGTCGCCTTCACTTTGCAAACCCTAGATCAGGAGAGAGATTTTTTGTGCGCACTCTCCTCACAGTGGTCAAGGGGGCTAGATCCTTTGAGGAGCTTAGGTCGGTGGATGGCATACAATATGCTACTTACAAGGAGGCCTGTCGTGCAAGGGGACTTCTGGATGATGATCAGGAGTTGAGGTTGTGTCTCCAGGAAGCCAGTGGCATGAAAACAGGTGCTCAGCTCAGACATCTCTTTGCCACCATCCTTGGCCATTGCAATCCATCGGGTCCTGGCAGACTATGGGATGGCTTCAGGGAGCACATATGTGATGATCTCAGACATCAGCTCCAAATCAGACATGGTATGCAGGATCACAGGACGATCAGGTTTATGATTTTGGCCTCTTTCTCTTGGAAAAAATCCTCCAGCAGGGTGGAATGTCCTTGAGCAGCTTTGATGATATGCCTCGGGTGGCAGGCGAGTGGGAGGCCCTCATTGGAAACAGGTTCATAGCTGAGCAGAGGGACTATGACCCTGTTGAAGAGAGGAAATAGGCTGATGAGGAGGTTCCCAAGCTGAATGAGGGGCAAAGGTCTGCGCATGATCAGATATTACGGTCGGCACTGACCAGAGATGCTCATGGGAAACCTGATGGACAAATGTTTTTTGTCACTGGCTCAGGTGGCGCCGGGAAATCATTCACATGGAACACTCTAATCCACTCCTGTAGAGCGGAGAGCCTCATTGTGATTGCAGTAGCCTCATCTGCAATGGCTGCACTTATCCTCACTAAGGGTACAACCTCTCATAGCATGCTTGGAATTCCCATTCCTGTCCATGAGCGCTCTTTCTCCTCCATCAAAAAGAACTCTGACAAGGCTGACATGCTGAGACAGGCCAGTCTCCTCATCTGGGATGAGGCTGCAATGCAGCATCGCCATGCCATAGAGGCCATTGACAGGACACTGAGGGATTTCCTTGACCAGCCTGACAGACCCTTTGGTGGCATCACAGTTGCCTTTGGAGGTGACTTTCAGCAGACTCTGCCAATTGTCCCTAAAGGCTCCAAGGAGGATATCGTGGGAGCTACCCTTCAGAAGTCATATCTGCGGCCAAAGATCAAGGTCCTCCATCTGACAGAGAACATGCGGGTGAGAAATGACCCTGACAGAGCCAGGTTTGCAGAATGGCTGCAGAATGTGGGCCAGGGAAAGGATCTCCCCCTAGATCATACGTTCTCACTCCCTCCTCACATGGTTTGTGGCCCTGGAATTGAAGATCTGATCCAGGAAATATACCCTGGCATTGGCAATCAGTCCCTGCCAGGACAATTACTTTCTGGAGCGTGCCATCCTCTGTGCCAGAAACACTGAGGTCAATGAGATCAATTCCATGGTGTTTAGGGAGTTTCCAGGTGATGCTCAGGTCTTGCACTGCGCAAATTCCATTGAAGAATCCGATGATGCAGATCGGTATCCTGTGGAGTATCTGAATTCCATAGAGATGGGCTGTCTTCCTCCTGCTCGCTTGGAAGTCAAGCCTGGAGTGCCTCTGATGCTGTTGCGCAATTTGGATCAGAAGCAAGGACTATGCAATGGGACAAGGTTGCGGTTGGTGAGGATAAGCATTAGAGTGTTGGAGGTCAGGATCATCTCAGGTCCATGTGCAGGCAATATTGCTTTCATCCCCAGGATCATCATTAAGCCATCAGAGGGAGAGTTGCCATTTGTGCTGCAAAGGAGGCAGTTTCCAGTGCGTTTGGCATTTGCAATGACTATCAACAAGTCTCAAGGACAGTCTTTGGGTACGGTTGGGCTGGACCTGAGATATCCAGTGTTTGGACATGGTCAGTTGTATGTTGGTGTATCAAGAGGGACCAACTGGAACAGAGTGAAGGTCTTGCTTGAGGAGGGTTTGGACACAACCAACATTGTATATAAAGATGTATTACTTAGAGCTCCTTGATTTTATTATATCCACTTCTCTTGATATGGTTTATGTGTGTTACTTGATTTTACTTGATGCAAATTGGTTACTTTTATTTTCCACAATGCACTTGACCTTACCGATGCGTTTGACCTACACCCCCGCGCGAAGCGCGGGTACCCACCTAGTCTAAGAGTGAAACGCGCTCAGTGGGTTGTGGGCGCCCGCTGACATAATGTTATGTAAAATTAGGTCAGCGGAGCGGCGGCGCAGCCGCGAGCCCTAGGCTGGCCAGGCCAGACCATTGACGCTGCGCAGCAGCGTCCCAGGTCACGTGACCGGTTCGCGACCATACGCGAGTGGTCCGTGCACGACCCTTCGCTTGGTATAAAGAGAGCGATGCTGCAGAACCGCACTCCCCACTGGTGTCCTCCTGCGTTGTAGCTGTGGTGGGCTTACTACTGCTCTGGCTGGGGTCTTGGTGTCTTTCTGTGTGTCTCTGGTGTCTTTCTGTGTGTCTCTGGGTGTCTTTCTGTGTGTCTCTGGGTGTCTTTCTGTGTGTCTCTGGGTGTCTTTTGGTGTGTCTCTGGGTGTCTCTGGGCTTCTTGGCTGAAAATTGACACTAGCTTCTGCTTCAATGTCCTGTATATTTTTGATATTTTTTCGCAAATTGCTATCAATACACCTAACTTGCTAACCTTAATAATAGCCAACTTAAATATCCTGTACATTTTTTTGATATTTTTTCGCAAATAGAAATCAATAAATCTAACTTCCTAACCTTAATAACAGCCAACTTAAATATCCTGGATATTTTTTCGCAAATAGATATCAATAACTTATTCTGACTTTGCTAAAGTTAATAACAACTTCTGTTTTAATGTAGTGTGTTTTTTTTGTATCTTTTTTCAAAAAATAAATATAGATATCAATGAATTATCCTGACTTTGCTAAAATTAATGACAACAGCTGCTTAAATGTGATTTCATTTCCTATTTTATATATGTCACAAAATAGATACTGATACATGTCCCTGATATGTGTGAGGACACGCTACCTGTGAGGACACGTTACGTGTGGGACATGTTATGTGTGGGGACACGTTACGTCTGAGGACACGCTACCAGTGGGGACACATTACGTGTGGGGACATGCTACCTGTGAGGACACGTTACGTGTGGGACATGTTATGTGTGGGGACACGTTATGTGTGGGGACACGCTACCTGTGGGGACACATTACGTGTGGGGACATGCTACCTGTGAGGACACGCTACCTGTGGGACACATTACGTGTGGGGACACGCTACCTGTGAGGACACGCTACCTGTGAGGACATGCTACCTGTGGGGACACCTTACGTGTGCGGACATGCTACCTGTGAGGACACGTTACGTGGGGGGACACGCTGCGTGTGAGGACCACTACGTTGGCTATCCAACTGCACTTTGGGTCTTCCCTCATTTCTGATTTTGGTATTGTTTCTGGTTCTGTGAGAGTGTCACCGGAGGATCAGCTGGCATATCGATATAACCACTTTGTCAAAATTCTGGATCCCCAAGATCACTATTGGATCTATTTCACAATGCACAAGCTTTGAAACCTTTGGATTATGACAATAGGCGCAATCTTATAATCTCTGATGATTCAGTCAAGACTATTACCACTTTCATGTCTAGAGTCGCTGGGAGGCCCATCCCAGAGGTCGAGAGAGAGCTCTGCATGTTCGGCTGTTCCATGGGTGCATACATGATTCATGATACTATATGATCAGGGATATATTTTGCATGATCCTATTTACCCCAATGCACTTGACCTTGCTGATGCATTTGACCTTACCAAGGCGCTTGACCTACACCCCCGCGCGAAGCGCGGGTACCCACCTAGTTACACTATATGAAAGCGGCTCGGTGGGTTGTGGGCGCACTGCTGACAAATAATATTACGTAAAAATTATGTCAGCGGCGAGCGGCGCAGCCGCGAGCAATGAACACTGGCGCAGCAGCGTCCACGGTCACGTGACCCATTCGCACGTGGTCCGTGCACGACATGCGCACGCAGTATATAAAGGCAGTTCGGTAGGGTGGAACGCCAGGAATCTGCCTGACCGGCAATTCCTCTCTCTGCTGTGTCTGCTCTCTGCTTTGTCTGCTGTGTCTGCGCTGTCTGCTGTCTGCTGCGCTCTCTGGTGTCTCCTCCTTTAGCTGGCTGGCAGTCTATTGCTTTGGTTGGCTGGCTATCTATTGGCTTGGCTGGCTTTCTATTGGTAGGTAATATCTCTTTTTAATGCATTCCCATGTATTGTATTTTATTTGTGTTGGTAATTTTATTGCTTCCAAATTTTTTTTTTCATCATATTGTATTGTCACATGTGCTTTATATTTTTGTGAATTTTTTCGAAAATAGATTTAAATAAAATCCCAAGACTGTGCTGAAAAAAGTGTTTTTATATATATATTTTTCAGGTTTTTTTCGAAAATTGACATCAATAAGTTTCCTCTAAAATTACTGACAATAGGTTCTACTTTTAAATGTGGTTTGTTTTGTTGTTTTATTTACTGTAAAGCTGCCAGGCACCCCTCTCTGGCTATACTGGTGGCTGGCTTACTATGGCTGTGGCTGGGCTCTGGGTTTCTCTGTCAGTCTCTGGGCTTCTCTGGCTTGGCTGGGCATTAATAACAGCTTCTGCTTCAATGTACTGTACTTTTTTGGCATTTTTTCACAAATAGATGTCAATAAATTATCCTGACTTTGTGAAAATTGACAACAGCTCCAGCTTAAATGTACAGTGCATTGTTTTGACATTTTTCGAAAAATAGGTATCTTGACTCTGCTAAAATTAATAATAACTTCAGCTTAAATGTACTGGACATTTGTTTTGACATTTTTCAAAAAATAGATAATCCAGACTTTGCTAAAATTAATGACAGCAGCTGCTTAAATATGGTTTCCTTTACTATTTTATTTATATCTGTATATCACAAAATAGATATTGATACATGTCCCTGAGTTTACTAAAAGTTAATGAAAAGACAGCCTCTGCTTGCTTCACTTTGAGGCCCTTGGGATATGCTACACACGCTATGCATGGGGACACGCACGCTATGCATGGAGACACATATGTTATGCATGGAGACATGCATGTTAGGCGTGAAGACATGCATGTTATGTGTGGAGACATGCATGTTAGGCGTGGAGACATGCATGTTGTGCATGGGGACACGCATGCTATGCTTGGGGACATGCATGTTATGCGTAGAGACACACATGTTATGCATGGGGACAAGCATGCTATGCATGGGCACACACACACTATGCATGGGGGTGTGCACACTATATGGTGGGATACACTATGCTTGGGGACATACTATGCTTGAGGACAGACACTATGCTTGGGGGACATGGTACAAACAAGAGACACACTACACACACTATGCATGGGGAAAAACAAGGGACATTCTATACATGCTATCCTTGGGGGACATGTTATACGCTATGCATGGGGGACACACATGCTATAATTTAGGGACATGCTACATTTGGGGACATGCTACAAACCAGGGACACGCTACACACAAAATACTTGAGGGATATGTTATGTGTGTGGGACATGCCACACACACTGTACTTGGGGACATGCTGCATGTGGGGACACACTATGCACACTATACTTAGGGACACGTTACAAACAAGGGACACACTACACACACTATACTTGAGGGACACACTATGCACACTATACTTGGGGACACAGTACATGTGGGGACATGCCACCTGTGAGAACACGCTACGTGTGAGGATGCGATATGTGTGAGGACAGATGAAGTGTGATGACAACTACAGGTGAGGACATGCTACACATGAGGTAGGGGACACACAGACATGGGAGAAATGTGTAGAGTCATTACCTGTTATGTATCGGTTTTGGCTCTAAAAGGACTGCGGCTTCAACTTATATGTTGCGCCCCCAACTATCATCCTAAGTATTTTGGAGATTGGAGATCAGAAGTTGGAAGAGGTCAAGTATTATAACTGAAGAGGTAAGGGTTCAAGAATTAAGTGAAGTTGGATATCCGAAATCGAGTTGGAAGATGGAGGTCAGAGAGGCAGAGGCCTTGCAAGTACTTGCTGTGCTAAGAATAGGAAACGGTGCAAAGGGAGTCACATATTAAAGTTGATTATCTGATTGTAGAACAGAGGCATATGTGACTGGGTTTTATACAAAGAGCTGAGACAGCATGTCAGAAGGTAGAGAGGTAAGCAATTCCAGTGCAAGCGAAAGTCACTAGGATACATGGAGTAAGTAACTAATGCGGAACAAGAGGAACTACCAGGGGGTGCAGGGTAGAACTAAGAACAATGGGCAAAAGAACAAGGGGTGTGTAGGTCTAATTGATAGCAAAACAAATGGAACTTCTGATGATCCAGACTTGCTATGCTGACAGTTGAGTACGGAAGGGCGGTGAATCGAGGCATAGGGGGAAGCATGTGAATAGGAAAGAACAAGGGATCAAAAGGTCAAAGTGCAGATGATGTGGAATAGAGTTGGAGGAGGTGTGGAGGTACTGGACTTGGTCAACCAGTATGGTCATAACATTACCTACCTTCGAATGTGTTTGACTTATCCCAAGTTTGATTCACCCAATGCATTTGACCTTGCTGATGCATTTGACCTCACTGATGTGTTTGACTTGCACCCCCACGCGAAGTGCGGGTATCCACCTAGTCTAAGAGTTAAACGCGCTCAGTGGGTTGTGGGCGCTGCTGACCAATGCTTGGTCATCAGTTTGTCAGCGGAGCGCGCGAGCGGCCCAGCAGCGTTCCAGGTCACGTGACCGGTTCGTGACCATACGCGAGTGGTCCGTGCACGACCCTTCGCTTGGTATAAAGAGAGCGATGCTGCAGAACCGCACTCCCCACTGGTGTCCTCCTGTGTTCTGGCTGTGGTGGGCTTACTACTGCTTTGGCTGGGGTCTTGGTGTCTTTCTGTGTCTGTGTGTCTCTGGTGTCTCTGGGCTTCTTTGGCTGTGAATTGACACCAGCTTCTGCTTCAATGTCCTGTATATTTTTTGATATTTTTTCGCAAATTGCTATCAATACACCTAACTTGCTAACCTTAATAATAGCCAACTTAAATATCTTGTAAATTTTTTTGATATTTTTTCGCAAATAGATATCAATAGCTTATTCTGACTTTGCTAAAGTTAATAATAACTTCAGCTTAAATGTACTGGACATTTGTTTTGACATTTTTCAAAAAATAGGTAATCCAGACTTTGCTAAAATTAATGACAACAGCTGCTTAAATGTGGTTTCTTTTCCTTTTTTATATATGTCACAAAATAGATACTGATACATGTCCCTGATATGTGTGAGGACATGCTACCTGTGAGGACATGTTACGTGTGAGGACACGCTACCTGTGGGGACACGCTACCTGTGAGGACATGTTACATGTGGGGACATATTATGTGTGGGGACATGCTACCTGTGAGGACACGTTACATGTGGGGACACCTTTCGTGTGAGGACACGCTACCTGTGGGGACACGTTACATGTGAGGACACGTTATGTGTGGGACACGCTTCCTGTGGGGACATGCTACCTGTGAGGACATGTCACGTTTGGGGACACGCTACGTGTGAGGACACGCTACCTGTGGGGACACGTTACCTGTGAGGACATGTTACCTGTGAAGACACGCTACCTGTGGGGACACGCTACCTGTGAGGACATGTTACATGTGGGGACACCTTTCGTGTGAGGACATGCTACCTGTGGGGACACGTTACATGTGAGGACACGTTATGTGTGGGACATGTTATGTGTGGGGACACGCCACCTGTGAGGACATGTTACGTGTGGGGACACATTACATGTGAGGACATGCTACCTGTGGGGACACGCTACCTGTGGGGACACGCTACCTGTGGGGACACACTACCTGTGGGGACACACTACCTGTGAGGACACCTTATGTATGGGGACACACTACCTGTGAGGACACCTTACGTGTGAGGACATGCTACCTGTTGGGACACGTTACGTGTGGGGACACGCTACCTGTGAGGACATGTTACGTGTGAGGACACATTATGTGTGAGGACATGCTATCCAACTGCACTTTGGGTCTTCCCCCATTTCTGATTTTGGTATTGTTTCTGATTCTGTGAGAGTGTCACCGGAGGATCAGCAAGATCACTATTGGATCTATTTCACAATGCACAAGCTTTGAAACCTGTGGATTATGACAATGGGCGCAATCTTATAATCTCTGATGATTCAGTCAAGACCATTACCACTTTCATGTCTAGAGTCGCTGGGAGGGCCATCCCAGAGGTCGAGAGAGAGCTCTGCATGTTTGGCTGTTCCATGGGTGCATACATGATTCATGATACTATATGAACAGGGATATATTTTGCATGATCCTATTTACCGCAATGCACTTGACCTTACTGATGCATTTGACCTTACCGAGGCGTTTGACCTGCACCCCCGCGCGAAGCGCGGGTACCCACCTAGTTAACAGTTACACCGCCACATGTGATGACTCAGGGGTAATGTGGCACCGGCCGCTGCCGAGAGCCGAGAATAAAAACAGGATTCGAAGACCGGAGCAGGCGCGCGGGTTGATCGACGTTGCAGGCTTCGGGGCTTCTGCTTCCTAAGCTGATGGGTGCCTGGTGGCGTGGCGCAAAGTGGCCTGCGCGCTTGACGTGAATCGAGCCTAAATAGGTATGGCATCAATATCTCTGATCGCCGATCGATCACTTCGATCACGATCGCGATCTAAACTACACGGCGGTACGTACCTCTGTTGGGATGCTCCATATACAAGGCAGTCGAGTGGCGGCATTCGACTCTAGTCTGCGCCGTACCCTCATCCGCGCACTACCTTAACTGACCCACCCCGTCACTCGACTAGTACACACCATCAGCGCATCATTTTCATCTCACTCGTTAGTGTGTGCCTCCTCGCTACCCTGCCTGCCGCTGCCCCCATGGCGACCCCTCCCCCGAAGATGGTGAGCGTCTTCCTTCTCCGCCATCACCATCTGCGGCGTTGACTAACCTGCACGCGACGATGTTGCAGGCAGCGAGTTCAGAGACCCAGACAGTACCCATCTCGATGCCCCCACCTCGTTCTAGGCCAAGTGTCGAGGTTCGTCATTCTCACAGTTGGCGCGCGGTGCTGTGAGTCGTCTCTGTCATTCCCAGCCCGCTGCGCCCATTCTCCATCCCACTAACCGCCCTCCCCGCAGCAACCGCCCGTCCATCCTCTTTGTGTACTATGTATTTAGACCCATCGAGGAGAATGTGTCGTGCTCGTCGTCGTCATATCCTCTCTGCCTATCCCGCCGCCGTGTCAGTATTCGTATCCGTATTGGTCCCCGTGTTTCTTGTCATAATGATTTGAACCCAACCCCTCTCTTCTTCTCCCATTCCCCATCAGAATCCTAAACACATTCGCTTTCATTTCTGTAAATCCCACCGCCAATCCTAAAAGTATATAAATACCAAACTCAACTCCGTGAGCATTTCTCCTGTCTCCTGCGAGCATACACGCAATGAGCACTATCCCGCACGCTTGCGAGTGTTAAATTCAACATAGTCTGCAGGCTTGCCGCCGACGGAGGTCACGACCAGAGTGGATTGCGCGAGTGTGGCAGCAGGAACTTCAACTTGGTCCCAGCGGGATAATTAGCTAAGGCGCCTAAATTTTCGCTGTGTACTGCTGCTTCGTCTCACGTACTACGCGTAGAAGTACGCCAAGCATGCGGATTACTTTAAATTCAGGGACCGGGTGTGGGAAGTTAATCATGAGGATGCCATGCCACCACTAGGTGATCTTCTTCCCAGAGGTACGTCCCATTTGCTAGCACGTTGCTGTTTACTCAACTATCCCCCTCAGAGGATGGTGATTCTGACGTCGAGTCTGATATCGAATTTGGCGGGATGACCCAGGACTACAACTTCCCCCTTACGCTCATGCCCCTCACAGATCCGCTAACATCGTCAGTTGCCTGGTCCCTCGGTGTGACGTGCTAATTTTCATTATTTCACTGACCAGGAAAACATGTCGTCATTCATTCTCAGCAACACCCATTCGTGAGTATATTGCCACTGGAGGCGGTCGAATGAAATGTCCTGCAACTGGCTGCAACGAGGTATGTCGATTCGTTGTGCAACAAAGGCTCGCCAGATATAATGAGTCCTCTATTTTAGAACCTAACCCTAAACGATTTGGAAGCGGACGATGACGTGGCAACAGTGTTCAACGACATGGCAGGATCTCAACTTCTCATTTCACACTGTCATCGCAACTGCCGTGAAGTATGATATTCTTATGATTTTCCTCTCGTTAGCCTTGGTCTACTTGGTCTAGAAAGTTCTGCAAGCTGGCGCTCAAATACAACCGTTTTCCTTTGATTGCACCCAGGACACCCTGTTCAGTATCAATGGGAAACGTTTGTCCTTACCCCAGGCACGAGACAGCGAAATAACGTCGACCCCCTTCTCTCACAGGCTAGATATTTCCCTTGGCTTCCACGTACATTCGTTGACCATACACTACAGTCTGTCCTCCTCAGACCTCAGAAGTGACGTTGTTGCTGGCGCTGTAACCCACGTTTCGGAAGTTTCGACACCCATATCTTGCAGTGGGTATGAAATCACCGCTCTGCGTAACGCTCCATGCCATGTCTATTTCTACGGACCCTTGCATGATCCGTCCCTCGTTGTCATCAGGTTCCACCATCTCCTTGATACTGCATGGGATGCTCCCGTTCTCAATTCACAACGAGCTGTCCTGCGTGGGTAGCTCTTTGGTATATTCTGAGCTTCTTTGGCCACTTTGATGACCATTTATCCCTTCATAGGTCATACCGATTACACTTCATCATGCTGGACCTGCATGAGTCCGAGAAACAGACCAGATGGAGACGACGTTGGGGCTGCCTGGGATGACAACAGAGGACATTAGCATCGGCGTGCATAAGAACTGCCTCATTCTTTCCGAAGGGGCCAGAGCACGATCTCGAATGCCTTTGACCAAGAAGGCTATTCCCAACTTTTCTCACGCCTACCACCACCACAAAACCCAAAGAATTTCACCCGACCCACGCACAACAACTCTATTCACAGATATTCTATCGAAATCACACCATAACCACAGCAGAATAGATCCCACAGAGAGAAACAGAAAAAAGGGGCCATGCCGCAAAACGCAAACCCCTCAGCGGCCTCCGCGGCGCCGGCCCCAAGAACGAGAGCCAGCAGCCAACAGGTGGGCGCAAAAAGCAGGACGGAGCTACTGGCAGACCCATATGCCACGGTGCGCGATAAAGACCAGGCTCGTACCTTCCTGGATAGGCACGGTTTCCTCGCCAAGGACAACCCGACCACGTCAGACCAACTCAGCTACGTTCTCTTATCGCTGACCCACAGCGCCACGGGCAAGACGATGGAGGAAGGCGTCAGATCTGTGGCGATCCTGATGATAGACGAGGAGGGGAGGGCCGTGAACAAAGCACTGCTGCAGTACGTCGAGGACAGTCTAGCGCCGGTGTTCACCAAACTCGATTCGACTGCGGAGGCGGCGCGCGGCGCGACAGACACCGCTAAGAGTAGTGCAGAGGAGGCGAGCCTGGCGGTAGAAGAGATCTGCAGCGTAGAGAGGATATGAAGCGAAATAAGAGAGGAAGCAGCGACGAGAACCACATACGCAGCAGCCCTCAAAGGTAACGTCCCCTTATCGACCTACAAATATTTCCCCAATCAGCAGCCCTGGACGTGGCAACAACAGAACGAAACAGGGGTCCACCTTCTCTATCGTTTGGCATGCCGCTGTGAATTTTGGGCAGGTGTGGTCCCATGATGCATGGCCTGTCTTGTCGTAGTTTACGCATTTGTATCGGGCCGGGTCGGTCTCCTCGCAATCCGCTGTCCTGTGTCCCTTCCCACACGTCCTGCATGTTTCCTCCCCGTTGCAGTCTGCCGCCATGTGCCTCAAGTTTTGCCTCTCTCCTCGGTTCCCTCTGCACTTTAGGCACCTCCTCGGTTCCCTCTTCATCCTCCTTACCCATGCGGGCTTCCCTGAAATTATCAGCCTGTCCCTAATACTTTGGTTTGCTGATTCAATGGTTGAGAACTTAGCTATAAGGTGCGCGGACCTCTGTCCCTGCGTTCTCCTGCTCGGCGGCTTTATCCACCTGGTTGATAGCAACGTGCCACTAGGCAATCTCGAATCTCTCTCTATTTTTTTGAGCTCCCCTATGGCCTCCCGTGAGTGTGTTACCGGCATGTATTCCACTAGTACTGACACCGCCCGGTTTTGACAACCGAGGTCCCTCCAAGCTTTTCTGCGAAGCGTGCCTTGTTTTGTTGGACCCAGCTGGCGGCCGCAGGATTGCCGGGCTCGTATACTAAGCCTCCGTTGGCTAGAATCTTGGCTCCTATGAAGGTGACTTCTGTCCCTTGTCTGTCTCCCTCGAGCTGCTCTAGGGCCTCGTTGGCTTTCACTACCAGCTCCTTCTCGGTGAGCTCGGCTAGTGCATTGTGCTCTGCTCTGGGGTCTCTGTCGATTAGTAGCTGACACTCTCTTGCTCTGGCTCTGGCCAGGTTGTTTGGATGAAGGTGGAAATGGACCCAGTCAAAGTTTCCGGGGTATCGGATTGGCCCGTGCCGCGGAACAAGAAGGAGGTCCAGTCTTTCATTGGGTTTGTCACTTTCTACCGGCGGTTCATCAAGGACTTCTCTTGCCACGCCCGTGCCCTCTTCGACCTCACCAAGAAGGAGGTTGGATGGCGGTGGGAAGAGCAGGAACAGGCCTCCTTCAACAAACTCAAAGAGCTGATCACTTCCGCCCGGGTCCTGATCTTTCCCGACGACTCTCGCCCTTATCGAGTCGAGGCGGATTCTTCCGACACAGCTACCGGAGCGGTCTTGTCACAACAGTCATCATAAGATGGTGGGGGGTGGCATCCGATTGCCTTCTTCTCTAAGAGCCTCAGTCCGGTCGAGCGGAACTATGAGATCCATGACAAGGAGATGCTGGCAATCATCCGAGCGCTGGAGGAGTGGCGACACTTCCTCGAGGGTGCTCTATGCCCATTTGAGATCTGGACAGACCACAAGAACCTCGAGTATTTCCGCACGTCTAAGAAGTTGAACCGACGACAAGCACGGTGGTCCCTACACCTGTCCCGGTTTGACTTCATGCTCCACCACCACCCCGGCCGCACCATGGGCAAGCCCGATGCCCTATCCCGCCGCGCGGATCATGGAAGTGGAAGTGGAGACAACGCGGATATGACACTGCTCCGCCCAAGTCTCTTTGCAATCCGCGCCCTAGAAGGAGTGACTGCAGTTGGGGCGGAAGCGGAAATGCTCCGGGATATCCGGAGGCAGTACCGGAATGGAGAGAAGGAGGAGTCGGTGGTGAAGGCAGTGGAGGAACTTCGGAAAGGGCACTCATGGTCGGTACGGGCAGTGGAATGGTCGGAGCGTGATGGGCTGCTCCACTTCAGAGGCAAGGTCTACGTTCCAGGTGGGGCGGACCTCCGCCGCCGCATCGTGTCCCAGCACCATGACACACGGGTCGCTGGGCATGCTGGCAGGTGGAAGACGCTGGAGTTAGTGGCTCGGAATTACTGGTGGCCTCAGATGTCCCGCTACATTGGACAGTACGTGAAGACATGCGACCTTTGTCTCCGAACCAAAGCACAACGACATCCATCAGTGTCGACTTCATCATTGAACTCCCAGAGTCTCATGGCTACGACGCGATCATGAACATCGTGGATTTGGTAAGCAAGGTGTCCCACTTCATTCCGATGCACACGACGATCACAGCCCTCGGAGCGGCCTGCCTGTTCCTTGCACATGTCTGGAAGTTGCATGGGCTCCCAAAGCAAGTTGTTTCCGACTGAGGTCCGCAGTTTGTGGCGGAACTGACTCGGGAGCTCTACCGCCTGCTCGGCATAAAGCTGGCTACCACCACAGCGTACCATCCGCAGGGTGACGGACAGATGGAACGGGTCAATCAGGAGTTGGAGAAATATCTCTGCCTCTTTGTCAATGAGAGGCAGGATGACTGGGATGAGTTACTTCCACTGGCGGAATTCCAATACAACAACCATGTCCATTCCGCCACACAACAGACTCCCTTCATGCTTGACTCCGGACGACACCCGCGGATGGGCTTCGAACCATGCCAGGCTGACTCCCGACTCGAGACGGTCAATGAGTTCCGAGACCGCATGGACTCCACCCTTTCGGAAGCCAAGTCGGCCGTTGCGAAGGCCAAGGATGACATGGCAAGGTACTACAACCAACACCGGGTTCCTGCCCCGGAGTACCAAGTTGGAGACAAGGTATATCTAGATGCAAGTGACATCCGCACCACACGCCCTTCGCAGAAGCTTGCCCACCGCTACCTTGGGCCCTTCACAGTGACGCGGAGGGTTGCACGGAATGCATACCGCCTCCAACTTCCGATGTCCATGTCCCACCTCCACCCCGTCTTCAACGTGGTGAAGTTACTCCCTATGCTTGAGGACCTAATTCCAGGTCGGAAGGCTCATCCGCCACCTCCGCCGGAAATTGTAGATGGGGAAGAGCACTACATGGTGGAACGGATCCTGGACAGCCGGTTTGTGCGAGGACGACTCCAATTCCTCGTGAAATGGGAAGGGTATGGGTACGAGGAAAATTCGTGGGTCCCGGAGCAAGATGTTTCCACTCCAGACAAACTCCGTGAGTTCTATAGGACACATCCAGGTGCCCCTCGCCGAATCCGCTCGCTGGCATTTCAATCCCTCGTGTCCCATGCTTCGAGGACGCAGCACACTAGAGGGGGGTGATGTCAGGGGACACCCTGTTTTCCACTTCCAGTTCCGACTCCACACCCAGTTCTGACTCCACACCCAGTTCTGACTCCACACCCAGTTCTGACTCCACACCCAGTTCCGACTCCATTTCCGACTCCGCTTCCGGTTCCAATTCCATCTCCGCCTCCGCTTTCGGAAATGATTCCGCTTCTGGGAGAACTTCCACCAGTTCTGTTCGCCTTGCCAGTTCCACTCCAATTTCCGACTTCCACTCTCGGAACAGTGTCGGAAATCAAGCAACTCGCGTAATAGGTGGCATCAAGGGTCAATCAAGGGTCAGGGTGGTCAGGGAGATGCAGGGTTGATGGCGGGTGCCAAGTGTTGTCCCTGGCTGCGCAGCGTAGTATAATACGGGCTCGCTGACATTGGGGGTCCTTAGACTTTTCTCTTTGGATTTCCCCTTGTCAGGTGAGAATCCCCTCTCTTGTATACTCTGTTCATTTATACATACTTTGGATTTCCCCTTGTCAGTTGTGCGGTAGTGTGATCTCCACAACCGGCCAGGGTTGCCTTTACAGTTACAGCGAGATTGCCTTGGGCATTTAGCGTCTCGCACGATCCAAAAACCATCAGAGGCGAGTTAACCGCGGGCGCAGGAGTATTCTTCCAACGATTTGATCCGTCCAAGACACACCTAAGGCAGGGAAAAAACACAGGAAGGAAAGGATGAGGTAGGAGAGAGGCTTACTGGACAGTGGACAGTTTGTTACCGTCCCGTACGAAGTCTGACACAGCAAGATTAAAGCAACGACTTTTGCCGTCAGGCATTTGCTCCAACGAGGTCATAACAGTTCCGAAAACATGGAGGTGTGGGACGAAGCGGCGGTAGGGGTGGGAAGGATGCCCCCACCCCTACAAAGAAAAACAAACCAAGGCTGGGCCATTTAGCCGGAAAGGGGAAAGGGGAGGGAGGTCCGGGTCTGAGAAAGACGTGAAAAGGGATAAAAGGTTTGGCACAGGCCACATCCATCCACTAACGCACTCCAGGTGTTGGTTGACCTGCTGACTAATATTGTTGTAATGAAGGATTACTGTGTGTGTCACGTCTTTCTCAGACACGGACCTCCCTCCCCTTTCCCCTTTCCGGCTAAATGGCCCAGCCTTGGTTTTTTTTTCTCTTTAGGGGCGGGGGCATCCTTCCCACCCCTACCGCCGCTTCGTCCCACACCTCCATGTTTTCATATCGATCCGCTAACCCCCTCAGCACGCCGCTCGATCCCCACCACAGACGTTCCCTATCCCAATCCCCTTCCACCCCTCACCAGTTCAAGGACATGTGCAGTGTACCATACAGGGAGGCGATAGGCTCCCTCATGTACACCACATTGGGTACATGCCCAGACATTTCTTTTGCAGTCTCTTTTCTAGCCCAATTCATGCAGAATCCCAGTAGACCCCACTGAGAAGCTGTGAAGAGGATTTTTCGTTACCTGAAGGGGATGATGGACTTATGCCTCATCATCGGTGGGTCACCGAAAGGCCTAGAGGCTTTCTCAGATGCGGATTGGGCGTCCCAGGAACATCAACACTCGATCTCTGGCTATGTCTTCACGAGAGGAGGCAGTGCAGTCTCTTGGAGCTCGAAGAAACAGGCAATTGTCACGCTGTCAACGACTGAAGCCAAGTATATTGCTGCAACATATGCTGTGAAAGAGGCTCTGTGGGTATGCATGTTTTTAGCTGAAATTGCTCACCCACTTGTGAAGCCCATCACCATCCATCTTGACAACGTCTCCGCCATCTCCATCACCAAGAATGATGAATACCACCCACGTACCAAACATATCGACATACACTATCACTTCATACGTCACGCAGTACAATGCCAGCTCATCCATGTCAACTATGTTCCTACGGATGACATGGCCGCAGACATGTTTACGAAGGCACTCCCCAGGCATAATGTCTTGCACCTGAATGCACTGATAGGCCTACGTCCAGCTTATGGGGGGGTGTTGGGATGCAGTTGCCGGTAAGCTTGGGATGCAGCCCTGTAGCACGAGGTGTTGGGCATATGCTTGGATCAGCTAGTCTCCAAGAATACTGGTTTATATAGCAGAGATGGCATTCCTGGTGGTAGAGAGGAGCGTGGTTTCAGTGGCCATCACACCGTCTCCTTACCCAAACCTCTCTCTGAGCATTGTCCTGCTTTGCAGTCATGGGCAACAGTGGTTTCTGCCTCACCCCTTATCCCTTTTCAGGTCATCCCCCTTTCGCCCGGCTTTTCTCTCACCCGTCCACATCCCCTTTCGCACCAAGGGGCGATCCCTTTCCTCTTCTTGGGTTCATCATCTTTGAACTCCCTCGCGCAGGTGGTTGAAGGATGCACGTGGGGGGTCCTCAACCAAGGACATAAAATGCGCTCTACCTTTCTCCTTACGGTGTTCTCCCCATCCCATCCTTTTCCCCCGCCCCCTCATGTCCAACTTCTTTCTTGACTGTACCGTGTCCCTCAGTGGAGGGAACCATCAGAGCTCTGTCGCGCCACCTGGGGGCTGCTGTGACTTCATTTGATTGGCGACGGCTGGAAAATAGAAATAAAGGGTTCCTAAAGCAACGAATACCAAGGATTTCAACTAACCTTGAACAATGTAGAACGACCCATCGAGATTTACTTGCCGGGTGTGGTCCCATACCTCTACAGGCATGGAGAGAAAATCCGAGAACGGACAGATGCCAGCATTGCTGACAAGCACGTCTGAGGTTCTCATGAGCAACTTAACGCATGTATGCAACTCATAACACTCACCAATACGGCCAAAAGCTGCCACAGCCTCCCTTACGATCTACATATGTCAATAAGAGTGCGTTCAAGTTCCCCAAAAATATTTACTTTTGCAGCACCAGTTATTGCAGCCTCACTCGAAACAAGGTCTCTTGCTCCCCAATATCTCCAGCGACAGTAATGGTGAGAGCACCATGATTCTGAGCTATCACGATTTGCAAGGTCGTCACTTAATCAGTGGTGGGGGGTGTCGCCGAGATAATGCAAGATGAGGCCCTTGGCCCCTTGCTTCACTGATTCCAGCGCACATGCTCGACTGATGCCTCTGGAGGACCCGGTTATGATGCATACCACATTGCGACTGGATGACTTTGGCACTCAGATGATGGAAGTCGGATGTGGCATGGACCAAGGATGCCCTCTGTCCGCAATATCGTACCAGTTCTACAATGCCAGCCTCCTAGAGGTCACCAGCGGGAACAGAGGCGAAGACAGTGTCGGCTTTGTAGACGACATGACGTTGCTCGCAGAAGGAGCAAGCCTAGATGAAGCGTTTGACAAACTGACATATATTATGACCAGGCGCGGAGGAGCGCAAGATTGGGCGAAGGAACATGACTGCACCTTTTCAGTCAACAAGTTTGGACTTATGGGCCTGACGAGGAGGTGAGAAGCAGACCCCACAGGAACCAAAAATACCAGGCCAACGGCGCGACCAGCCATAAAAATCGGGCAGTATGTCATCAAGCCCACATCCTCCAACAGATTCCTTGGGGTCATAATCGACCAGGAGCTCCAGTTCAAGGAGCAAGTCAACTTTGCACTGCAAAAGGGAAGCAAGTTCATGGAACAATACCGCTGGCCGGCTAAGCCATTGAGAGGGGTACCAGCTAAGCACATGCACCAATACTACCTAACAGTAGCTGTCCCGAAGTTATTGTATGCAGCTGATGTATTCCTTGTGCCAGGCACAGCGCGAAGCAAAGGGACAAAAGGTCACATCAACAAGTTGGTCAGAGTCCAAAGACAGGCTGCATTGGCGATAACAGGGGCCATGAATACAACGGCAAGTGACTTATTAGATGCACACGCGAACCTACTACCGCTCTACTTTCTAGTGGACAAGGTAATACACAGAGCCGCCACACGCATAGCCTGTCTCCCCAAGAGCCATCCCTTATCCCCCAAAGCCCATCGCGCCGCCTCTAGATACGTCAAGAAGCACCGTATGCCAGTACATGAGATAATGCATGCATATGGGGTTCAACCACACAAAATGGAGAAGATACACACAGTGATAATTGGACCAAAGTGGGCCCCCACTTTCCAGATAGCTATTCCACCAGACGAGGAGACAGCAATCACGGAGATAGGACGTGACACAGCACGAGTACAGGTCTTCTGCGACAGATCATGCATAGACGGTGGCGTAGGAGCAGCGGCAGTGAGGTACAGAGACGGGAGGGAGGAGTTGACAGTGTGGCTCTGCCTAGGAGCGGAAACGGAGCATACGGTGTTCGAAGCCGAACTAGTGGGGGCAGCGATGGGAGCAAAGTTACTGAACACGGAGTGCAGCGGAAGATATGCGATAGGATTGGATGGCCAGGCGGCCATACTGACGACCAGAAGAGAAAACCAGATGCTGGCACAATACCTGGTCGATGCTATACATGGACAGCTCGAGAACGTCAAGAGAGCACAACCGAACGCAACAATAATAATGAGATGGACGCTGGGACATAAGGGGGTCAGGGGGAACGAGAGGGCGGACGAAGAGGCCAAGAAGGCAGTGAGGGGGGAGAGCAGCGAAGAAAGGTTCATCCCAATAGAGTGCCGGGGCATACTTCCGAGAAGCAAGGTGGCCGAGCTGCAGAGACACCAGAAGGAACTCAGAGCAAAAGCCAAAGAGGTGTTTGCAAGGTCACCGAGGTCCAAATACATGCACAGAATACACAAAACGATGCCTTCCCCAGCATTTTCCAGGTTGACCGAAGGCATGGCCCATAGGCAGGCAGCAATCCTCATACAAATCAGGACGGGCCACATAGCACTCAACAAACACCTGTTCAAGATAGGAAAGGCCGACTCACCTACCTGTGCAAAGGTAGGGCTAACCCTGGTGACCCTTCAGGTGATCCAGGTGATGGCTCTGGAGGTTCTGACAACGATCGGGACCTCCCCAACCTGCCACCCGAGGACCTCGGTGACCTCGATGACAACGAGCTTATGCGTCGAGTGTTCATCAAGCTCGCGAAACCTCACGAGTCCGAAGCACGAGCCAAGGTCAAGGAACTGGATAGTTATGACGGTACTGACCTGTCCAAGCTTCGCACCTTCTTCCTTCAATGCGTACTCATCTTCTGAGATCGTCCCACAACGTTCAAGACTGGGGCCTCGAAGGTGCAGTATGCTATTTCTTACCTGTCCGGCTCAGCTCTACAGTATTTCGAGCCGGTGATCCTTGGTGAAGTCCTCCCCGAGCCAGATTGGCTCGAGGACTGGGACAGCTTCAAGGCCAAGCTCGAGCTCAACTTCGGCCCATACGACAACGCTGCCCAAGCCGAGATCGACCTCAAGAAGATCGTTATGAAAGAGCACCACAAGGCTGCCCGATTCTTTATCGACTTCGCCCGAGCTTTGACTAGGACTCAGTGGAACGATGCGGCCCTCCGACACTTCGCCTACAAGGGCTTGGCCAAACGAATCAAGGACGACTTACTTCACTTCCCTCGATTCCGCAGCCTCGCCGAGCTTAGGAACTTCGTGCTGGAATGTGACAGCCGTTACTGGGAGCGTAAGGAATATGACGCCATGATCAATGGTCGTAGCTCCCAGCCTGCACGCGCCGCTAATCAGTCCAGCAGCAATGCCACTAACAACAACCAGTCTTCCAGTGGTTCCAATAACAATAAAAACCGCAACAAGACTAACAACAATGGCAAGGGTTCCAACAACAACTCTTCGAGCAACAAGAGTCAGCCCGACATATCGAGCAAGCTCGGAAGGATGGCAAACTACTTCCCGAGGAACGCCAACGTCGGGTCGACCAGGGCCTTTGTCTGCTTTGCGGCACGAAGGGCCACATCGTCAAGGACTGCCCGAAGAACAAGTCTACCAACGGTAGCGGTTCTAAAGGTCGGGCAGCGAAGACCCCTAACGAGGGGACTTCAGCCTCCATTACGGAGGTGAAAAAATAGGTAGCAACCTCGGAACCACATGATCCGAGGATTGCGGTAACCTCACCCGTGTGCTCAGACTCAGTGCCGCTTCTCATTCATTGTCCAAAGATTCCCTTAATGTATATCTAACCTCGCCTTCGCTTCCCAACGTCGCTTTTGTTGCATTAGTTGACTGCGGGTCCTCAGATTGTTTTATTGAATCCAGATTTGTCCAGAAGTACTCTATGCATGCTTATCCTGTCTCTCCTATACCCTTGAAACTATTTGATGGTAGTACTAACACTACCATTACCCAAGCTCTAGACCTCTGTATCTGCCTTCTGTCATGACACGTTTATTCCTCATAACTCAGTGCTCTGTCCTGACATTTCTCACCCCATTTCCGTGTTCGTCCCGATCGCTATTGTCACGTTCGGCAACCGATATTCGCTGATTCGCGCCTGCCACCACCGCCGCGCCTTTAAACGCACGACCAACGGTTTTGGACTGACTTGACAATCATCACTGGGTCTACCACCTCCTCTGCTCGACCCTCTTCCAATGGTGTTCTGAGAGTTGGATACTCATGACCTGTGTATTTCCTGCACCTTGGTACCCCCATTTCCCCTTTCGCTACTCCTCCTCAGTGTTCGCTCGGCTTCGCCCTCCACCTCGACCCTCCTCCACTAGGCCACCTCTGTTCGCCCTTCCTTGCATTTCGCCGAACGGCTAGTCGCTGCTCGCATCATTCGCCAGCAGGCACACCATCAAATACGATCGATGCCATTCACCCGGCATGATGGTCCATCATTAACCCATCGTCTTCTTAATCCAACCCCATTGGGCATTCGTATGGTCGAAATGTGTTCGCAGGGTGTCCCTTCCATAGGTTGTGCGGAATCAACCCAGTAGACCAAGAGTCCATGCAGGGTAGCATGTATGCGGGTCCCAAGACATGGTTTTGTCCATAAGTGCCTCCGCCACCTTTACTCTCCATCGTTTCATGTTCCCCCTCTCCTCACATTCTATTGTATGTTTATTTCATCTATGCTGTGTCATGACTGCGCGCCCCTATCCAACCCTGACTTGTGACGGCCTCTTTCCTACTCGCTGATACCTTACGAGCATTCGATATAAGTAGTTTACATTCACATGTATATTCCCCAGTTCAATTATCATACGTCGTTCATCTTGTGCAAACTCGACCTCGCTGTGATCATCATCTTGAGCCTCTCCTTGAAGATTTCTATCTTCGACCAGCCAAGGACTTAGGCATCACTGGTGAGTTCTCATACTTCATCTTCGTTACCTTAGCCTTCGAACTACTTTCTGTGCTGTTGGCGAAGGGCTCCTAAGGAGCACCTTCGCCAGCGAAGGGACCGTCGAAACTTAGAGCGCCCTTGCGTAATATCTTGCACGTTGCGTCGTCAAGTACTGCGAGCTGTTTCGCTATGACTGTAGACAGGGCGAGCCCCGTTCGGGCAACCCCTTTGTTTCGTGAACATTCATCGGTTCACTTATTCGCCGAATGGCATACTTATTCGCACAAGTTATTCGGGCATTCGTTGTGTTCACTAATACACGATATTAACGCCTAAAAACCAATCTTGACACTTTCCGACTGGCGAACAACAATGGGTTACCTTCTACGTAACCTCACTCGACTCAAGTTGCTCGGTGGTACTTGGCCACAACTGGCTCACCCGCTACAATCCGTCGATTGACTGGGTATTGGGCAGTATTACTTTCAAGACCATCGACCTAACTACGACTCCAGCGACCACGGCGACGTCAGCCCGCTCAGCTTCGGCTACGACTTCGACCTCGCCTATGGCATCTTCGCCCCCGCCTTCGACCTCTCCTCAGAATTCGCCTCCGAAGTTGCAAGCACCGCTCGTTTCCCTAATAAATGCACCCACTTTCATGCGCGCGTCTAGATTGGAAGGGTCCGAAGTGTTTCAGCTCAATCTGGCTTCGCCTGAGCTCCTCGCCCGAGGAGCAACATCAGGAGAAAGCTCTTCCGAGCTTTCTGAGAACGTTAAAAAACATGTTCCCGAAGTATATCACGAATTTGCAGATGTGTTCAGCAAAGCACGCGCTGCCACTCTAGCTCCCCACCGACCCCACGATATCAAAATCAACCTTGAAGAAGGGACCTCGCTGCCTATCGGTCCCATCTACTCTCTCTCAGCTTCCGAACTCAAAGCACTTTGCGAGTTTATCGACGAGCACTTGAACATCGGTTTCATCCGACCTTCACGCTCACCTGTTACGTATCGAGATTTCCACTAAGTCGGAACTGGAAAGGACAGCGGCTTCAACTTATAGGTTGCGCCCCCAATGAACTATCGTCCTAGGTATTTCGGAAATGAGTCGGAAGTTGGAAAGTACTGAGCCAAAGGTTTGGTCGGAACTTGAGGCGGAAAGCGGAAGACGGAGAGACTGAGATCTTGCTAGACTCGCTGTGCTAAGAACAGGAGATGGAACGAAGGAAATCAAGTATCGAAGGTGATTATCTGATTGCAGAATTACAGACATACATGAGGGGGTTTTTATACAAAACGCAGAGCAACAAGCAATGGTGTTGTACTAAGCAAATTCCGGAGGAAGCGGAAGTCGAGTACAATGTGTGGGAACTAACTAATTGGGAACAATGGGACTACAAGGTGTCAGGGGACACCCTGTTTTCCATTTCCAGTTCCGACTCCATTTCCATCTCCGCATCCGCTCCCGGGAACGATTCCGCTTCTGGGAGAACTTCCACCAGTTCCATTCGCCTTGCCAGTTCCACTCCAATTTCCGACTTCCGCCCCGGAACAGTGTCGGAAATCAAGCGACTCGCATAATAGGTGGCATCAAGGGTCGATCAAGGGTCAGGGGGATGCAGGGTTGATGGCGGGTGCCAAGTGTTGTCCCTGGCTGCGCAGCGTAGTATAATACGGGCTCGCTGACATTGGGGGTCCTTAGACTTTTCTCTTTGGATTTCCCCTTGTCAGGTGAGAATCCCCTCTCTTGTATGCTCTGTTCATTTATACATACTTTGGATTTCCCCTTGTCAGTTGTGTGGTAGTGTGATCTCCACAACTAGCCAGGGTTGCCCTTACAGTAGAAAAGTCTCTCCCATAGAGGACCGGCGGTCGTACTGCGTGTCGCAGCCGCCATAGGTGCGTTCGGAATCGGAGACAGCGACTCGGAGATCGCAACCTCTTCCGCACACACAGCGTACGACAGCCCTTCTTCTTACGTCGAGCTCCCAACCCCGGAAATCCCGTCCCACATTTCTCCTTCCGACATGGATCCGGACGATCGTCTTCGGAATATGGAGGAGGAATTGACGCGGAACCGGATGAAGACCGACGCGATTGAAACAGCCTTACAAGCGATTTTGGCTAAGTTAGATATTCCACAAGGTGGTGGAAATGAAATGTTGGATGATCCTGATTTCGGAAAAGCGGAACTAGCGGAGGAGAGAAAGTCCGCGAAGTTAGCAAAGGTCAAACCCGCAACTCCGGCGGACTTTGACGGAGATCGGGAGAAGGGACGCGCATTCTTCAACACATGCAGCATCTACTTCGCAATTGTCGGAGACCTCTTTCCGAACGACCAGGCTCGGATTCACTGGGCATTGTCCTTTTTCAAGTCGGACCGCGCATCCGTTTTGCAAACAAGGTGATCCGACATGAAGCAAAGGGCAAGGGGAACTACTTCCGAGACTGGGACGCCTTCGAGAAAACATTTTCCGACCAGTTCTGCCCAAAAAATGAGCAGCTCGCAGCCCTTACGAAGCTTGAGGGGACCAGCTGGTACCAGGCCGAGGATCCGGTCGATGACTATATCGATCGCTTCCAGGAGCTCATCGACCTTGCGGAGTATGATGACGACAAGACGATCGTCATCAAATTCCGACGAGGACTCGATCCGACACTCCAGAACCAAGTTGCGCTGCTTGGGGATGGAGCTCCGGACTTTGATGACCCGGAAGGGTGGTACCAAGCTGCACAGAGGGTGTCCCGGAACAGGGAAGCAAATGAGGCCTTCGTGGAGACGAGCCGGAATATGACGCGCAGTTCCACTCGTCCTACTCCACCTGTGCCAAAATCCAGAAGCGCATTCATTCCCATGCGGAAAGTATTTCCGACGCTTTCTCCGCCCACTCCTATTAGGAACCATAGCCCTCCTCCCTCGAAGAGTGGCCCTGCCCCGATGGATGTTGACCGCATGCGCGGAAAAGGCCGCGGAACTATCACCTGCTTCCGATGTCAACAACCAGGCCACTATGCCCGCGAGTGCCCCCAAGCATTTGACATCCGGCTTATGACCACAGAGGAGAAACTCGAGCTCCTTCCAGAGTTCCTCGCACTTGCGGACATAAGCAGAGTGCCTACTGCGGAAGGAGTTTCCGAAAATGCGGAACATGGCTCATCGGAAGCGGAAGATGCGTCGGATTTTGTGACGCGCAGCGGGTGAGATGTGTGCCCCTGCTGCCTGTACATAACCGGTTTGCCTGTCTTGAAGTAGAGAATGAAAAGCCCCGACTCCCCTCACTTCATACAGACCCACCGGATAAAGTCACACAAAAGCCAAATCCGACACCTCGTCTATCCCGCATCCGCCCTTGGGAGAGACGCCTTCCGAAGCGCTATGTCGTTGCTGCCACCCCTGGCCCCAAGTCACTAGTCATTAAGGTAGAGATCCAGACGACAGATACGGCGGAAGTCAAATCCGGACCCGCCCTTGTCGATTGCGGGGCCACTGGTCAGTTTATGGACCGGGACTATGTGGAACGGAACCGACTGACGACGCGGAAGTTGCAACGTGCAATCCCGGTGTTCAATGTGGATGGAAGCCCCAATGAGGCAGGGTCCATCACGGAGATAGTGGACACAATTCTCCGCTACGATGGACACTCGGAACGCACTTCCTTCGCTGTCACCAGCCTGGGGAAGCAAGACATCATCCTTGGGTTTACCTGGCTTCAAGAGCACAACCCGGAGATCAATTGGCAGACTCGGAAGGTACTGATGAGTCGATGTCCAGCCAAGTGTCACATGTGCCGGTCGGAAGCGCGGAAGGAGCACCAGGAGCAGCGGAAGACCGAACGGCTCA
This sequence comes from Gautieria morchelliformis, assembly GCA_015179125.1. Taxonomy (NCBI): domain Eukaryota; kingdom Fungi; phylum Basidiomycota; class Agaricomycetes; order Gomphales; family Gomphaceae; genus Gautieria; species Gautieria morchelliformis. The sequence continues at coordinate 206,231 of WHVA01000039.1, read as the reverse complement.
TACAGACATGTCGTTCCGGCCCCCATCCACTGCTTGCAGAAGAAGACTCGGAAGCGGAATTTGAACCGGATCCCACTTCCAATTCCGATTCCGATTCCGATTCCGACGTCATCCGACTCGGCCTGGAAGACGCTCTGACGGAAGGGGAGCGCTTGCTGTACGTAAACCTTCCGCCGGAGGCGGAACACATCCGCGCCACCGGAAATATTTCGCAACGCCTTGCTGAAGCCTCTAAGAGGTATGATAGAGTGGAGGCGGAAATTCCGGAGTACCTGCGGGAGTTTGAGGACGTCTTCTCCAAAGAGTCGTTTGATGCCCTGCCTCCGCGGAAACTGTGGGACCATGCCATCGAGTTGGAGCCTGGGTCGAAGCCCACCAACTGCAAGGTCTACCCGCTGTCACCCAAGGAGCAGGTAGAGCTCGATGCATTCCTTGCGGAAAATCTCCGTACAGGGAGGATCCGCCCCTCCAAGTCACCCATGGCATCTCCGGTGTTCTTCATCAAGAAGAAGGACGGCTCGCTCAGACTTGTGCAGGATTACCGGGCCTTGAATGCGATCACGATCAAGAACCGGTACCCCATTCCGCTCATTTCCGAATTGATCACACAACTCCGCGGGGCGAAGTACTTCACCAAGCTGGATGTCCGCTGGGGCTTCAATAATGTCCGGATCCGGGAGGGAGATGAGTGGAAGGCCGCATTCCGCACCAACCGAGGACTCTTTGACCACAGGTCATGTTCTTTGGCCTCACCAACAGTCCTGCCACGTTCCAGACAATGATGAATGACATTTTCCGTGACATGATAGCAGAAGGGGTTGTCTGCGTCTACCTCGATGACATCCTCATCTTCACAAAAACAATGTCCGAACATCGGGAAGTCGTGCGGAGAGTGCTGGAACGACTCCGGGAGTACAACCTGTGTCTCAAGCCGGAAAAGTGCGAATTTGAGCGGACGCGGATAGAGTATCTTGGGGTGATCGTGTCGGAAGGAAAGGTGGAAATGGACCCCGTCAAGGTTTCCGGTGTGTCGGATTGGCCGGTGCCGCGGAACAAGAAGGAAGTCCAGTCCTTCATTGGGTTTGTCAATTTCTACCGGCGGTTCATCAAGGACTTCTCCTGCCACGCCCGTGCCCTCTTCGACCTCACCAAGAAGGAGGTTGGATGGCGGTGGGGAGAGCCGGAACGGGCCTCCTTTGACAAACTCAAAGAGCTGATCACTTCCACCCCGGTCCTGATCTTTCCCGACGACTCTCGCCCTTACCGAGTGGAGGCGGATTCTTCCGACGCAGCTACCGGAGCGGTCTTGTCGCAACAGTCATCGGAAGAAGGTGGGGGGTGGCATCCGATTGCCTTCTTCTCTAAGAGTCTCAGTCCGGTCGAGCGGAACTACGAGATCCATGACAAGGAGATGCTGGCAATCATCCGAGCGCTGGAAGAGTGGCGACACTTCCTCGAGGGTGCTCTATGCCCTTTTGAGATCTGGACAGACCACAAGAACCTCGAGTATTTCCGCACGTCTAAGAAGCTGAACCGACGACAAGCACGGTGGTCCCTACACCTGTCCCGGTTTGACTTCATGCTCCACCACCGCCCCGGCCGCACCATGGGCAAGCCCGATGCCCTATCCCGCCGCGCGGATCACGGAAGCGGAAGTGGAGACAACGCGGATATGACACTGCTCCGCCCAAGTCTCTTTGCAATCCGTGCCCTAGAAGGAGTAACTGCAGTTGGGGCGGAAGCGGAAATGCTCCGGGATATCCGGAGGCAGTACCGGAATGGAGAGAAGGAGGAGTCGGTGGTGAAGGCAGTGGAGGAACTCCGGAAAGGGCACTCACGGTCTGTACGGGCAGCGGAATGGTCGGAACGCGATGGACTGCTCCACTTCAGAGGCAAGGTCTATGTTCCGGGTGGGGCGGACCTCCGCCGTCGCATCGTGTCCCAGCACCATGACACACGGGTCGCTGGGCATGCTGGCAGGTGGAAGACGCTGGAGTTAGTGGCTCGGAATTACTGGTGGCCTCAGATGTCCCGCTACATCGGACAGTACGTGAAGACGTGTGACCTTTGTCTCCGAACCAAAGCGCAACGACGTCCGCCCGTCGGAGAACTTGTTCCGCTCCCGGTTCCCGAATCCCGCTGGGACACCATCAGTGTCGACTTCATCGTTGAACTCCCAGAGTCTCATGGCTACGACGCGATCATGAACGTCGTGGATTCGGTGAGCAAGGTGTCCCACTTCATTCCGACGCACACGACGATCACAGCCCTTGGAGCGGCCCGCCTGTTCCTTGCACATGTCTGGAAGTTGCATGGGCTCCCGAAGCAAGTCGTTTCCGACCGAGGTCCGCAGTTTGTCGCGGAACTGACTCGGGAGCTCTACCGCCTGCTCGGCATAAGGCTGGCTACCACCACAGCGTACCATCCGCAGGGCGACGGACAGACGGAACGGGTCAATCAGGAGTTGGAGCAATATCTCCGCCTCTTTGTCAACGAGAGGCAGGATGACTGGGATGAGTTACTTCCGCTGGCGGAATTCCAATACAACAACCATGTCCATTCCGCCACGCAACAGACTCCCTTCATGCTTGACTCCGGACGACACCCGCGGATGGGCTTCGAACCACGCCAGGCTGACTCCCGACTCGAGACAGTCAATGAGTTCCGAGACCGCATGGACTCCACCCTTTCGGAAGCCAAGTCGGCCCTTGCGAAGGCCAAGGATGACATGGCAAGGTACTACAACCGACGCCGGGTTCCTGCCCCCGAGTACCAAGTTGGAGACAAGGTGTACCTAGATGCAAGTGACATCCGCACCACACGCCCTTCGCAGAAGCTTGCCCACCGCTACCTTGGGCCCTTCACAGTGACGCGGAGGGTTGGACGGAATGCATACCGCCTCCGACTTCCGATGTCCATGTCCCGCCTCCACCCCGTCTTCAACGTGGTGAAGTTACTCCCTATGCTTGAGGACCCGATTCCACGTCGGAAGGCTCATCCGCCACCTCCACCAGAAATTGTAGATGGGGAAGAGCACTACGTGGTGGAACGGATCCTGGACAGCCGGTTTGTGCAAGGACGACTCCAATTCCTCGTGAAATGGGAAGGGTATGGGTACGAGGAGAATTCGTGGGTCCCGGAGCAAGATGTTTCCGCTCCTGACAAACTCCGGGAGTTCTATAGGACACATCCAGGTGCCCCTCGCCGAATCCGCTCGCTGGCATTTCAATCCCTTGTGTCCCGTGCTTCGAGGACGCAGCACGCTAGAGGGGGGGTGATGTCAGGGGACACCCTGTTTTCCATTTCCAGTTCCGGCTCCATTTCCGACTCCGCTTCCGGTTCCGATTCCATCTCCGCATCCGCTCCCGGGAACGATTCCGCTTCTGGGAGAACTTCCACCAGTTCCATTCGCCTTGCCAGTTCCACTCCAATTTCCGACTTCCGCCCCGGAACAGTGTCGGAAATCAAGCGACTCGCATAATAGGTGACATCAAGGGTCGATCAAGGGTCAGGGGGATGCAGGGTTGATGGCGGGTGCCAAGTGTTGTCCCTGGCTGCGCAGCGTAGTATAATACGGGCTCGCTGACATTGGGGGTCCTTAGACTTTTCTCTTTGGATTTCCCCTTGTCAGGTGAGAATCCCCTCTCTTGTATGCTCTGTTCATTTATACATACTTTGGATTTCCCCTTGTCAGTTGTGTGGTAGTGTGATCTCCACAACTAGCCAGGGTTGCCCTTACAGATACCAGGTCTTTCTTTTTACGGTATACTGTAGACAACTTGTGACGTTTTTCATCTATAAAGACATGCATATCCTCTAGACTATAGCAATTATCTTGTGAATCATAAAATATAAAACATCCACCAATCTTTCTAATTCGCAATCCTACATGCTTATTATTTTTGATCTGCTCTCTTAATTCTATAATCTCTCTACGTTGTTCCATAGATATCTGTTTGAGATTTGATATTATCCCATCTTTTTCTTTGATCCATTCTATGATTCTGTCAATCCTTTTAGAGAGCTTGACAATCTGGGCTTCCATGGCTACTAGACCCAATTTACAATTTCACAGAATCAATTTTCAATACTGACTCATATTAGACACTAATCTGGTTTTATAATTAAATTGTTAACTAGGTCCTTGTCACTGCTAGCACTCTTGTTTAAGTTACATACCATCACAAAGACTGTTATTATAATCATGCTTGCTAACTACAAAGTTTGGTTTGATTGATTTATCTCTATCTGTTAGTGTATATGTCATCACTTATTGTGGAAGGTAATCTAGACCAGTAGTTGATAATATAAGTCCAGTAAAATTCTATATTCCCTTTATGTTGCTTATGGTTTTATTTAGAGAGTTGAATAGTGAATGCAATATAAAATCGAAATATATAAAGTCGTCATCTTATCAACGAACTCAACTATACAACACTCCTTTTTCCAACTCATAGTTGTAGCTGAGAACTTTCCTTTATAATGAATGAGTCACTCCTTGAAGAATATCAAATGTTGATGAATGAACATTGGGGGTTTCTTGATGAAAAATGGCCTTTGTTGAAGCCAACTAAATTTCATCAAACAGGACTAAAACCTGTTTCTGAAATAGATCTCATCAAAAAAAGAGTACTAGAGAAACTTGGACCAATACCAGTGTTCTTCTTCCTAGTAGTGTTGTTTCCATTCAACAACCACCCAGGTCCATATCGAAATGTAGAGAAGGGACTATTAATACTCTATCATCTGCTTGAAGGTTGTACATTTGATGATATGAACAGATTTATACCTGGGAGTACTTTTCATGCGATCCATCAGAGTTTTTTTAGACATGAAAAGGACCTTAATAATGACTTAAATGACAAAGTCATTGATTTGTTGGCTCATATGTTTTCCAACATACGGATTAGAATAATATCTGCAAAGGATAATAATAAGGAAGAAGTATTCAACACAATAACTTTATTCCTTGATGGTCATGACACAAGAGGAACAGAAATAGGAAGATCATCTAAAGTACAATGGTCACATAAACACAGAAATTCTGGAATGAGAACTCAAGTAATTATGGATTTTCATGAGATGGCTTTGTTTGTTTCTGATTCATTGCCATGTAGCCACTCTGATGGAGCAATGTTCACAGAAATGAACTTAAGAGATAAGATGGATAAGGCAGATCGTATGGCTCTTGATGGAGGTTATACACTATTTGTGAAACAAGTAGTAAAGCAAGGTAGATTGAAAGACATGAATTTCTGCCATCCAATTCGGAAGCAGAAGAATGCTGAACTATCAGATATGGAGAAGCGCTACAATGAAAGATTTGGTAGTTTCAGATCAAAGATGGAAAGCTTCTTTGGAGAGTTAGGAACGACATTTAAGAAGTTAAATAATCAGAAGCCTGTCCAAACATCGAATCCTAAGATATTCTCTTTGCAGTTTAGATTAGCATGCTTGCTGCTTAATATCAAACGGTTTGTTAAATTAGGAGAGCTCCAAGCACAACCTAATCATATGTCATGGATGGAGAGCCATTTTGACTATCCATCAACTGATACCCTCGACTTTGAGTCACTGAGAATCTCAACTCTAAAGGATATTACAGAAGATGCAAAGAAAATGTCTAAGTATCAAGCACAATTATTAGCAGGTACAGATACAAATGAGTCTGACCAAGATATAGAAGATACATATGAAGTGAACAAAATACTAGATCATAGGACAAAAGGAAAGAGAAGAGAATACTTAGTTCAATGGAAAAACTATGAAGATCACACTTGGGTAAGGGAGGAAGATTTTGATACAAGGCAGTGCATAGAGGACTACATTAGACGTCAAAAGAAGAAGGGTAGACGCTACTAGGAGGATGTTCACATTGACAACAATGTACATTCTTCTAGGATATATTAGATATCTTTTAAAATATTAACCCTAACCGAATTCATAGTCCATCATTTTGAACAACTTGTATATTGTGGATATCCTAAATTTTTTTGAATGTTCTGATATTTTAAAAATATGGTTGTATGTGCTAAAGCATGGTGTGTATTGACATAACAGAGAAATTTCAGATAGGATTTGGATGACTATATGTTAAACATATATAGCCAAATTTTTAGATGTATGATGATAGAATGTAGAGGCAAGTATGGACAATACCTGTACTATATTATTATATATGGTTGATAGATCTGATTAGAAGGTATGTTTAAAATAATATGCATTTATAGTACAAATATATATAACTATTGATGTTTAGACAATGGGGTATACACCCTTTCCTGGGGGAGCAGCAGACTGTGAGAAAGAACTTTAGGGCTAGGATTAAGCATGCCTTACAATTTCTGACAACGGCCTCAATTGTGATATATTTTATGAAATATAGATGAGCTAAGCTATATATAGATATATATGACAGTTACAACCATCCCCCTTAAGGGCACAGGAGACAGCATAACGTATATGATAACCAAACTAGCAAAATACATGGAGCAAGCTCTAGTATTTATCTACTTTGGAAAAGGGGGATGAGTCAGAAGACAATAGGAGGGATGAGTCACCATGAGTCAGAATGAGTCAGAGTGAGTCAGAGAGAGTCAGGTGAGTATGAGAAAGAGTCAGAACAACAAGAGGGATGAGTCACAATGAGTCAGAATGAGTCATGAAGAGGAGTCAGGACAATAAAGCTGATATGGTACACAATAGGGGAACTGAGTCATAATAAGTCAATTAAAACAAGAAGAGTGAGTCATGAGAAATACTGGTAAATCAAGAGTGACTCATGGAGACAATAATGAGTCGTCCTAACCCCTGAGCCAACCAACAATCCAGAACCACACATCTCTGCTCCAGACACACAGACTCTGAGGCAATGCTTGACTTTCCAAGTCAATCAAAGGGGGTGGTGTAGGGTTAGGTGGTTGAGAGGGTTGGAAATGATCGAAACAATATGGGTCATAGCTGCTAACCCCGCTTTCCAATATCTGAATCTCTACACTTCTCTTTCCCTCATGCACAAAGGGAATATAGTGCATAGGCATGTCAACCCGTCCTGAGGAAGGGTTGAAGAAGAGTTCATGGGGATCAAGGCTTCCCCAATCCATGCTGTCGGCACTCATCCTGCCAGATTGTCACCTGGTGTGGACCGGTGATGGTTCCCAAATGCTTGGCGACATGTGCATCGGGAATGATGGTGTAGGCGCACATGTGGGAGTGGCAGTGAAGCACGTGGCACTGGAGGTGATGGCTCAACTTGGGGTATGAAGATGTGATGGTAGTGGTCTGATGAGATGATTGGGTGAAAAGATTCCATGTAAGCGCTCAGCGCAGTTGGTGAAATAAACCGGTTCATGACACTGAGGTAAAAGGGATCCAAAGGGATATATAAGTAACTACAGTAGTGACATATCTGAGGTAAAGGGGAGGTAAGGATCCTCAGCCACTAAGTATATAGCTGCTGAGTAGACCAAACTACTGGTCATGGACACAAGTGGGGGAGTATGCCATGTGAACTCAGGAGTAGGAAAGGAAAATGGAAGAAGGAAGAAGGTGGAAGGAAGGAGGATAGGGCATAAAAGACATAAAAGAGACCAATGGGCTGTCCCCTGAAACAAAGGGGACACAGCTGGCGAAGGAGGCAAAGGGGACACAGCTGGAGAAGAAGAGCCATGGTAAGATGACGCTACAGACATGGTGAGGCCATTGGTGGATGTTTGTGGCTGGAAGGGTTTGCACAATCAAGTCAAAGACAATTTGAAAAAAAAAAGCACATGCCAGTGAATGACATCAACCAACTAATGATCCTTTGTAATTTTGCCATACTTTGGTTGAAGGCTCATGGCTGGATCGCTTCAAGCAGGGAGGTTGTGGCACTGTGGCATGAAAAGCAGGGTGGATCCAGTGAACACTTTGTGTGCTTAGCAGAGGTCTTTCACACCATTATCAAGTATTTGAGCAGCTCCCTGTTGAATCCAGGGGTGGCAGTGAGAACACGCAGTCTCTATTAAAAGATGAGGTTGTCAAAGTTGCAGGAAGAACATGGCTTACAGAACAGCACATTGGATCAATCACCCCTCTGTCAGGGGACGACCCTTAGTTTCTTTATCTTCTGTCTTCATTTCCTTCCACCTAGCCTGTCCTCTTATTATCCTTCCTATTTCTCCCCTTCCCTCCTCTTCAGTTCTGTAGTCCAGTAGATTGGCCTGTTCAGTAGCTATACAGCTGCTGCTTAGGTAAGGGGTCCCCACCCATTTCTCTTTGGACCCCCTTCACCTTAGTCCTGTGTGGACCGGTGAGGTTACCCTTACAGCAGAAACAGGTCACCCATGGAGGACCGATGGTGTGGTCATGCGATCCAGATGCAGATGTTTTTCCCACATTGTGACTCACATGATACACCACCCTTCTTCTCACTGTGGGAGCCCACCGACCCTCTTGCTAGGTGCCTTTAGTGGTCCACAGCTGTGTATGTGCAAGCAGTCCACAGTGGTAAAGGTGACACACTGGCATGAGGCCTTACAAAATGACCGTGGCCACCTTGCAAGACCCAGCAGTGATTCCAGTGTTGACCTAGTAGGGAGGGCTGCAAACAGTGACTGTGGGACTGCCTGGAGAAGTGAATAGAACGTGCGAGAGCACTATAAACACTGCCGCCTGACCTGTAGTAGAGTGCACCACTCCCTAATTTAGTCCATAGTGACACTGTCAACCCTCTCCCCAACACTCTTATTGTCAACCTACCTACACACCACACTTCTGCACCACCTATCTACTGCTAACACCCCCAACAATGCCATCCTCTGCTCCCATACCCATTCATCCTTGATCCTGCACCCTTATGCCCGACCACCCTCATGTCTCTTCTATCCGACCTCTCCATCCACAACATGACACTCCCTCCCACCTCCCACCTCGCCTCTTTTTAATTTATATTCTACTGGAGGAAGGAAGTAATGAAGCAAGGTCAGGAAGAGGGCTGTCAGACATACCATGATGACCCCAACCCTGAGACAGCCCTGCAGGGCTGCACATGCCCCCTTCACCTTGGTTGCAGCAACCTACATGTCAACTTATGAGTCTGTGCAGACAGACAATGTTGCACTATGAACACACAAGATCAAGCTGGAATGCAAGAGTGCCAAAATGCCACCAACACAGTGGGTGCACAGAACATGCATACGTATGCTCACAGATGCTGACTGTTACCCTTGGTTAACTGCGCAGACACCCATGTGGGCCTGCAGGATATCATGGGCACACCGGCCATGCATCACGCCACTCCTCCTGCCCCACTGCAGTGCATAGCTGCACTTCAATGTTGTATGTCCCCAGGACATGTGGTACCACTACCCACAGTGCCCCTACAAGAGGCCTGCCACGGCGCAGGCCCCTGCCTTTCCTTGCCATGGCTATATGGCCAACCTAACCCATGGACCCACCACTGTGCACTCCCATGTGCTCCTTCCATGCACTTCCCCCCCCTAATGCACCAGTGTAGCAAGCCTCTGGAACAAAAGTCACAGCCCAGGTTGTGTCATACCTGACATTTCCGATGCATCAGTGAGATAGGGAATGTGCCCCACAGGCAAGGCAGTCGCATGCAGCCCCACACTCCCAACCACAGCATGCTGTGTGATGGCAACCCATGTGCACATGCCTCATGCCTGTGCAGTCACGTTCCCTACAGCACAGCAGTGCGCGTTCTTCCTATCGTCGTTCTCCCTCGCGGCCATTTGGAAGCAATCTCGCTACCGGTAAGTGATGGCTTTCACCTTGAGGATATACTAAATTGGAGGCCCTTAACTGTCGCAGATTACCTCCTTAAGAATAATGTAACTCCAAATGTATACAGCAATGAGCTCGACATATACAGCTGTGAAATACGGTACGGTAACAGCGACGATGACAGCGACCTTCCTTTTCACGGGCAGCGTTGTCCTCGCGAAATGAATCACTAATGAACGGAAGGTTATATTACTAATATTAGTTCAATAATTGGTACAGATACGGTGCTCTAGCCAAACCACCATACTGAGAGAGATTATCATGACCGAAGGTTTAGAACATCGATAAATAATGTATTAATAATCCGGTATCTCCCATTAGCTATATTCGGCTTCCGGCTAAAAGCAGGCTTTTAACCAAGCCAAGTTGCGGTTCCTCGGCTTGGCTTAGAGCTATAATGATAATAGCCGGCTTTGGTAAGCGTGGCTCGGCGCTAAGCCAAAGCCGCGCCGCGGCAACACTAGTTACAATGAGTGCAATACCTCTTAAGAACTTGGCCTTCTCAGTCTGTCGCTAAATCTTTGAGCTCCGACTCACTTCCTTTACATTTTTTAACCTACTCACCGTCAACATCGAACTCGACACGGACTGATCACCCGCTGTTGAGTACCCAAAATCCAATTTTTTTTTTCTAACAACTCGAACATAGGAACATGGTGACTTGCTCCGGAAGAAGCTATGCTGAGCCCCACCACCACACAACGGCGCCATCGAACAGTGGAAGCACTCCACGGGACGTCGAAGAATCTTCGAACGATCCCAGAATGACTGAGATTAGCCCACTCACTTCGGTAAGTCGGTCCATCTCACCTGTGCCCGACTACGTCGGAAGAGAGGGTGAGCCTGCAACGGCCACCTCTAGATTTGTCGTCGACTCAGTCGACGAGAGCTCGCTCCCTCCCGAGGTCGAAGCTGGAGCAGCGAGCGGTGCTCACGCCCCCGGCGTGATCCCCACAGACAAGGTCTCATTCGATGACGACGAATCGACGAACGAGGACAAAGGGCCATGGGTGAGCAGGATCACCCAGGCACCGAAGCCGAACCTGGCGCATTGAAGCCAGGAGGACGAGTCATGGGACGACTCGTCCTCGAACTCACCCTACAACCGTAGGGAGAGACGCTCTCACCTAATGGTGAAAGCGATGGGAAAGAGGAAAGCGGGCCTGCGCGCCGCGGGGCCTAATAGACACCAACAGCGCCTAATGGCATCTAAGCCAGCCACCACCATCATCCTCACGGATGATGACCTTCCTCGCCTACGCGAGGAATGGATGGAACGAATCACTGACCTAGTCAGTGGAATTCCATTAGAACTCCCGCCACTACGGGAGATCAACCATGAGATCAACCTCATCGATCCCAACAAGCACATGCGGTATGGACTACCGAAATGCCCTGAGCACTTCCGAGAGGAACTGTCGGCTAAGATAGAGCGATACACCCCTGCAAAGTGGTGGATTCTGGCAGTAGCGCAGGAGGCAGTACCCATGCGGTGTGTGCCGAAAAAGAACGGTACATTGAGAACCGTCTTCGATCTGCACCAGCAGAACGAAAACACGGTGAAGGACGTCACGCCCTTCCCAGATCAAGATATCATACGCAGCGACATGGCTCGCTGCCGATATCGAACAAAACTCGATATGTCAGAAGCATACGAGCAGATTCGGATCCATCCGGATCACATAGCAAAGACAGCCTTTGCCACGATCCTTGGCACCTTCAGGAGCCAGGTGATACAGATGGGGGACTGTAACGCCCCATCAACATTCCAACGGCTGATGACAGCCATTTTCCGCGACTGCATAGGTCGCTTCGTCCATGTATACATGGACGACATCTTCATATTCTCGCTCTCAATACAAGAGAATGAAGAGCACCTTTACATCGTCTTTGACAGACTGAGGAAGAATCACCTCTTTCTGAGCAAGAAAAAGGTGGACCTCTACTCCATCCGAATGGAGTGTCTTGGGCATATGATCGATGGCCAAGGGGTACATGCCGACCAGGACAAGATGCAACGCATCCGCAAGTGGCGCAGGCCACGGACACTCAACAACGTCCAGCGCTTCCTCGGGCTGGTACAGTATCTGGCACACTACATGCCGGATGTTAGCACATATACCACCCCACTATCGGGCTGTGCGCGTAATAACTGTCCGACCGACTAACGTCGCTCGTACACCTCGTACCAACCACGACGAGCGTGTCAGCCAAGGGAGTAGCCTGGCTGTTTCTGAAGGAGGTCATCCGACTACACAGAGTTCCCGACTCCATCATCTTGGACAGAGACTCAAAGTTCAGGTCGATCTTCTGGCGTGAACTACAGCGACTCATGGAGACTAAGCTCCTCATGTCAACTGCCTTCCATCCCCAAACGGATGGAGCAACCGAGCGGGCAAACCGCTCGATCGGCCAGATATTGCGTGCGGTCGTCAGAGACGATCAGAAGGATTGGGCATTTAAATGCCCAATGGTTGAGGTCGCCCTCAACAGCACCATCAGCGCAACCACAGGGTTCACACCTTTCAAGCTGAACCACGGCTATATGCCGCGGATAGACCTCCCCATAGCCGTGGACACCCCGTTCAAGGGGGTGGCCCGGTTCGCACATCAGGCAAAATGGAACCTGATGGCGGGACATGATGCAATCATAGAGCATCGAGTGACGCAAACGTTTCACACGAATAAGAAACGTATGGTGAGTGACAGGTACGCGGCCAACGACCACGTCTACCTTTCGACACAAAACCTAACTCTCCTGAAAGGAAGAGCCAGAAAGCTAGTCCTGCGGTACATCGGACCGTACCACGTCGTCGAGGCTCACAATGACACCTCAACGGTGACCCTCGATCTTCCCGATGAACTGAAAAGCCGTCGCATTTCACCGGTCTTCCATTCCAGCCTCGTACGGCGATACGAGGCTAACAACGACGAATTGTTCCCTCATCGTGAGGCCAAGTCATTTTATGACTTCGGAGCCAATGACGACGAGGAGTGGCTCGTCGACGGGATTATCGCACAACGATGGATAAACTCGACAGACCTGGAGTTCCAGGTCCATTGGACCCTAAGTGACGTGACATGGGAACCCATGTCGTCCTGCAAGGACCTTGAAGCCCTAGATAGCTATCTAGAGCTTCAGGGGGTGGGCAAGCCACGCGACCTCCCCAGACGCTGCTAGACGCGTCTGTCATGTGCAGACCACGTGACGCGCCGGCCACGGCGCAGTTAAATTTTCACCTCGGATCTTTCCGAGGGCGCATCGCTTCTTGGAAGCAACCACCATCATCTACCCACGAAGATGATGCCACCCAAAGATGGGATGGACGTTGATCTGTCAACGTCCACAACGCGAACAACGGCCCCGAGACAGGGGGCCGCAGACATTCTCCGTGCTCCAATAGACCAGGAGCACTGGATGATCGTGGGATGGGAGGACACCCTCACCATCGTCCACCCGGACAATTGCGCAACATGCGCGGACTACGCCGCGCACCTTAGGGCCGCGACCGGCACCCGCAAGGTCAAATTGCTGGGATGAAGACATCGGCGACGCCGTCGATGCAGCTTGGGGATGGCTCCCAAGGGGCATCGTGCATGACGCGCGAGAAGAGCCCCTCCGGGACATCCATGACCTTAAAAAGGAGGTCAGGAGCTGGAACATGCGGTTGAGGACCGTGACGACGCGCTCGCAACCGAGCACGCCAGGATCAAGGAACTGGAGCAACAGCTGAGCGCAGCCCAGCTCCAGGTTACCCTGGTCCACACTGCCTCAAAAAGGCCGCGACATGACCCGGCCACAGACCCAGTGGCCAGGCCATCATCACCTCGCGCGACGGTGCCGTTGCTGGCGCACGCAACATCCGGGCTAGTGTCCCGATTGTCAGCGCCGACCCCAGCGACGACAACGACGGAAGGGCAGAGCGCGCCTTCCGACTCTGCGTACGGCGTCCCAGATGGATGGGAGTCCGACTCATCCATCTGGAAGACGTACGACCCAGAAAGGGCACAGAGGCTGGCAGAGCAGCCGAAGAAAAAGCGCAAGAAATTGCGCGGCTCCCCCCACACCGTCAATGGGCTAGCCATTGCGAAGGAAAGCACGATTAGCGCTTACCTAGCGGCGTCATCGTCGCACACCATCAACGACCCCGCCCTTCAGCGGCGAGTAGCACAGATCGAGGCCCAGTACATCGGGCCTGGCATGGCCCTACCCCCGCCGGCGGGGACAGTTGAGTCGGTTCATCCTCCCTACCCGGGGGAGGGAAGGCTCATCCCACTCGGAGATCCACCGATCTCCGAGACGGGCCTCCTACCACGACCGGTAGGAAAGGCCCAACAACGTCGTACCCAATGGTACGACGTCTGCCCGCTCGACGACCCACGCTTCGTCGAACTCATAGCATGGGCAAAAGAAACGCCGCAGCTCACGTGTACGCGCGAGATGATCAGCGTATTCAAACGCATCGAGCGCAAACAGCGTGCTCGCAATCCCAAAAGGGATTGTCTCGTGATAGCGGGTGGTACCCCGCACGATATCGCGGCCATCCTGAAGGGTTGGATACACAATCCTGAAGGAATCCCATCCGCCATCCATGACAACGCGGATGGCACCTTCAACCTAGACGACATGGACATCTGGATGTGGTTGAAGGCCCTTGCGCCCCGGGTCAAAGGGGTCGCATCACCTCTCAGGGCGAGGCTACTCGACCTCTTCGGCTCGACAGACCAATGGTCGAGCCTCGTCGACGCCAGGGAAGTGCTGACACCTCAGAGCACCACCCTGTGGCTCTCAATCATGGGCCCATTCCCTGTGGAGGGCCGAGCCAGCCCTGACATCCCACTTGCGGAGATCGCGAGATGGTTGGCCCGCTACGCGGGAGTCACTCACGAGCGAGTGGTGCACATTGAACATTATGTTCAACGCAGCATCACCGGCGCGGCATTCAGTGCCGCCGCCCGCGAGGGCCAACAAAAGCTCATCGAGACCAGCCACGTGAGGGCCGCGGTGCTGCGACCCCTCACTCACGCTCAGCTTGACCAAGAGCTGGCGCGCTTCCGGCTCCCTCCTCCGACTGAGGACCCGGCCGTTGAGGCCATGCTCCGCGAGGACACGGGCCCCAGCACCCAAGTGGATACCACCACTAGTGGTGAGGCCGACCAGCCTCACCCAATCACCACCGATGACGCACAGGTGCCCCCGGAGGAGTCACGTGCTCCACTGGCCCCGTACAACGACGACGTCATCGTATCGGCCACTCTAGAGGACTCCCTCATGGATGACCTCTATGAGTAGTAGTTAACCCCTATAGTTGTCTATAGAGGGGGAGGGTGTAAATAACCCGTATATCTACATGTACACTAGTTATTACATAACCCCAGTGGGCCCCTTAGGGACCCACTGTATAGTTTATGCATGGGAACTGGCTAGCGGTCCCCATTGCATCTTACCCTTACACTGTCACTACGTAGCATCAGAATACCACACATTGGTCAAGTTCTGTCGTGCTCTTGTGACTTAAGGCTTAAGATAGACATCTTTACAAGGGTAGAGTCAAGAACAATAGGCAAAATAACAAGGGGACGGAAAGTATATCTGACAAACGGAACAATGGGGCTCCTGAGGATTCGGACATAAGGTCTTGCTGTGCTGCGAGTTGAGTCTGAAGTGTCCGTACAATAGAGTCAAATGGGGAAGAGATATAACAAGGGGTGGAACCATCAGCGGTATCAGAATGTCAGGAAAGAAGCAGAACTGAGAATTGCAAGGCAAAATAGCATGGTCATAACAATCACTCAGATCATCTCCATTTGCCATGGCAAATTTCAGGAATCTAACATGCAAAACACGCTCCTCCTCCCCCAAACCCAACCATCCAGTGTTAGAATCCACCAAACCATTGTCTTTGTCATTGGACTCCTCTGATTCCTCCCAGTTTGGCTGCAAACTGTCATTCTGGTGAGATTCCCAGGCTGGGCCATCTTCCTCTGTGCTGCTGGGATCAGTAGAGATTGCCGCTGCTGACTGAAGCAGGGACACCTGGCAGGGTGCATCCACAGGTGAGGAAGCATGCTGGGCTTGGCTTTGAAGCCCAGCAATATTATGCTTTTGTTTCTTGCCTCACATGCATCAAGCTGGCCGAATCACATGAGTATATTATATAAGATTAAAATAATTATTTCACCTGCATCCATTGTGGAAAAAATAATTTCTTCAGAATCAGATTCATCTTGAAGAAAGCTGTCAATTCCACTATTTTCCATATTTTTAGCTATTATTTTGGTGTCCAGCCACATTTTGAAGGGACAAATTTTCAAATGGCACTCTCTGAAGAATTGTTACATATCAATATTTCCGCAAGTCAGAACTGGAAAGGACAACGGCTTCAACGTATATGTTGCACCCCCAATAAACTATTGTCCTAAGTATTTCGGAATGTGGGTCGGAAGTCAGAGAGTATAGAACTAAAGGTATGTCGGAACTTGAGTCAGAACTGAGTCAGAAGGTGGAAGGCGGAGAGACAGAGGTCTTGCTAAACTCACTGTGCTAAGAACAGGAGATAGAGTGAAGGAAATCAAGTATCGAAGGTGATTATCTGATTGCAGAAGAACAGACATACATGAGAGGCTTTTATACAAAGAGCTGAGACAACAGGTAAGGGTGTAGTACTAAGCAAATTCCAGAGAGAGCAGAAGTCGGATAGACATCGGGGTAACTAACTAATTGGGAACAAGGGGACTACAAGGGGGGTTCAGGGTAAGGTAAAACAATGGCAAAAGAACAAGGGGTCGGAAAACATATCTGTCAATGAGACTACAAGGATGACCGGACATATGGTCTTGCTGTACTGAAAAGCGGGTCTGGTGGGTCCGAGTAATAGAGTCAAAAGAACAAGGGAGTAAAACAAGGGGCGGAATATCGGAACTATCGGAGGGTCAGAATGTGTGCAGAACTGAGTGTCAGAAATCGGAACTGCGCAGTCGTAACAAGAATTGGCTCATAGAAGTCCACCCTTTTGGACCTAAATAGACTCTAGGCTTAAAAACAATATTCAAAGGTGGATGGGGTGCCCATAACCGGCTGAGTTTTTAGTGGACTTTGGTTGTCCGCAACTGTATATCTCCCGACCTTAGAAGCCCTTGTCTTCAACAAGGCAACTATGCACAGCCTTGAAAAAGCTTCTTGGCAGCGGCCGACCGTGGGGTGATTGTGCAGCCGAATGGCACGGGGGCACTGAATGTCCATCAACGTATCTAAGAGCTACGAAACAAGAAGTCTCGACAAACTCACGACAAGAACCCAGATTGGAAAGCGGCCTGTGCAGGTATCTCATTTCCCCTGCTGTCTCTTGCGGCCGTGATATCGAATACGCTCAAGATCGACGCCACTGCAATAAATATAGAGTTCTGGGCGAAGGTTCGACCGGGGCATACTCTATCACAAGGTCGATTAAATAGGATCTATTTTTAAGTCGTGTGTAGATGTTTTACCTTCGACCATATCCAAACGCGGGATTTGGATCTTTCATGCCCGGGACAAGGAAACGTTCGGGCTGGAACTTGTCAGTGTCTGTGCCATAGGTCCTGTGATGAAGAAGGTGCCTGCGAGGCCCTGTAAGCATGCAAAGTGAAAAGATGATCAAATATGGTTGACCACGTATTTCCGACTACGATCGATCCGGCTGGAATAAAATATCCATTAAAGACATCGTCTTCAGTGACACGATGTGCAACACCGAGGGGGGTGACGGGATGCCAACGCAGAACTTCTTTGCAGAGTGCATTAATGTAGGGCAGGTTCTCACCGTCTTCGTATTCTGGAAGACGACTTAATCCCACCACTTCATCGAGCTCCTCCTGAGCTTTTCTTTGAACTTCAGGGAAGAGCCGCATGGCCAAAAAGAAAGTACTCAGTGCGATCACCGTCTGCGCGATACCGAGACGTGATAAGTTGGACACCACCATGGAAGAAATTACGAAGCACGTGCTGTGTCTGCTCCCCCAGCGTAGAGGGTGGAACCTGAGCCCCGAATAACTTCCTCTTGTCCAGAAGGTACATCACCTTCCCGATACATTTCTTCCAACAGCGACGCGGTGAAAGAAGGGGTCGCAGTTCCAGAATTCTGGAAAACATTTAGTATAAGAAAAAACAAATGGAAATAAAGAACTGACAACAGACTGCTTCACTGCATTAAAGGGTGCAGTATTCATCTCCACTGCCAGCTTGCGCCAACGCCTGGCCTTCGCTTGAAAACTTGCGCCAGGAAACCACTCCGGGACATACTTAACTGCAACATGGTCAGACTCTAACATGATTTGAGGGTGTGGGCGCGACGCACGCATAGGAATTATATCAACCAGGAATGAACCAGGATTCGTCGCGATGCCGAGGGCGGCGATGGCCTTCTCAGCGGTGTCGATGTATGGATCCTGCCTGGCAAGCACTTTGATCCCATATACAACCTGTAAGGCGAGTTGAGTAATCCATGACAAAGTGGAATAAGAATTAAACAGCTTTTAGATACCTCCATGATGATCGCGCCGGCAGTATGCCGGACATGCTCAGCGAATTGCTCGGGCGTCTCGTAGAGTTGTGTAAGTAATTCCCTATCATTCAATACATGTGTATACCTTTGGAGAGATGAAGAAATACGGACCGTGTATGTCTAAGTTGAACAGGCTCATATCTTGTCGCAGCGTCAGGATGGAAATGTTGATGAATGGTCCGGCGGTGCCGACGCCATTTCTCCCCGTAAGGCATGAAGGTCACAAGCCAATCCCAACCCATCCTACATCATGCTCAGTATCACGAAAAATCGCGACATTCATTTCACACACGTACAACTCAGCGGCCATTTCAAATTTATATCGATCAGAATAAATTGAGGATCGTTTTTCGAACAACTCATAAGCGATGTCTGGAGAGCTGATTATCACTATGGATTGTCCAAGAACGTTAAGATAGACAAGATCGCCTGAAGACGTGAGGGATCAAAGGGAGCGACATTTATAGAGTATCACTAAACATACCGTATTGCTTCGCCCATTGTGAGAAGGTCACCCACTCCTGCTGCGTGGGCATGTCCAAGACATTCCCTAGGAGGAACTTCCTTGGAGGACCTGGTGGGAGGCGTAAACCTCCACAGCAGCGTTAGGACAACGCCAGCCCAGAGTTGTGGAATAAATGAACTCACCTCTGGGAATTGACCGACGAAGAAGAAATCGAAGTGCTACTATCAGACACACTGCCACAACTAGAAAATCCAGGCGCATAACTCGGACAAACTGAAACATTCCAGAGTGTTGAATGTGGGGACGAGGAGATACTGGCATCATGATAAGCCCCCGGCTCAGCTTTTATCGGAGATTCACGAAGGAAGGAAGACTCTGGAGCTTTTTGAGATTCTTCCCACCATGGTTCCCTGGTATCCCGAAGCGCTTCTAGCCAACAATAATCCCCATGCTGTGGCGGGGCTTCTTAGGGGTGCGAAAGGCAAGGGTGCTCCTAAACTCCTTCGGGCTCGCCTGTGATCAAGACGTATCCGAGGATCCTTGCCGAACTGAGCTTATTGCCACGGCTGGGAAATGTTGACTGCATTACGGTATCCGCAAGTGGACTATTTCAGAACGGTGAGTCTACTTCCAAGAAGTCAAACCAAACCTATGGCTACACTGGTGGCTTATCGCAACATAGATAGGCGCTGGATGAATTAATGCGGAAGCCAATGTTATGCAAACACAAACGAACACCCAAGCCGTTGGATTATCCATAGTCTGAGCGTTTCCTTCACCCCGATAGTCTATCGTAAAGGTGTGGTTGGACTTGACTGTTATGGGTAGTCGAGCGACTACCGGTTCAAGTTACTAGCTGGTCGGGAGGGCCGCAGGTGACTGCTAATGTGTAGAAGTGTCGAGTTGGTATGCCCGCACCAGATGCATATAAGTCCAACCGCGCCTCATCCTATTCCAACCCTCTCTCCCTCGACCGTCCTCCCCTGCGCCCCGTCATGTCCATACCATGACACATGCCTTACGACCTGATCTCTGCCTGAGCCCACGTAAATAGGATACAGCATCCCACAGGAATTACCTGCCTTCCCTCCAGGCCCGTATGAAGCAGAAGGGGGGCGCACGCATGGTTACTGTGGTGCCAAGCACGACGGGTCTCGTGCTACAGATGCCGCGCTTGAACCTGTAGACGTTTACTCGTAATGGAGCAAGTATGTGCGGAGGGTATGAGGGTGCGGTACCCTGTTATAGATACCCTATTATAGACGTCCTTTAGTTCATGATGATTGATTTGGTTTAAAGGAGATTAGTTCTAGCGGGCCGGAAGCACGCCGGCGGGTGTTGATTTGAACGTACTAGTCGAGCTGGACCCACGCTGGTAAGTTCGGTGCGAATATCGCGCGGTTCGTGACGTAGCTGGATGATGTGGATCATCTCAAAGTCGTCGCGCCCCGATAGATCGCGGTTCTTTGTGACCTAATTCCCTTGTCGCAGACAAGGGCTTCTAACCTCCTGCGATATAGATAACACTTCACGGTTCTTTGTATTTGTTGTTATGTATGGGCAATTTTATGCCACGTACAGTAAAATTTTGCTATTTGCTAATGGGCGCCTTATCCGGAAACGTACCTTGTAAATTGTCAGCCGGTTTTCAGTGTCCGCCTTATCTCGTCCTATATTCGGTAGTTGGGTGGATTGAAAGTTGACGTCGCGTATGACGTCGCTTTTTCCAAACTTTACCCTCGTCCCGAGCGTTCCACCTGCCTGTCCTGTGCTCGCTCTCCTAACAGCTGCCGGTTGCGTATGATGGGCCTGATTTGAATGGTTGGGTGGGCACGCAGGGGGGCTTTTCCAGTGTACGTTGTATTCGTTAATTATGCCTTTTAGGTTTATGCTGCGTTGGCAGTGTCCTGGGATGTGACCTTTTTCCTTCCGTTCCTTTCTCGCGCTCATGGATCCGAACGGAATACGGTCGTTGTCGCGGATAGACGAATTCCTACATACATGGTCTTCTGAGCTTTAAGTGACGGGTCAGTAAACCTCCTTACCGATCCATCACCGTGAGTTCCTAATGTTTTTCCAGGGCTGAAGCAGCGATTGCATTGCGTCAGCGGTTGAATGAAACCGTCAATGCTCTGGACGCTCTGAAAAAAAGAACACGTGGAGCTGGAGACGAAGTTCGAGAATCAGAATAAGGAACTTACTATCGCCAAGTCCGACCGTGAGCTGCACGCCTGCTAACATCAGGGACTAAACTGAGTGAATTTTAGTCAATCTTGTCAATGATCAACTTGAAATCCCCTACACTGCGAGAATCCGTCAACGACGACAAGCTTGGCCTTGAGTCAGACATGGAAAAGCTGCGGAAACAAATTCGTGACCTTTCGGACAAGAACAGGATGCAACTTGAGCAGGTGAATGCCTTGCTTATGGAGAAGGTCAATCTGCAGAGTGAAGGCATTGGTCAACGAGAAAGAATACTGGAGCGTGAACGAGAGTATGGGTGAGTTGATGTTTAAGTTGAAATTTTAAGCGAGTTCAATTGTCCCTTTCTTTCAATACTTATGCCTTCAAACGCCATCAAACGCCATCTTAAAATACTATTTTTTGTATCGTCATTGTACGTTCCAAATAGACGTCGTGTTAGATTTAAACCTGAAAAATATAGTTTTGAATCTCCTGCGACAAGGGCTGCACCGGCAACGCCGGTCTCTAGTTTCAACACTAGAAGGTGTGACATTGCGTCACGCATCACGTGAAACAACTCTCTTTTCCTTGTCATGATAGGTCTGAAGGGAACCCTCAATGTGGGTACAACACATTCGCTCCTGTCCTGATCTGATTCTTGCCTTCCCTTAGGTAATCGACAACACGGGTGCTTTGATAGCTGAGTGTGTCAATGTGTTGAAGCATAAGGTGAACAATGGATTCGCGAGCGTGGGGGATGAAATCGTCGTGGTAGTAAACCGAGCACGTCCTGTCCCAGCATCAAATTCTAGCAGGTGAGAGTATGTCTCTGATGATGGCAGGACGTGTGCTAGAACCAGACAAGCCACGATGTCCGACGGAGCCATCTTCTCATCCGCGTTATTGTCATCCTCATCCGATGCTGATCTATTCCGTTACGCAAGTAATGCTATAAAAGTGCGACGTGGTGATGTACGACGAGCGGTGGTAGTTCGGACTAAGAAGCCAGTCAGACGGCCGGATGGAAGATTCATCAGGTACGTTGTCAGTCTCTTGTGACGTCTCTTCAGTACATCAAGACGACTTCAATCAAGCGTACTCTGACACTCAGTCTTTCGTTAGGTTTGATGATAATGCCGCTGTACTCCTCAATAATAAGCGAGAGATGTTAGGGACCCGAATAGGAGGTGTTGTGAGTGCCGATTTGAGAATGAGGGGATGGAGTAAGATCGTTAGCTTAGCACCCAAGGCCAGTGCTATAAATCGGGCCTCTGGTCTACCCTTTGTGTCAAATAATGCTCACATTCTAGACTTTACAGGTCGTATGAACTGGGAGACCTTACAAGCCGAATTTTGTTGACCAGTATATCATAGACCGGGGTATACTAACCAGTTGGACGCACATTTCTGCCCTTCTGTCGCCAAGCGCCAACTCCATCATTTCTCTTGGATTTCACTGAAACCAGTGGTACTTGCATGGGTAACCGAGTGGCTTCCTATTTGGGGGCGTCCGCCAAACGACATGTGTATGTCAACATACTTAATAGTAAAACTGACGCTATAGCTATTGGGGGGAAGACGATTCTTAATTTAACTAAGATCTAGATATCCTGCCTGCGCAACGACGCTGTGAGTTACAGGGAATCCGATCTTGAACATTTGGTCTGACTAGTCCGCATGGCATGCAAATGTCACATTGCGCTGATTACTTGTGGTGCCAGAGTGGGATCATGCTGAAATATAGTGTTACATGGTTACAGCCAACTCTTATGCTCTTCTTCTCCCCTCTCTCTTTCTCTTTCTCCTCAACGGAGCACACAGCTGAGTAAAGTTTAATGATTTTGTTTCATACACCCAGCCGGACGATGCTATCACTTAACCCTCTTTCTCTTCCTTCTCATATCTTCTGTGATAATTCCGATCATGATATGCATCCAGCCCGATCGCTCTGTGAATCCTACCAAGACGCACCAAGTCGGCGGCCCCAGTGTGTGCAGTATCGCCGAACACGACATCCATCTCTTCTAGAGTCTTACCGGATGTTTCAGGGACCTAGCATTTTTACTACCATTAGGTTCCAGTGCAAAATGATGGAAGAGTGCCTACGTAATAAATAATAAACAAGCCCCCGAGAAATGAGAAGATCTGTTCATTGTAAGATCAATGTGACCCACAACCTGGAAGAATCTGATACAAACTCCAAAAACAATAAATGTTTTGTATCCGATGGTACTGAGCATCGTGGGCGTGACCTGTTAGTTTTCAAAACCTTAGATATAGGAAGGGCTTTCCACTCTGTGACAGACCTGGCCCACTGTTTTTTTCATTAAGTTGCAATGTAGATGTGAAGTCTTTAGTCAGCTTGAGCGGCCTATTAAAGCATCAAGCTCACCAATGAAATTATTCATCTATCACAAAATCAGTCACAATCATCAGGCATGCTAGCCCACTTACCCAGTTTGAAGAACCACCGACTGACATCCCTTTTCCTCGCGCGCTCAACTGAGGTAACGAGTTGACTAAAACACTGATCCGATAGTCGAGGATTAACCTACCGGGAATACTTCGGCGAGGATGATCCATGAGCAGGGACCTACACAGTAATCGCTGTTCAGACCAGTGTTCTTGAGTACGAGTTAAGTCGGCCTACCCCAACTGAAGCCGAACGCTCCATGCAACTCCACATTAGCGTGAAAATATCATTGTATCGGGGGAGGGAGTCTACCGATAGCGAACAGCCAGACAAGGCCACACGCAACCCATCCAGCCACGACATGTCTAGAAATCGAACGCGTCTTGGAAACCCGAAAGAAAGCTCATACATGTCAGACCTACGAGCTCCATGAATCAAAGTATAACGCCGTCAGTATTGCTATAATGATATGACAGCTGCGTGTCACAATCAGGCCACAGAACTATGTGAGAAATGCAGTGGTCACATACGCAGCCATAACGAACGCGCCTGAAATGAGAACGGGCTTCCGTCCAAGTCGATCAATCCAAATGACTGCAGGGATTGTTGCGAGGAACATGCTATAGTAAGACATGGATAGTAAGTGTTCATTCATTTTGAGATATGGGGGCGACACAAACGCAATACCAACAACACCTGTGGCCAGGAGGGATGTGGTATTGCCTGTCATCCCGAGCTGTTGGAAGATAGTCGGAGCATAGTATAATATCGCATTGACACCAGTCCACTATTTGACAGTCGGTCATAAGAAATCTGATACGATAAAGACCATACGCGAAGCATACCTGTTGGAAGAACATAACAGCGCCTGCTATAACGACTCGCAGTAATAACGCTGTCAAGCAAAGCGTGAATTAAGGGGTAGAAAGCGAATAAGGTTTCACACCCACATCGATTAGATAAAAGGTTTAGGTAGCCATGGATTCCGAGACGTAGGGAAGAGGACCACCCTCCGTCTTGAAAGTCTGGGAATTGCTCTCGGCTCACTTCAACGTCAAAAAGATGCTGGGCCTTGATCTCACTGGGTAACGGTTGCCAATCGAAGGAGATTACGATGGATTTGAGCATACGACACACCACCAAATAACGAGCACACGCACAGGTACTCAATTTGAACCAGCTCATTCTCTCGGGGCAACCTTCGAGCGTTGCTAAGCACCGTCAGCGCTTCTTCGTCTCGACCTTGGTTGATGAGCCATCTTGAATTGAATTCTGAGGGTCAGCACGAAAACATGCAGCGTAAGCGGAATGAGCGACACACCTAGGTGAAAACGGCATAAACAATATTCCAACACCAAGGGTGATCGCCGGAATAAGTTGCAGCGCTAATGGGAGTCGCCACGCCACTTCCTGAGTGCGTAACAATTGAAAAATTAGCACTCCAAATAAATCTTTATCGTGTGTACGTCTGGCTCGTCTGGCCGATGTACTGATCGATCGATGTCAGGTGAATCTCCTCACCGTCTGCCCGTCACCTGTGCCACCAATGAAGTTTGCTCCATAGTCAGCCCAAAAGGAGATCATAATTCCGAACGTGATAGCAAGTTGTTGGAGGGCGACCAGCGAACCGCGAACCTCTGCGGGAGACAGTTCTGCGCTGATCATAAACAGACGAAATTGCATCAGAAAATGACCACATGTTCGCGTGCGGGTCCGAAACAAGGTAACGCCCTAACGTAGGGAATAGAGGCGGTGATCCGCAGGTGAAGGAGGGCTCACTTGTACAGGGGAACAACCATACTCAAAGAGCCTACGCCTATACCTGTGATAAACCGCCCTGAGGGTGTTAAGTTTAATAATCAGACACTCTAATGCAGAGTGCCAAGATGAGCTATTACAGAAAGAAACTCACCTGCGTAGATCGACGCCGGCTGGAATGCGGCGGTCTGAACTACAACACCGATAGAGAAGACGACCACAGCTGTAATACGAGGCAGCGAGGTCAACAACCACCAGCAATAAGAAGGGATAAATTAGGAAAGGATCTAATACGAAGGCGACAATCGTAGAGTAATTGTGTTGACATCGTGCCGGCAAATGTCATAGGTATGTAGAAGCCATAGTTGAAAGCAACCAAACAGACACTTCGCGCTCACCTCCGACAATAGTGTATTTTCTACTGAAGCGATCTGCAATCGGACCAGTGAGGAGAACTCCTAACCAAGCGCCCAGCTCGAGAATGGCCACCAGCCACCCTTTCGTTTGTGGATTAGAGACAGCAGATCCCATCCTGGTTCTGAAAGAGGACATTCTAGGTAGATGTTCAGGCTACAGGCGGATGATACGTTTTACTGAAAGGATGGCATACGCAAGAACGCTAGAGAAAACCCCCTATGCGAAAATATTAATGCAGCTAAGCCCGATATTGTGGAGAGGACTGGCCTGGTTATACCCTAAAATGTTTTGAAGGAAACGGCGATGAGACAGCTTTGATCAAACAGGCCAGCATCCTCACTCGCCATATAGCCTATATGAGACTGTGAATACGACACTAACCGTACGCTTTCACAGATGTACTGCTTACAAACCGCCGAAACTAGCAAATACAGCAATCGCGAATACACGCCTGTTGTGGACCAATCCAGCCTAGGCGTACATCAGCCACAAGGATGGACCCTGACTGTGGATCAAACGATGTACCCATCCAGACCGGCCGGCCAAGGCAGCACGGCGTTCCGAAAGGTTTCCTGACGCGGCGGTGACGACGACGACCATTGACTCTTATGTTTGCAATGGTGTAAGTATACTGAGGTATATAACTGACAGTTGCTGAGACGTCATTCCCCTACTCTGTTTCATGCTCGGATAAACACGTAGGAAAGACTAGGATCACATGCATCAGGGTATGGAGAGTTAGAGGTCACGCAGCAAATGGCGGATGTGCTGATTCCGGCCCGACGCAAGCCCCGGCGAGAGCTCCTCTTGCGAGAACATTGTGATAAAAAATCTCGGAACGGTCGTGCATTGCCGCTGTGGAGTTTACATGAATCCCCAGGCCCAAGGCTCTACAACAGGTAAATCGTGGCACCAGGCACTGTTCCAAAGCAAAGTCGTATCGGCCCCTAAGTTACTCTAGTGCATTACGTGCAGGTTGTAAATGCAGGGAATCGAAAGCCATGCGCTCAATTGCGAGTTGGCACTGGCAGTGCAATTTTTTGTAAGTTATAGTACTATGTAACATTCGGAGTGAAACGATGACCGACGTGAGCTAGCATAGTATGCATCCACCGGCACAGAATTACACTAATGGCTCTGTAATAAAAAACAGGTACAGTAAGTATGTTGAACCCTTCAAGCTTCAAGCTTCAAGTTTCGGTAGCTGGCCGGTCACGGTGCGCACCATATACATATAATACACCTGCAGTGAAGCCCTCTGACTTATGACATTGTCGTTCATGCATGTCATTGACAATCACCATCCAAACAGATTATACTAGTTCACAGCCTCAAATTAAGACTAATACAGCCTGTCAGCTGCTAAGAATGAGATAATACATTGATGGAGGTCGATATACTATCAAATCAAGTTACATCTTGAACCTACGTAAATGAGAGGCTCCTGCTCATTTTCCCTATAGGTCATCCTGCGGGGTCAGTCATACGACTATTCCGAATTAGTTCGGATGCATTATTACGCCGTGGAATAAACCTGCACTTAAACGGTTCCGGGTGGCTGATGAAACAGGGCAAGAGGCAAGGACAGCGTCAGGTGTTCCGTTGTGAGGAAACGAAAAATCTAGTACCTTATGGATCCCCCTGTGAACACGGGGTTAACAGGTTCTTCGTTTTTATCCGAATCGAGCTTTCGGCAAATGCAAAATGTCGAGAGCATTGATGCGGCAAAAATGTAGAGTGAGTTGTCAGCCAAATATCTCCCAGGACAAATTCTGGCCGTAGACGTAAGCCACTGTTTGGCCAAACGGCACCTGTGGCGCACCTGCGACCAAAACCGAAAGTATAGCTGTGCGGGTCGAGCGGACTGTTACCTCCTTCGTCTTCCTTCAGGAAACGTTCCGGGATGAACTCTTCTGGAGACTCATAGATCGTCTCATCACGGGAGATGGCCCTGATCAACAAATGTCCGACACCTTATGTCAGTGACTGTTGAAGCCCTGACAGCACAGCTTTCCACAGTGACCTACCAGACGTTAGGCATCACCAGACTACCCTCTGGCATGAAGTATCCTGTATGGTGTTCGATGTAAGTACGTATATGATTTGCTACTATACATACTGACCTTTATAGTAATCGTCTTGAGAGGACCGATGAGCGAGGCCTGCACGTCCCTGTCAGTTATGCCTTATTCTGTCGTCCGTGGTATCATACTTCCAGGGACGTATCGATGTGGGTAACGGGACGCCATCGCATCGTTTCCTTAACCAGAGCCGTAACGTAGGGCAGAGAAGGACGATCGTTCTCGTTAGGTAGCCTTTCTGACCCTACAACTCTGACGAGTTCATTTTGCGCCTTTTGCTGCTTCTCAGGAAACAGCACCATAGCGAGAATGAATGTCAAGATTGCCGCGAAAGTCTGTGTTGTAGAATTCCAGCGTCGAATGAGGCATAACAGGCAGATTTACTTACGTTGTCTCCACCAGCTATAGAGATGAATGAAACGTTTGATCAGTGTTCGGTTATTTCAGTAATGTCGCCCAAAACTGACACCCATACATCGTAGCTGCTGCAATCTTAATAGTTTCTTCTTTCTCTGCATCCAGACCTGTGTCGTCATTGGTCAGAAGCTCCGCAGTAAACGACAATGAACGTTTTCCTGCGGCCTGGATAAGATGTGAGCAGCATCAAAATAACGAAGGGTCTTATCACGCACCAGATCGCGTTTCACGTGCTCAAACGGCCCGTTCATCATTTGTTCAAACAAGAGGTAATATTTCCTTGCCACCGTCTGGAAGGGCACAAGGCCGAATACATTCGGAATGTATTTCACTAACATGTGTTAGGGTGCGTTTGACGCAGGCAAAGATTGAGACTCACACGCAGGAATGAGATCCACCATGTAAGAGCCCGGAAGTACTGCATGCTCCATGAATCGGACTATTGCCTCGGCTTCTGCGATGTACTTCGGAAAGGTGTGACAAATTTCCAGGGATCGACGACTGGGTGAGACTTACCGCATCATCGTAGCTGTGGATAGCCAGCCCATAAGTGACAGCCATCATTATTCGACCGGTTGCTCTGTCGGGTGTTTGTACGGTTGGAGGCTGCTCCTATCAGTGGAACGACTAGTACTCACAGTCGAAGCTCTGACATGAAATCGTGTGGCCTGTCCAATAAAGTCTGCATATACATGGCAGCGATATCTTCTTGACTTGAAATATATCGCTTCACAGATACAGCATTAAATGTGAGGTGGGTGAGTTTCCTTTGATTTCTCCAGGCGGTCCCATACTGAAGCAATGGCAAAGTCTGTGACAAGTGGTTCATTCGAACGTGTGAATAGTTATAAACTCAAGAGGGGACAAGAAGGAAGTACGCGATTGATTCCCGCAAGCTCTCCTGCCATTATAAGTATTGGACGATTTGAATAGATATTACCTTTCTTGTCCAAGAGGGCAGTTACCGATTCGAGTGTATTTAAAACCACAATATTATTCCCCAGGGCTTGAAGGCAGATGATCTCTCCTACAAGACAGTCAGCTCGAAAGCACAGGAGTTACACTACTCGACACACCATGCTTCTTTCCCCATTCAGTAAACACGAGCCACATGTGTTTCATAGGGATGTCGAACAGGTTTCCTAAAAGCCAGGTCCTTCTGGGACCTGGGGGTAGTGTACGTGAAGAGCTGGTCCATTGGCGTCGTGATAACCACACCAATAAAATGCCTGAAAGGAGAAACGCAAGAATGGTCCCAAGACTCATGGCCAGGCTGTACCGTACCACGAGCGCCACGGAGTAGGATCAGATAAGAGAGACTCCTTAAGCTCGGATACTGATCCGTGCACGTGCATTCTTCAGAATTGAGTGATCCCAATCAATAAAAGAATTCCCTTATGTAATGAGTCGGTAGAGCTAAAAGTAATTAAGTAACTGTAATAAGTACTCGGGGTCATATCGAAGCATAAACTGACAGCCTGACATGCTGGCGGCCAACCGGCATCAACGCTCAAGTGGTTTGCGTTGGCTAGTGGGTGACTTTCCGTAGCCTTAAATTCCTAAACTCCTGGTTCTAAACCGGCTCCGCGCGATAGCTGTCGAATTTAGGACCGATTTAGAAACCGTAACACCAAAGCAATGGCGGAAGTGCTCAGACGCAAGCTGTCATGCCGGCTATGAATAAGTAGGGCAGGAAATTGCCACGTTTGGCCAAACCTGTCTCTATAGTGCACTATATCTCATCAAAACGTCACATTTTTGGTTTAGGAAGCAGCAAATAGGTTAGAGCAGGGGTCGTGACCCCTGCTCTAGATTTTTGGTTTAAAACATTAATTTCCGTCGTAGCGGACTTGTAAAACGCTTCCCTGTCATCGGCTAGTACTCGGCTCGATGTTCCGCCACGTTTAGAACATGGAATTTAGGAATTTAGCTCTACGGAAAGTCACCCAGTGTTGTTGGCAACTCCTGCCACACTCTGCCATGCCATTCTGCCAACCGGCAATTGCCATGGCAGATGTGTAAGGTTTAGGATTGAGCGGACCTCGAAAGACTTAGAAAGATTCGCTGAGGACAGGTAACTACCAAGTCGTAGTTCGGGGTCAAGAAGCTCTACGTACAAGTAACTAACTAGAATATCTTATATACTGTTGTGCGAGAGCTTCGTACCTGTTTCTCGGCAATAAATGGGTATCTGTTCGGGACCTAAGTTGAGTCTCCGACGGTGTAGATGCCCGGTTCCTTACAAGATGGCAGGCCTCCAGAATAGGGTTGGCAGAATATGGCAGAAATAAGAACAGCTTACTCTAGGCTCTGTTTAGGCTATATGAATTGACTGCCAGAGTGTACTATCAAGTATGTGGGCATAAATGCATTTGGGAGTGACACAACTCTCAATTAAGTAAGCTCCATGTATTGACTAGTCTGATGTAATATAAATTGTGCTAGCTTGAATTGTGCCCTTTTCCATGTCTTCTCCAGTACGCGGAGGACTTTTGAAGCCTAAGCAGAAGCCAAAGGGTCGCAGTGCCAATGGTTTCGTTGAGAGGAACTTCACTCCGGTTGAAAAACTTTCCAATAACTCTAATCGGTGGAAATGGCGATGCAATCACTGCCCCAGAAATGCAGCACTTGTGGATCATCGTGACCAGAACTGTCTTTGGCATGTTTGTAACAGCAGTGGACTGGACTGCACCTCTGGAAGGCCCTGAATCTATTCTGCTGGATGAAATTGAGTCCGGTTTTTATGAATTAGAGAGGCAAGGTGCTGGATTGTCAATCATTGATCCTGAGCTGGACAGGAATGAGATTACAGTGGCACAGGTATATGATCTTGAAGCACTCGACGTGTTGATCAAGGCCAAGCACCACAGGCATATGAAGAAGATATTCATATGCACTGAAGTAGGGATGGGTCAGTGTCTGAGTGGGATCCAGAGGCAGTAATGAGTGCGGCTGGTGTCTCCTAATGGCTTAACATGTAAAATTAGCATGAAAAACTTTCTGCTGTATTCTGCCACACTCGGCAGAATACCCCTTTTGCCATTTCTGCCATTGCCGGCAATTGGCAGAATAAATTTCATTCTGCCCACGACACTAGCGTTGGCCTACAAAGCCTACCATTATTACTATGTAGTATAATTACGCGTAGTAGTTGGTCCGGGGTCCCGAGCGGCACCTAACTCAGCCGTAAACGTTGGATTTGGTTGGGTACTTCCTGGAGGGAACCTATCGAGCTTCGACAGCCTGAGGCGCATCGGGTGAGACATGAGAATAAGTAAGTACACTAGAATACCGTACAGTACGCCACCTGCGATTTCGCCTCCGCGCATTTTCATTCTCCGCTATATTCCAGAAATACGATTGGTTATCAACCTCTGCCAACCTGCTTACTTTACACGTACGGCTGAGGTCGGCTCCACAGGCACATGAAATGGTTGAGAAAGCTCCATAGAGCTCCGTGTCCAGAAGCCCAAACGCACTCAACCACTTCGTGATCACCCTGAGGCTCACCTCTGGGTTTTCAGCTAAATGTGGCACCGAATACTCTTTGGCCCCAGGACTGTAGCCCGAAGCCGATTTGAGGCGAGTTAGCCTTCAGTGGAGTCTTGTACTTATTCGGAGATGAGTAGGCCTGGGCCTGCCAGCTGCGCGATGGCGATGCCCTGGGCGTTGACAGGATATCCAATTCGGAATGTGGTACAGTGGCGCCGTACACCCCGGGATTAATCGTGGCTTATGGTGGCGGGGTCAGCCCAAGGACAGCTAGCTGTATTGGCAATCCTCAGCTCTGAGACGAGTACAATCGACGCATCTGTGAGGTTCCTCCACGGACACGTGCTGACTTCATCATGAACATCAGGCTTTCAATGGGATCGCTCCGCCTCCGCCTGACATCACGTACTCTGAATACTCTGCAACGTCAAGGACGGTTGTGACATGGGAGCACCATTTTTTTAGTCCTGGTGATTTAAGCAGTGGCATTCTTCCTTGTGGGTCAAATCAAATATGTTCGATCTAAACACCACACTCTCTCAACTGGTCGTACGGTCTCGCCTCCCCAGGGTGGAGTTGTATTCGGAGATAAGTAGGCCTGGGCCTGCCACTGGCAGCTGCGCGATGCGATGGCGATGGCTGTGCCATGGGCCTTGACAGGATATCCAATCACCAATGTGGCGCCGTACACCGCGGGCCTAATCGTGGCGTATGATTGGCGGGATCAACCCAAGGATAGCTGTATTGGCAATCCTCTGCTCTCGAGTACGATCGACGCATCTGTTCTGTCAACACTCCGTGCTGACATCACCGTGGTGTCAGCCCTGAGCGTTGACAGCCTATCCAATTCAGAATGTGGTCAGTGTGCAGTGGCGCCGTACACCCCGGGCCTATGTAATTGTGGGTTGTGGCGGCGGGGTCAATTCAATTGGAAGGATAGCTATATTGGCAATCCTCAGCTGCTCTCGAGTACAATCGACGCATCTGTGAGGTTCGTCCATGGACCGTGACACGTGCTGATTAATCATGGCATGATTCGCATGCAGTGTTGTCTCGCATGTGTCTCGCGGCCAGCCCGCATACCAAAAGAGAAAAAGAAAAAAAGAAAAAGAAAAAGACGGTGGTGCTCGTGTGCACCCTGACGATGTTGTTGACATTTTATTCCGAATTTAGTCATTGCATTCACTGTGAGCGTCCCGCTCCGTGTAAGTCTTGTCCGCCTACCTCTTGCACGCGCGTTGGCCTTTACTGGGCCCGGGCCCGATAACAACCATAGATATCAACCGAAACGACCATTGTTCGTACTCACTGGAATGCATTCGAGCTCGATATATAAGACAAACGTACCTTGGCATGTGCATGACTGCGAGGTACCCACACTGAAGTGAAATTGATACTAGTAGAAGCCACTGACAGTAGAGAGCAATCGTGCGGGAGACGCTACTTGCGATAGGTAGAGCTACATGCATTGTTGTCCAAGGCGGCGGCAAGTTGAAGTACTGTCTGACACAGGTTGAATGCATCCCAAACCTTCCCGGCCACACCAGCATGAGTGCCAGTGTTGCCCGGCGGGGAATTCCTGATTCCCCGTAGGACTGAGGTACGGCGCATGCCTTCGGGTATCAATGTCGTTTTCTGCGTAAGGTATTTGCCAAGAAGCTACACGCTGTTCGCATGTTCATTGTTTTCCCCTATTCCAAATCAAGTAGCGATCTAGGGCTAAGTCAATGTGGACGGTGTTACTCACTTACGCATAGGATCCAGGAGTAGGACTAGGTTGCATAGCGGCTTTGGGCTGTGTTGCGTGTATGGATGGATATCCCCGACTCCCACTGAAAGACACAACCTCGCTCGCTCGGGATAGCTTTCTGCTAATTCTAATCCACTGGCACACACGCTGTTAGCATGTTCATGTTTTCCCCTATCAAATCAAGTAGTTGATCTAGAGCCAAGTCAATGTGGACGTTATTGCTTACGCGTAAGAGTATAACGTATAACGTTTACTGGTTCGACTGAGTCTACCTGTTCAACCTTGTAACAAGCTCCGAGAGTAGGTTGCATAGCGGCTTTGGGCTTTGGGCTTTGTTGCGTGTATGTATGGGTATCCCCGACTGGGCTGAAAGACACATGCACAACCTCGCTCGGATTCGAATTCTCGCACAGATTATGTTCATCAAGTATGATCCTGTCCGCCCCTTTTCCGAGTTGTTGGTCCCGGACCCCGATCGGGACTCGGAGCTACCGGTAGGGCCCAAGCAGACTCGGAGTCGGGCGCTACTACTAGTAGGGCACGATGTGGATACACTGATCAGGATCTGGTCGACCGATTCGCTCGAACTTCGACGTTTATATACACTCCTTTTATGCATGTAATTGCATTGCCCCTGCCGGCCCACCAACCAGCCTCAGGCTTTAAATTGGTCACATGCATGGTGGCATTGCAACATCGCATGCATGCTGCGCATCGCATCCTCTCCATGCAATGCCAAGCCTGACTGCACTCACGTCAGGTCATGGCAATGCAATAAATTATAAGTAGGCTGTGGCCTTCAGATCTCAGGTCTCAGACACAGCACTTGCACTTGTATCTATTCTTCCTGGAACGAAGAAACAACTACAGGCCACGGTGTTCGTCATGAATGTATACTTTATAGTAAGTTGTCCATGCCCAGAAGACTCGGCAGAATTACATGATTTAATTTGATCTAAAGCAGAAAATATACTTACCGTCCAACGAATTAATGATTAACGACAATACTATAGGTAAGCATAGCAAGGCGATGACGGATCCACGCGCACGGTCACGCAGCAGTCGCCAGGTGCGCCATCCTGCACTGCTGCTGCGTCGCTGTCGCTGCTGCTTTCGGCACGGAGTCTAGGCTCGGATTCTGGAGTGTGCATGGGGCTGGGAGGTAGTTCCCGGGCCACCAGAAGATGTACACTGCGATGCCGATGGCGAGGGGTATCGAGTCGAATGCGAGGAAACACCCTGCGCGGATCGGCGTTCAAGGTGAGCTGGGGGGTACTGGGTACGTGGCTATGTCAGTGTGGAGAGACTCACATTCGTGTGTCATGAGGTATCCTCCTTGACCTTCCGCCGTCTCTGCTACACGGTATATGGACCGAATCTGTGCGCAAGAGCATACGAAAAAGCGAGTCAGATTGATCATGTGCAGGGCATGAACAGCTGAGGAGCGTGCGCGACGCACGATGATGAAGAGCGACGAGAAGTATATGAGGTGGAAGATGCGCCACCACGGCTCGTCGCGCGGCTGATTCGTGGCCTTGGCGGTCTTGAGGATGCTGCGGTGCGAGAGCGCGAGGAGGACGTCGTATATCGCGTACCACAAGCCTTGGGCGATGGTGCCGATGAGGAAAACGTCGCGGCCGAGGGCGGCGGTGTCCTGCTGGACCCGCAGGGAGCCCCCCGAGCCCTGCGTGGGAGGCGGCGGTTAGCTTAGCTGCGGCGGCGGCTAGTAGAAGCAGCAGCAGCGGCGCAGGGAACGTACCTGGAGCATAAAGGTAAAGGCGTTGCTGAGGACGAACATGGTCGCGACGCGCTCGGGGCGGATAAAGGAGTGTGCGCGGCCGACGGCGAGGCAGATGAGGCGGCCGTAGAG
The DNA here is from genome assembly GCA_015179125.1 of Gautieria morchelliformis. Classification (NCBI taxonomy): domain Eukaryota; kingdom Fungi; phylum Basidiomycota; class Agaricomycetes; order Gomphales; family Gomphaceae; genus Gautieria; species Gautieria morchelliformis. The sequence goes on along the minus strand of WHVA01000039.1, from coordinate 171,057 downwards.
TATGTAGTTGAAGGTGAGGAAGAGGGCGGGGGAGAGGACGATGAAGAGGTCCATGGCAATGTAGAAGCCGAGGCTGGTGCGGAGTTTGGGCTGGCCGATGAAGACGCGGAGGAGGAAGCCGAGGGCCTCGCCTTGGTGGTGGGGGCGGTTAGTGTGAGTGTTAGAGGGGGGGGAGATAAGTTGACATACCGTAGCCGCCTATTGGGAGACAGAGACCCCACCAGTCGCGGTTACGGACCAAGCGCCATAGGAGGAGGGAGCTGAGGACAAAGTAGATGGCGAAGCCTGCGGCGCCGATTGCTTTGCTCGGGAGGTAGTCTGGGCATAAGATTCATGATGGGTGTGTGGCGGTCAGCGAGGCAAGAAGAGCGCTCACGCAATGCCAGCTGTATGTCGAACGGCTGCTTCGCTGCGTGGCCTGGTTAGAATGTAGCGGGATATGAAGGGAGAATGAATAGATGCCTTTTACGGGCGACGCAAGGGTGACAAGGAGAGCTAGGGAGCCCAGGGACAGACGGCTGGGGGAGTAGGAGGGCAGCATCGGGAAGATGTAGACGAATGGACAGTTGTGCGAAGCATTAAGTAGTTGTGGCCGGCCTGTTTAATCAGGGATATCTAATCAGAGAATCAAAGCGATACTGTGAGTGTGTGACAGCGGCACAGCTCTGTGGGCCCCGGATGACCGGGGGACCCAATAGGAAGGCGGGATGGGGAGAGCCTGTGGATGGGCTGATTGGTGGGGCGTGAAAATATCAGTGTATCGGGGGAGGGAGTCTACCGATAGCGAACAGCCAGACAAGGCCACGCAACCCATCCAGCCACGATATGCCTAGAAATCGAACGCGTCTTGGAAACCCGAAGGAAAGCTCATACATGTCAGACCTACGAGCTCCATGAATCAAAGTATAATGCCGTAAGTATTGCTATAATGATATGACAGCTGCGTGTCACAATCAGGCCACAGAACCATGTGAGAAATGCAATGGTCACATACGCAGCCATAACGAACGCGCCTGAGATGAGAACGGGCCTTCGTCCAAGTCGATCAATCCAAATGACTGCAGGGATTGTTGCGAGGAACATGCTATAGTAAGAAGGCATGGATAGTAAGTATTCATTCTTTTGTGAGATATGGGGGCGACACAAACGCAATACCAACAACACCTGTGGCCAGGAGGGATGTGGTATTGCCTGTCATCCCGAGCTGTTGGAATATAGTTGGAGCATAGTATAATATCGCATTGACACCAGTCCACTAGTTGGCAGTCGGCCATAAGAGATTTGATACGATAAAGACCATACACGAAGCATACCTGTTGGAAGAACATACCTGCGCCTGCCATAACGACTCGCAGTAATAGCGCTGTCAAGAAAAGCGTGAATTAAGGGGTCGAAAGCGGTAACGGTTGCAAATCGAAGGAGGTTACGATGGACTTGAGCATACGACACACCACCAAATAACGAGCACACGCACAGGTACTCAATTTGAACCAGCTCGTCCTCTCGGGGCAACCTTCGAGCGTTGCTAAGCACCGTCAGAGCTTCTTCGTCGCGACCTTGGTTATCTTTAGTAGGAACAGCATTTAGCTATATTCCAATATTTGGACCTATAATATCTGTTAGCTACGACTATATAGGTATTGGTAGGATTATGATGGATAACAACTACAGATGAGCCATCTTGAATTGAATTCTGAGGGTCAGCACGAAAACATGTAGCGTAAGCGCAATGAGCGATACACCGAGGTGAAAACGGCATAAAAATATTCCAACACCAGGAATAAGTTGCAGCGTTAATGGGAGTCGCCACGCCACTTCCTGAGTGCGTAACAATTGAAAACTTAGCATTCCAAATGAATCTTTATCGTGTGTACGTCTGGCTCGTCTGGCCGATGCACAGATCGATCGATCTCAGATGAATCTCCTCGCCGTCTGCCCGTCACCCGTGCCACCAATGAAGTTTGCTCCATAATCAGCCCAAAAGGAGATCATAATTCCGAAGGTGATAGCAAGTTGTTGGAGGGCGACCAGCGAACCGCGAACCTCTGCGGGAGACAGTTCTGCGCTGATCATAAACAGACGAAATTGCATCAGAAAATGACCACATGTTCGCGTGCGGGTCCGAAACAAGGTAAGGCCCTAACGTAGGGAATAGAGGCGGTGATCCGCAGGTGAAGGAGGGCTCACTTGTACAGGGGGACAACCATACTCAAAGAGCCTACGCCTAGACCTGTGATAAACCGCCCTGAGGGTGTTAAGTTTAATAATCAGACACTCTAATGCAGAGTGCCAAGATGAGCTATTACAGAAAGAAACTCACCTGCGTAGATCGACGCCGGCTGAAATGCGGCGGTCTGAACTACAACACCGATAGAGTAGACAACCACAGCTGTACGAGGCAGTGAGGTCAACAACCACCAGTAATAAGAAGGCATAAAAAAAACACAATATCGCCAAAATCTCACTCCCCACAATCCAAATTAGATAGAACAGTCAACCCTCTGCAACCCGCTCCAGGCATCTACCCCCTAGTGCAATGCCGGCCCCAGCAGGCGCAGGAGCCACCAAAAACACACCACTCCAACGCGGCACGCAGCGGTCACAGATGCTCACGGGCCAAGGTCAGGCTCGCAGACAGCAAACAGGACTGAGAAAACCAATCCACACGACGGAAGGCCACCCTCTCCCGAGGATGCACACCAGTTTCTCCTCAGCAAACGACTGCTACCGGAACGGCAAACCATCACCTAGCCACAGCATTGCTTCACCTAGCGGAGGCCCAAGCATCCATACCGAAGATGACAAAGGCATCAGGGCCATAGCTACGCTAATAGTAAACTCGGCGGATAGGACAACCCTGGCTGAAGTAGCTACAGCGGTTAAAAGAACGGCTACACGGCGTCAACGACATTTTGGCGCCGACACTGCAGCGGATCGAGTCAGCAACAACAGCAATCAAGAATTCCACTAACAGTTTAGCAGGTACAGTTGATGAGCTGAGGCAGGAGAGTGACGGTACAGCGCAATGAATAATAGAAGCGGGAACAGCACAGGCACCAGCCGCGGCAGCTCAGGAGGGGGAACGGGCACCAGTCGGCACAGCAGCTCGGTTCCCAACCTACGCGGCCGCATTGGCAGCATGCGCAACCAAGCCAGTCCACTTACAGTTGAGCACCTTAGCTAGATGCTACCTGCGAGCACGGCAAGTACTAATCGACATGTCACCTGAAGCTTCGGAGAATCAGATCGCAAGATTGTCAGAGCCGGACATCCTCAGCAGGGCCAACCAGGCAATTGAGGAAATGCAATGGGATGATCAAGAGAAGCCGAGAGCGGTAGGAGTACAGAGGCTTCCAAGCAATGCCTTCTACCTAGAGTTCCAAACGGAGGAATCGGCCAAAGCCCTTCAGGCCCAACAGACGGCCGCCAATTTCATCGACAAGTTCAGCGCAACGTCCACCATAAAGCCCAACAATTACACGGTCATCGCCGAATTCGTACCAATTAGATTTGACCCGGAGTCCCGAGATGAGCTCGCCGACGTCGAGTCATGCAGCAGCTTGGAGAGAGGAGACATTGTTTCAGCCCGGTGGATAAAACCGCTGGGGAGGTGTAAACTGTAATCCTACAATTGCGCAACCGCATGGCAGCAAACACCCTAATCAGGTATGGGCTGCTAATCAGTGGCACCAGGGCAACAGTGAGGAAGCAACTCCAGGAAGCCAGAAGATGCCTCAAATGCCAGAAACTAGGTGTCCCCCACATAGCTGCTCAATGCACCCAGCCCATTGACACATGTGGCACATGCAGGAATGTGGGTGACAAAACGGTGGAATGCAGGGTGACTGACCCCAGAATTTATAGATGTGTCAATTGTGAAGATGTAGGGCATGCGGCCTGGGATTGAGAGTGCCCTAAGTTCAAGGAGCACACTTGAAGGATTCAAACCAGGTACCCTGAGACTAACATGCTCTTCTTCCCTTCTAGTAGAGATCTGCAGTCCTGGGAGGTAGTCACCACAGTGCGAGAGCCTGAGCACGACTGTCCAACTCCTACAGTGTGCCGTAGGGTCCGACTGGCAATCAACCCCCAGCAAGAATGAAACAACCGCCACCAACTTATTGGAACCAACCATGGTGGGGCCCGCCCCAGTGACCACAGAGGGATCAGTCCGCTTTCAACAGAGGGCGCGCGAGAAGCGCATCATCCACCCACCAACTATTGCTTGATGAACTGGGCTTCAGTATGGACCCCACTGACAGAACGCCACGCACCTGCCACAACCTCCATGAATAATATAACAACACCCAGCAACCTCACGACACTGAAGATATGGCAGCAGAACCTCAACAAATCTGATGCGGCACAACAGGACCTCATCAACTCTACAGACCCCAATGTATATGATATAATTCTTTTGCAGAAACCCTATGTCATGATTCGTTTATTCTATGAATCAGCCATCCATATTCAGCGAATGAACATCCCCGCTATTGGACCTTTGAACTCTTCGCTGAAGTATTCTTTGCAGAACCCCTTTCGCATTTGCTGATCCATCATTCACGTCAGGACCCCAGCCCCTGGAGCCATCATCGATCATGGAACCCATCACCTGTGAAACTCCCACTCCATGAATGACCCTCATGCTCAGGACACATTTGGCCAGTGTCGGTTGCAGCCTCTGTGCAGGTTAGCATCAATGGACTTGATACCACCATAGGCCAGGACAGTAGGAGCTGCCAAGGCACGGAATCTCTATTAATCTTTCAAAAACCCGTCTTTCTTGTTGGAATTAGCTTCGCTACGGGCTCCACTCTATATAGTATGTTTCCCCTTTGTTTGTAATGCAACTGTGCATCCTTTGTAATACTCAGAACCCTTGGGATTACCCTGCGCCTGTTGGCGAAGGCCTCTAGAGGAGTGCCTTCACCGACAAAGGGGTCATCTGTCTCAGATACCCCTTCTTCATCACTTTGGACAATTTCGCTGAGTGTTGTAAAGGCTTTGCTTCGGCTGTAGACTTGGGGTCCACCTATTGTATACCCCATCGTAGTACTAGTAGTCTGGCACTCTTCACCAACTATGTCGTTAATTCGCACAAGGACCTCTTGGTTTGCTGCTGTTACAACCATGGATTGCGACTTCCAACACTCAGTTCCGCTCACATTCCGACCCTCTGATAGTTCCGATATTCCACCCGTTGCTATATTCCCTTGATCTTTCAACTCTATTACTCGGACCCACCGGACTTGCCTCACAGCACAGCAAGACCATATGTCTGGCCCTCTTTGGAGTCTTGTTGTGTCTTTCTGTCAGATATACTTTCGGACCCCTTGTTCTTTTGCCATTGTTCTACCCTACCCTGAACCCCCCTTGTAGTCCCCTTATTCCCAATTAGTTAGCTACCCCATATGTCTATCCGACTTCCACTCCCTCCAGAATTGGCTTAGTACTACCCCATTACATGTTGTCTCAGCTCTTTGTATAAAAGCCCCACCAGTATGCTCATTATTCTGCAATCGGATAATCGCCTTCGATATGTGATTTTCTTCACTCTATCTCCTATTCTTAGCACAGCGAGTTTTGCAAGACCTCTGTCTCTCCGCCTTCCAACTTAGTTTCCGATTCAAGTTCCGACCTCTGTTTAGTTTGACACTTTCCGACTTCTGACTCGCGATCTGAAATACTTAGGATGATAGTTCATTGGGGGTGCAACATATAAGTTGAAGCTGTTGTTCTTTCTAGTTCTGACTTGTGGAAATCTTGATACGTAACAGTATTATCTGATTCCCACCCGATAACTATCACTATGCCTCCTCGTACCACAGCTACTTCATCCCACGCAGGAGCTGTCAAAGCTCTTTCTTATTTTGGAACTCTTAGATCCGCAGCACTAAGACACATGGAACCCTCCAGCAGCTCTCGAGCCAACAATGAGCTCTCTGACGATCTTGCGCCAGGGCACATTGAAGATGTTCCTGACGCCAATCCCGGCAATCCCGTCTACGACAGAAACTCATTGAGTAGCAGTGGCAAACAAACAGCAGCATCATTCTGACGCCCAGCACCACCTCTACCACCACCACCAGGGCCTCCTCCTGGCAGTCCCCCAGGCGGTCCTCCACCTCCAAATCCTGCCAACCCAGTTCTGCCCGCTCCAGCTCTGGATCTTGCACAGGCTATCGCCATGCTAGCCAGCCACCTCCAGTGCCCAGCTTAAGCTTCACCCCCCAAGACAAAAGTTCACGAACTGGATCAATTCAACGGTTCTGACCCCAAGAAGTTTCAGCCTTTTTTGGTTCAGCTTCAACTCAACTTCCGCGATCGTCCCGACGCCTTTCCCGACGACAAGAGAAAGGTCAACTACACCCTTTCCTACCTCAGGGGCACAGCTCTCAACTACTTTGAACCAGCCCTTATGGACCCCTATGCCATTGTCGACTGGGCAGACAATTATCCCAACCTCATTTCTGAACTCAGCAACAACTTCGGACATTTCAATATGGAAGCCAATGCGGAAAACGAACACGATAAGCTTCATATGAAAGACACTCATAAGATAGCTGAATACATCGTCACTTTCCAGCAGCTTGCTCCTCGAGTCCAATGGGGAGAAGCTGCACTCTGCCGACAGTTCTACATGGGCCTGCCATCCTGCATCAAGGATGAAATCACCTGCGTCAGAAAACCCACCACCCTAACCGACCTCCACAACCTCACCCAATCCATCGATGCGCGCTACTGGGAAAGACATTCGTAAATCACTCGCAAAACTTCCGCCCAGAGCAAGCACGACAAGTCTTCCGACAAGAAGTCTGATAAAGACAAGAAGAAGACCAACTCAGGAAACAACAACAACAACAGTTCCGGCTCCAACTCCAGCAACTGGAACTCCACTCCCACACCACGCAACAACCAGGCCTCTGGTTCCAACACCAACACCCAGAAGACCACACCCGACCTTTCCAACAAACTTGGGAAGGATGGAAAACTAACCCCTGCAGAACGCCAGTGTCACATGGACAACAACCTTTGCCTCTTCTGCGGCAAAGGGGGTCACGTCCCTTGTGACTGCACCCAAGCAACCACTTCGGCTGCTAAGGCCAGGGCCGTGCAGCAAAGACGGAAGAGAAATCCGAAGCGACTCCCGCTACGGGTGCAAAAAAATAAGCAGCAGTCCTCTGGCCTCCGCATGAGCTGAGGGCTGTGTTGACCCCATTTGTGTGACTAACTAGGTTCGACTCAACGCGTCCGCTCTTTTGTCCTCCAACTCCCTCTCAATTCCGCTCACCTCCGACACAATTTCCGTACCTCCTTTTACTGCATTGATCAACTCTAGTTCAACTCATTGCTTCCTCAATTCCGACTTTGTTTTGAAGCACAAGCTTCCTACCCACAACATTCTGACAATTCTGCTCTGCCTTTTTGATGGGTCATCCAACACGGCAATCTTGCAAGTCGTACACCTGTCCATCCGTTTCGCTACTGGGGACACCCATAAAGTTACATTTTACGTTACTCCACTAGATGCTAGCTGTTCCATTGTACTAGGACACAATTGGCTCACCCGATATAATCCGTTGATTAACTGGGCATTGGGTCAAATACAGTTCCGTACCCTGGATCAACTTCCGTCTATTCCGCAAAGATGGCTCAAGCCTCTTCTGCAACTCTGCTCGTGGATTCAGTTCCACACTCCGGTCCCTCGTTAGCAACTCCGTCCCCCCCTCCACTTGAAGCTCCTCAAATTGCCCTTGTTTCTGCCACCACTTTCCGTGTGTTGCAATGACAAGAAGATTTGACTGTTTTTCAGCTTCACCTCTCCAATTCGGCTTCAGTCAAGGCTCGTTCCACCTCGTCTTCTGCTCTGGTCGATATGAGCTTAGTTCCGGAAGAATATCATGACTTCCTGGACGTGTTCAACAAGGCCAAAGCCGATAAACCTGCCGATCATCAACCTTACAACTTGAAGATAGATTTGGAAGAAGGAGCATCTCCGCCCCTTGGACCTATCTACTCCCTTTCGCAAAGTGAGCTCCAGACTCTCCGCAAGTTTGTCAATGAACATCTCAACATGGGCTTCATCCACCCTTTGCTGTCTCCACACAGCGCTCTGGTCCTTTTCGTCAAGAAGAAGGATGGATCTCTCCGCTTCTGTGTCGATTTCCGCGGACTTAATGCCCTCACCAAGAAGGACAAGTATCCACTTCCACACATTTCCGACCTCCTCGATACTCCCTGCAGAGTGAAGATCTACACCAAAATTGACCTCTGGCACACTTATCACCTTGTCTGCATCCGAGAAGGTGACGAGTGGAAAACCACCTTCTGCACTTGCTACGGTGCTTTTGAGTGGGTTCAACATGGTGATCCATTTCCGCCCCGGAAAGCTCAGAGCAAAACCCAACGTGCTCACTAGACATTGGGATGTCTACCCAAAAGAGGGAAGTAGTGACTATGCCAGTGTTGATTCGCACAACTTCTGCCTGGTAGTTTTGACTGAGCAGCTGGCATCATCCTTGCCTGCCACAGCATTGCAATTTCTGCTACTCCATGCCTCTATCATAATGTCGGGCTCTGGCAGAGGCGAGATCGCGTTCAGGGTGGATGGCTAGATTCGGGTGGTAGCCCTTCTTGGCGTAGACCTACCTTTCCATTTGTTACTAGGCTCGGCAGGGTCTGCGAGGGGTATCCCTGGGGACGGTGGTGAATCGTCGGGGGCTTCTGAGAAACATCGTTGTTCTGAGATACCCCGAAGGGTGCGGGAACGCGGGTCGACCAGGGCCTTTGCCTGCTTTGCAGCACCAAAGGCCACGTCGTCAAGGACTGCCCGAAGAACAAGTCTACAAACGGTAGCAGTTCTAAAGGTCAGGCAGCGAAGACTCCAAACGAGGGGACTTCGGCCTCCATTACGGAGGTGAAAAAATAGGTAGCAACCTCGGAACCACACGATCCGAGGATTGCGGTAACCTCACCCATGTGCTCAGACTCAGTGCCGCTTCTCATTCATTGGCCAAAGATTCCCTTAATGTAAACCTAACCTCCCCTTCGCTTCCCGACGTCTCTTTTGTTGCATTAGTTGACTGCAGGTCTTCCGATTGTTTTATTGAATCCATATTTGTCCAGAAGTACTCTATGCCTGCTTATCCTGTCTCTCCTATACCCTTGAAACTATTTGACAGTAGTACTAACACCACCATTACCCAAGCTCTAGACCTCTGTATCTGCTTTCCGACTGGCGAAGAACAATGGGTTACCTTCTACGTAACCTCGCTCGACTCGAGTTGCTCAGTGGTACTTGGCCACAACTGGCTCACCCGCTACAATCCGTCGATTTACTGGGTATTGGGCAGTATTACTTTCAAGACCATCGATTTGACTACGACTCCAGCGACCACGGCGACTTCAGAGGACCTCGGTGACCTCAAGGACAGCGAGCTGATGCGTCGAGTGTTCATCAAGCTCGCGAAACCTCACAAGTCCGAAGCACGAGCCAAGGTCAAGGAACCAGATAGTTATGACGGTACTGACCAGGCCAAGCTTTGCACCTTCTTCCTCCAATGCGTACTCAACTTCCGGGATCGCCCCTCAGCCTTCAAAACTGGGGCCTCGAAGGTACAGTATGCTATCTCTTACCTGTCTGGTTCAGCTCTACAGTACTGTGAACCGGCAATCCTCGGTGAGGTCCAACCCGAGCCATATTGGCTCGAGGACTGGGACAGCTTCAAGGCTGAGCTTGAGCTCAACTTCGGCCCATACGACAATGCTGCCCAGGGCTGTCCATGAGTCAACCTGCAGGTTACCTGGACTTGGACTTGCAGGTTTGCCAGCTTCCAGAAGTGGAACCTGGACTTGACCTGAGTTTTTCTGTGGGTTGACTTGGACCCGCAGGTTAAACCTGCGGGTGACTTGCGGTGACTTGCCGGATTATTCCGAGCTGACTCACCCTGTGCGAGTGCATGATATGTCTCCTCCCATGAGGACAGCCCTCCTCCATGGAAAGACACGGCCCAGGTCCCTGGCTGGGTGCAGATCATATGAACAGACAGCAAGTCACATGGTCTGTTTGGACTTGGAAGTCTGCACAACTGATGGCCCTACATGGGTCAATCAGTGGGCAGCAATGCCGCCACATCGGTGGGGAGGAACCGGCATACTCACAGATCACCTGAGATCTGTGAGTTTTCTACCGGTTTGTGTTTTTTTTTGTTTCTGTGTTTCAGGTCTCTATTCAACTGTCTAGTAGTCAAGGAAGTCAACCCTGTAATCCATTGTGGAGGAACTGGCATACTTGCAGATACCTGAGATGACTATCTTCTCTACCAGTGCTTTTTTTTTTTTTCATGTTTCAGGTCTTCATATTGTTCCAAATTGCAACCACCCCTCCAATGGCCGGTGTCACTGATCCCATCAACCACTGGTCATTGCTTATCCAGAATGGGAGCTATCTCACACAGATGGCCCTAGACTTCTTATCTATTCTGGGTGAGCTATTTCACACATCCTTACATCCTATTTTGACCATGCTCCTCTAGCAACATCCACAGATGTCGAACATGCATTCAGTCAGGGCCCGACTGATTGTATCATGGATGCGTCACTCTCTGAAGGAAGAGTCAACACATGCCGGAACCATACTCAGCACATGGCTGTCATACAAAGGACTTGTTCCTGAGGAGCGTGTTGTAGAGTTGCTGCATGATAAGAGTAAGCATGTCAAGAAGGCGGTTGTGCAGAAGGAGGTAATAGTAGTTGAATGACATGTAAATGACATGAATTCTTGGCATTTAAGGCTTGCAGGTCTGCGAGTGACCTGTGGAATTCCAAAGGCCAAACCTGGACTTGGCAGGTTTTTAGGCGCCGGGTCACCTGGACTTGTGGGAGTTGGATCTGCAGGTTAAAATCACAGGTTGAACTGCAAGTCACCTGCAGGAACCTGGACTCGTGGACAGCCCTGATGCTGCCCAAGCCGAGATCAACCTCGAGAAGATCATTATGAAAGAGCACCACAAGGCCACGCAATTCTTTATCGATTTCACCTGAGCTTCAACTTGGACTCAGTGGAACGACGTGGCCCTCCGACACTTCACCTACAAGGGCTTGGCCAAACGAATCAAGGACGATTTGCTTCACTTCCCTCAATTCCGCAGCCTCGCCGAGCTTAGGAACTTTGCGCTGGAATGCGACAGCCGTTACTGGGAGCATAAGGAATATGACACTATGATCAATGGTCGTAGCTCCCAGCCCACGTGCACCACTAATCAGTCCAGCAGCAATGCCACTAACAACAATCAGTCTGCCAGCGGTTCCAATAACAACAAGAACCGCAACAAGACCAACAACAACGGCAAGGGTTCCAACAACAACTCTTCGAACAACAAGAGCCAGCCCAACATATTGAGCAAGCTCGGGAAAGACGGTATACTGCTTCCCGAGGAGCACCAATGGATGACCCTGATGCTTGAGGCTGTTTAGCTTCAGGCGGGCGTCCAGCTTGTGCTGGGCGTGGGGGCGGCAGCCGTTGTCCTGTTCCGCTTCTTGAGAACAGGCTGGGCCTGGTCAGGCCCGTTTGTGTCAACGGCTTGCTCCCTGTGAGCCAGGCAGCGCTTGCTGTTGCTGCTGCGCTTTCTGTGCGGCGCATCCCCATGTCATATTGGGATGCCTCCTCGATCATCCGGGCCGTCTCGAAGAGTTGCTCTATTGAGCTGCTCTCCACATTATATCCCTTTTTGAGGACTTCGTTGCGCAGCGCTGACATGAACCATCTCTGGAACGTGTAATCGTCTGGCGGCTGTATCATACATGCTGCGTATTTCATGAGCTGATTCAGCATTTCCTGAACGGTTTTCATGCCCTGCATGATCGGATCGAATTTATTCGATGCGTGATGGTACGTCAGTGTGTGCAGGAACCTTTTTCAAGGCCTTGCATCACAGTTTCCAGCGTCCAGCTGCGGACGTGGCGATCGAAGTGTTCTACGTTTCAAAGGAACCACTCCTGGGCTTCGCCGGTGAGGCAAGTGCCCACGTAGCTGACCTGCATGTCTATGCTGGTTGGACCTAGGAGGCAATTCATTTTCAGCCATCGTAGGATGGCTGCCATGAAGATTTCAAACTCTTCGAGGTCAGATCCCCCGGCATATGGCTCGGGGTGAGCCAATTTCACGCCGGCTTTCGCTAGCACAGACTTCTCCGGGTCTGTGTCCGCGGCGTCTGCTAACGCCACGCAGATCATCCGTGTGATCCCGTCGTATGGCTCCATTGGTACGACGTTGGCCTGGTCAGGGATTCCCTGGCCTTCCGTTGGGTCCATGGATTGCTCACGCGGCTGTGATGCCGCGCGGGGCAGGCTGTTGTATGCCCTGACGGGCCCTGGGCCCAGATTGGGAGCATTTTGTGCTCTCGGTTCTGGGGGTGTTTTGTGCCTGGTGTCCCCGGTCAGTCCCGCGTTGCGGATCTGCAGCCTGCTGTTCTAGGCTGCACGCGCCTGCCGTGCGTCCTGTATGGCTCGTGTGAGCTGCTCGTTGGGCAGCTGAGCGGTGTGGCTGTGGGCCACTGTTTCTTCAGCGTTCTTCGCTAGTAGCTCGAGTGCCAGCGTGTGGCGGCGCGCGGCTGTGGCTTCTTTACGCTGCCAGTGTGCGACTTCGAGCTCTAAGCTCTCGGTTGTCATTTCAGAGTCAGGCTCTGAGGTGACCTGTTCCCTAACGATCTGTTGGATCATCTTATGGCTGTCCATTGGGGCAGCCGGTTGCTCTTGAGGTTCATTCCTGAACCTTGCGTCCTGTTCGACCGGGACGGCTGGGGGCGGCATTCGCTGCTTGTCCCGCTCCTTTCGGCGCAGGTCTTCCGTGTCGTGACTGAGTTTGTTGGCTGCGGACTGTCGCGAGCTCGGACGAGTTGTGGTGCATTCCCCACGTGGGCGGAGGGCTTTCGGGACGTCCTCCAGCGTGGCTGCATCTTGCAGCCTGATCTCCTCCACCTGGTGGAGTTCCTTGCCGATTGCTATTAGGGCGGCGGTGGCGTTGTCAAGCTGCGATGCCAGCTGATCGTGCTTGTGGTGCGTCAGCGTGCTTTGGTGCAGCGCAGCCTGCACCTGTTTGTTCAGGGCCTCTGCCGTCTTGTGGTCGATGGTGTGAGCCCTCGAGCTCTTGCGACTGGAGCTCGAGTATTCCGAGCCCTGATCCTCGTCTGGCGCTCGTCTTTTTTGCCGTCGTCCCCCTTCAGGGATGATCGTCGTCGCTCTACTTCGTGAGCGTTGGTTCGAGTCGTGGCCTGGTGCCTGCCTTGACGTTGTTGCTCTACCGTCTGACGACAGCGAGCCTTCTCTGCCGTTTCCTTTGTCTCTGGGCAGAGAGGAATGGGGGGGCGGCGCCGGCTTGTTGCCCGGTGTCGTCTCTTCCTTGGCCACACTCGACGAGATGTGGTTGGGGTTTTCCTCGTCCTCAACTGGGGGGACAAGGGCGGTGAGATCTATGATCTCTCCTGTCAAGATTGGTTTTTAGGCATTAATATCATGTATTAGTGAACACAGCAAATGCCCCAATGACTTGTGCGAATAAGTATGCCGTTCGGCGAATACGTGAACCAATGAATGTTCACAAGATAGGAGGGTTGCCCGAATGGGGCTCGCCCTATCTACAGTCGTAGCAAAATGGCCCATGGCACTTGACGATACAACGTGCAAGGTGTCATGGAAGGGCTGTCTAAGTAGCGACAATCCCTTCGCCAACAGCGCAGAAAATAGTTCGAAGGCTAAGGTAACGAAGATGAAGTATGAGAACTCACCAGTGATGCCTAAGTCCTCTGCTGGTCGAAGATAGAAATCTCCAAGAGAAGGCTCAAGACGATGATCACAGCGAGGTCAAGTTTGCACAAGAGGGACGATGTATGATAATTGAACTGGGGAATATACATGCGAATGCAAACTACTTATATCGAATGCTTGTAAGGTATTAGCGAATAGGAAAGGGGCCGTCATGAGTCAGGGTCGGATAGGGGTGCGCAGTCATGATACTAAGTAGATGGAATAAACATACAATAGAGTGAGGGAAGAATGCGAACATGAAATGATGGAGAATAAAGGTGGCGAAGGCACTTATGGACCAAACCATGTCATGGGACCCGCATACATGCTACCCTGCACAGACTCTTTGTCTACTGGGTTGATCCCGCACGACCTATGGAAGGGACATCCTGCGAACACACTTTGGCCATACGAACACCCAATGGGGTTGGATTAAGAAGATGATGGGGTTAATGATGAACCATCATGCCGGGTGAATGGTATCGATCATATTTGGTGGATGCTCACAACTTTTTATTACCTGTAGCTTCACCCATTTTATTCTCAAATTATAGAAAAGAAGAGGACGAAAGTACATGCCAACCTTATTGTTGGGATATAAATAAATTTTATTTTGTCCCTCCCCGAGCGGCGGCTCCACCAACGAGAACGCCGATGCCAATTTTTACGTCTCTTCTTATTTTTTCTACCCACTTTTAATATACACTATATCATTATAACTATTCATATATATTACAAATATCTACACAACTACTATTACTCCATATGGTAGTCTAATACTCTCTCATTATAACTAGTCATACTAATACTCCTACTCATATCTGTTACAAGTATCTCTCCGAGTATCTGTTACTCTATCTTGTAGTCTAATATCTCATATGTATATATATCTTCGAGATGTTTAAATATATACAGAATCATCTAATAACATCTATTATTCTCCTTATAAATACTACTATATATTCCTATATGTTGTTATTAATACTCTTATAGTATATATTATATACTCATATATGCTGTATTACATAACCATTATGAATATCCTCCTTTGATGGCATGCCTGCTGGCGAAATGTGCGATCAGCGAATAGCGGTTTGGAGAATGGGGCGAACAGCGGGTAGAGTGGACGTAGAGGGGGAGTGGTCGGTGGTGTCAAGATTGGTTTTTAGGCGTTAATATCGTGTATTAGTGAACACAGCGAATGCCCGAATGACTTGTGCAAATAAGTATGCCGTTCGGCAAATAGGTGAACCAATGAATGTTCACAAGGTAAGAGGGTTGCCTGAACGGGGCTCGCCCTATCTACAGTCGTAGCGAAATAGCCTGTGGCTCTTGACGATGTAACGTGCAAGGTCCCAGGGAAGGGCTGTCTAAGTCTTAACAATCCCTTCACCAACAGCACAGAAAATGGTTCGAAGGCTAAGGTAATGAAGATGAAGTATGAGAACTCACCAGTGATGCCTAAGTCCTTTGCTAGTTGAAGATGGAAATCTCCAAGAGAAGGCTTTAAGACGATGACCACAGTGAGGTCAAATTTGCACAAGATGAACGACGTATGATAATTGAACTGGGGAATATACACGCGAATGTAAACTACTTATATTGAATGCTCGTAAGGTATCAGTGAATAGGAAAGAGGCCGTCACGAGTCAGGGTTGGATAGGGGTGCGCAGTCATGATACAACATAGATGAGATAAACATACAATAGAATGAGAGAAGAGGGAGAACATGAAACGACGGAGAGTGAAGGTGGCGAAGACACCTGTGTACGAAATCATGTCTTGGGGCCCGCATATACACTGCCCTGCACGGGTTCTTCATCTACTGGGTTGATCCCAAACAACCTATGGGTAGGACGTCTCGCGAACGCACCCTGCTCATATGAACACCAAAAGGGGTTTGGATCAAGAAGCTGATGGAGTTACTGACGAGCCATCATGGCGGATAGGGATGTCGATTGTGATTTGATGGTGTGCCTGTTGGTGAATGATGCGAGCAGCGAATGATCGTGCAGCAAAATGCGAGGAAGGGCGAACAGAGGTGACATAGAAGAGGACAGGTCGAGGTGGAGGGTGAAGCTGAGCGAACACTGGGGAGGAGTAGCGAAAGGGGAAATGGGGGAAACCAGGTGCAGGAAATACACAAGTCATGACAACCTGATCATAGGAACACCATCGAAAGAGGGTTGAGTATAGGAGGTGATAGGCCCAGCGATGACTGCCAAGTCGGTCCAAAGAACGTCGATCGTGCGTTTGACGGCGTGGCCATGGTAATTGGTGCGAACAGCGAGAATCGGGTGCTGAACACGACAATGGCAATCGGAACGAACACGGAAATGGGGTGAGAAATGGCAGGATAGAGCACCTGAGTGTGAGAAATAAACGCGTCATGACAGGTGGGTGCGGCGAACTCTGGCGAAGATGCTAGGGAGTGACGAGAGGGAACATAGAGACAGTGGGGTAAGAGAAATAGACAGGTCATGACATCTCCGTCTTCTATCGTCCTGGACTCTTGGTCCAGGGTAGTGTCAGCCGTTGTGTCGCTGGGCTGTGCCTGGGGCATGGACCTCGAGCTCATCGCTCGTGTCCGTCTTCGACTGCGTGGAATCATCATGCTCGCAGCCGACAGTAGAGGGTCTACTGGAGGGTCTCAACAATGTTTAGTTGTCGACGCAGCAATCTTTTTCAAGATTGCTTCGAATCCACTATCGGTTGGTCGCGTGGCAATCAACCGCAGGATAGTTCAAAAAGGTGTAAAGGATGTCGATCTTAGGACCTTGTATCACAAGGGCACTGCAGAACTTGACCAATGAGTGGTATTCTGAATGCTACGTAGTGACAGGTAAGAGTAAGATGCGATGGGAACCGCTGGCTGGTTCCCATGCATAAACTATACAGTGGGTCCCTAAGGGGCCCACTGGGATTATGCAATAACTATTGTACATGTAGATACATAGGTTATTTACAATTGCCAGGTATAGCTGCCGCATGTTCCGGTAAGCCATTCCCTTGGTCGGCTTGGACAGCCGTCTGAATTGTAGTATCCAGTCTGTACCTTTGGCGACAGCATAGACGACATGTTCCTTGAATCTGAGCTCCTGGTCGAGGATTATGCCAAGAAGCTTGTGCGAGGGGGAGGGCGTTATGGTGGTTCCGTTGATGTTGATAGGATGCCGCCAGAGGGGCATGGTCTTGCCAGGCCTTTCCGGGTCCTTTTCACACTTCCTAGTGAAATCTATAACCTTCATTTTCTCCATCTCGAAGTGAGAGTTGTGTCTTCGACCAGTCGCATGCTCCCCCTTCCCTTTTCATCATTTGTACGATCGCAGCGTGCGTGTGGGTGAAAGACGGCCCTGCTACTAGAAATGTAATGTTGTCAATGAATGCTCATCTCTCTCCTTCTGTGCTACTTCAATCAGACCGGCGTTGTAAAAATGGTAGAGGATGATGGATACGGGGTCACCTTGGTCGCAGCCATTGTTGATGTCGAGCAGGCCTGAGATGAAATCGTCGAACTGGATTCGGGTCTGCCACCCTTGTAGTCTGTTCCGTACCCAGGTAGTGTATTGAGGTGGGACCCTCCTTGTCCTCATGTTGTGGATCAGTGTTTCGACTGTAACACTCAGAAACGCCCCTTTGATGTCTAGAAATAGTGCCGATACTACTTGCCCTTTCCTCCACTGTCTTTTGATGTAGTCTACTGTCAAATGCAGTGCATCCGTTGTGTTCCTCCCAGGTCGGCCTCCAAAATTGGTGCTAGGTAGCAGCTGAAGAGATTCCGCATAGTACGTCAATGTTTCAGCTACACACCCCGATAGTGGCTTTGCCAGGGTCTCCATCAGTGTTATTGGGTGATATACCTTGGCCAGGGCATAGTCGGGCTTGCCTGGTTTGCGGAGAGCCGCTATCGTTGTGGTTCTCCATTGCTGAGGGTATGTGTCGAGGTTGAATGTTGCACAGTATAAGCATCCTAGATATGGGGTCAGTAAGTCTGCACAGTGGGTGAGTACCGAGTTGGAGAGTCCCGAGGGACATGAGGCCTTGTAGGGGCTCATCCTTCCTATCACCCTGAGGATCTACTGATTGAGATCGGTTCATAGTCAAAGGCGGCCCTGGGGTAATGGGTAGCTGTGTCGTGCTGCGGCCGTGCTCCCTGCGAAGGGAAGAAGGACTTGAAGAGCAATCTGCTCTTTTCGTTGTTGTCTATCACCTTGTCCACAGTGCCAGCATTTGTCATAACTTTGAGTGGTGGGATCCTGGTGCGTCCCCCATCGGTTGACGGGCCTGACACTAGGTGACTTGCAGTCCAGACTGTCTTTTCATCCGCTTGTTCCAGCCAATCCATCCAGAAGTCTTGCTTTGTGCTCCATATTTTGTGGGCATATTCGCTCCGCGTGTCGTAGTACTGCTGATGGCTGGGGTGCAGAGGATCATTGTGCACCAGGCTAGCATATCTTCCAGCCATTCGCATTACGGCTCAGGCCTGGCTGAGCTCTTTGGTCCACCACCCTTTGGAATAGGGCGATGGTTTGGAGTACAGTACCAGCTCGTCAATGGTTGTGTTGATGACTGTGGTGAGTTGTGTTAGCCTCTCGTCAAATTGCTCCAGGTGTTCAATTTCAATGGGGGGGGCGCAGTTCGTCCAAATGTCGCTGTAGCCCCTCTCCAAAATGCTGGCCAGTCTACCTGGCGCCAATTTCTTCTCGCTGGCCGGTTGGCTTTAGGTACCGATACTTCTATGGTGCTGGAAATGGGGAAGTGGTCTGTGCAAGGGGGTTGGCGGTCTGGGAAGGTCATACATTGTGTGAACAGGTCATGGAGGGTTGCTGTGCAGAACACATTGTCCGGCCTTGTTAGGTTCTTGGTGTTGGATGCGTGTAGTGTTGGGATGTCTTTGGGTAGAGCCATCAGCATGTTGTGTTGCATCAATAAATCCAACAGCGTTTGCGCTACATCCAGATTGGCCGCAGTGAACAGGTGGGAGTTTTGTTCTTCGTCCCAGAGTGGGTGTTGAAATCCCCCATCCACAGCATGTTTTCTTCATTGATCGCCCTCGTGCTTCGGTTGTCTGTCCGGATGACCTCCTAAATTCGCTGCAACACGTCAGAGTGATCACAATCATTGTATATATTAAATAAGGTGATGGGGCCTGCATCAGTGTGCATTAGCACAGCTACCACATCCTGCGTGTCAACATCTATTAGCTGCCACGTGCTGGAATTTAGTCGCCTATTTATGAAGGTGGCGGCTCGGGTTCATTTGGGGTTGTCGCGGTGTGCTGTAGGAGTCAGTGAATACCACCTGTGGTTCATTCGTGTGTTGCCTAGAAAGTCAAAGTACAGTTCTTGTAATAATAGGATGTCATACTCTGAGGGATCGATTGAGTTGATAAGATCTTGCTGCGCCACGTTGGATTTGTTGAGGTTCTGCTGCCAGATTTTCAAGGTCATGATGCAGGGTTCAGTCGTTTCACTCATGACGAGGGGGTGGGTTGGATAGGATGTCTCTGTCATTTTGTCTTCTTGCAAACCCTGAAGCATTGAGAGAGAGTAGGTGGGTGTGGGCGGTGTGGTCTGTGAGGCTTCCTCTGCTGGCTGGGCGGTGGGTGATGGTTCGTCCCGGGGAGCTGCACGATGGCAGGCGCAGCCCCGTTCAGCCTTGGTGTGTCAGTCGGTATGAATCCCCTTCCAGGAGGTATGTGTCCGCCTGCATTGCCACCCTGGTGCATGGCCTGGTGGGTGGGGCCAGGGGCGGTGGTCCTAGCTCCGTTGCTGTACTTACCGATTCCCAAGATTGCAGATCCCTGCTAGAGGGAAAGTATCAGAAGTTGCTGTCCGGGTTCCTTTGTTGTATTCTACTGCTCCGATCTTTGAACGCGGGGCACTCGCAATCCCAGGTGCCTTGCCCTGCCTTGTCACAGTTGATGCACCTGTATCTGTTGGGGTCAGTTATGGTGCAGACCGAGGATCTGTGTCCTTCGGTTCCACATGTTCCACAAATGTCTGTGGGGTGGGGGCACTGTGCGGCCCTGTGGGCGATCCCAGCCTCTGGAATTTGAGGCACCTCTTGGCCTCCTGGAAGAGTTTCCTGGCGGTTGTCCTAGTGCTCGCTATAAGCAGGCCCAGTCGGATTAATGTGTTGGTGGCAGTTCAGTTGCGCATCTGAATAATGAGGTGTGCCGTGGCTTGCCTTTCCGACCTTCGTTCAGGCGGTTTGATCCACCGTGCTGTTGTAGAGGACAGGAATTATAGGCAGTAGGTTCGGACTTGGTGCTCAAAAGAAGACTAGAAATTAATTCACTCTCTCAGTGAATTTAGTTGTCACTGTAAATATATTATACACTACCTAGAAATTAATTCACTACAGGATTTCTAGGTCAGCAAATCGAAAAGAAACAAGACTAATTTACTTGCCTCTCTCAGTGAATTTTGTTGTCACTGAGAGAGGGGGAAATGTGTCTCATGCGCATGTACTACTAGCCGGCGCTTTAGTGCCCGTGAGGCCACGGTGTGCCATGCTAAGCGCCCATAGAATGTAGCGCGTTAGTGAACAGCCGCACCTCAAAAAGTAAACCTGTCCACAACCACCCACAAAGGGTCGGTTGGACAGAACATGAAAAGAAGTAGGAATACAGCTTCGAAAAATCAAAGAAAAATTTGACAAATCATAGAAAGAATGTCAGCATGGTTTCAAGTCAAAATCAAAAGAAATATGAATGGTGGAATCTATTTGGCTTGATTTTGGTGCAGGAATATAAATGCATCCAACAGCTGTCACTATGTCTCCTCTCCCAAGCCCATTGGAATTCTCGACCGCCTCTATGTCATCACGCAAGCTGGGGTCAAATATTACTGGAACGAACATGGCTATGATGGAGTAAGAGTAGGGTTTAATTTCTGATGTGTCGTCAAAGCGGGCCAGGAAGTCTTGGGAGCATCATTGGTCCTGGACGTGCTGCGCTTCCTCCTCCATGGAGAAGTCTACAAATATACCGCTGCTGGGTAGTCGCTGTAAGGGCAACCCTGGCTGGTTGTGGAGATCACACTACCACACAACTGACAAGGGGAAATCCAAAGTATGTATAAATGAACAGAGTATACAAGAGAGGGGATTCTCACCTGACAAAGGGAAATCCAAAGTGGTTTTAGACAACCATCGTGAGCTCCACTTTGTGTAAGCAATCATGAGATGTTCTGTACTTACGCCACACCCCTGTATTGTAAACAATTCCTTGAGATGCAGTTGCTACAAAGGCTCGAAGTGTCTGCAGATCTGGCCTGTCATCCTGTCCGTTCAAGGCCACCACAGCTATATATGGTCGCCCAGTGCTAGGGAACTCATCTTCTCACATGCCGGAATAACCCATTGGGATAAAAGCTTGGTTGGTACATGGATGTCTTTCTAGGATTTTGACTTCCCACCCCTCCCTGGGCTTGGCCCCCAACCTGGAGAACCCTGTACGAGCCTTCTTTGTCTATGGGTAGGACCTCTCAATTTGTGATAGATTGTGATATTTGTGGGCTGTGTTTTGGTTTGCCGATGTGACAACAACACCTTTAGGTGCTGCATTTGGGTCAGTCCAGGCCATTAGGACTTGTCCAAATGGAGCGAAGCTTCAGCCGTCAGTGGGAGAGCTGTAATTGGTGATCTTGCATACGTCTTTCCCAATTCGTGGGGTGTTAGTATACTCAGCTGCACGCCAGGGGCAGTATTTGATGATATAAATGTTGTATTCCCCGACGGGGTGCATCCTTGTTGGAAGGTCTCTCTATGGTTTGATTGACACCACCATTGTTGGTGGTGACCTGCACAGGTTCACGCCCCCCATCACTCTCACACACTTGATACCCCTGTTGGGGTAGATTGTGACTCGCACATGGGTAAAATACTTGTTGACAATGTTCTCTAGTTGAAAGAAATGCCTCCAATGCACGCCAAGTTTGTGGCGTGGCAATATCGCTGTCCACTTGATTTTGTCGTTGACAGGATTAATCTGTTGAGCACATTCCCACTTTTAGCAAGTTCTATGTTTAGCATACAGGGCTGACCTCTTCACTGTAATACGCATGCAATTCGCAGCTTTCAAGATAATTGCCTTTAAAATGATTGATATCGATTTCGACATGGTCCAATTGACCTGAGTGTCCCCTAAGACAGTGATGTATTGTAAGTGTCATTATTCCATCTGAAACGACAAACTCACAGGTGTATAATCACATAATGATTATGCCCCCTTTCCCTACTTCGCATCATCTCCCAACCATCCCCCATGTCTTTGCCTCTTCCCAGAAGGAGGAGGTTGGACCTGACACCAAAGTGTTGGTCTGACGTGTATACAGCCTGCCCTCCGGAAGACACATGTCTAGATCCATTAGCAATGTGTTAGGAAAACAGTCGCCACTAGTCCATACATGTGGAATCTTGCCTGGTAACTCTTTAGTTGGCAAATTGACAAGTTAGAAATTTACTGACTATACCACCATAGGGATACATATTCAACTTAACATAATTATACCTCTCATTGCTAGAGGATAATCTGAAGAGATGTCGAGAGTTGGGACCAAGAGATACTTTGGTGAGAGTCTGACACCACTATCTGGGTGATCAATAGCTGCATAGGCATATCAAAGGATACTGTCATGACCTGTCTATTTCTCTTACCCCGCTGCCTCTACGTGCCCCTCGTCACTCCCTAGCATCTTCGCCAGATTTTGCCTCACCCTCCGACCACTCCTCCTTGACGTCCACTCTATTCACTATTCACCCCATTCTCCAAACCGCTATGCACTGCTCACACATTTCGCCAGCAGGCACACCATCAAATACGATCGATACATTTTACCCAGCCTGATGGTTCATCACTAACCCCATCATCTTCTTAATCCAACCCCTTTGGGTGTTCATATGGCCAAAGTGTGTTCGCGGGATGTCCCTTCCGTAGGTCATGTGGGATCAACCCAGTAGACAAAGAGTCCATGCAGGGTAGCATGTATGCGGGTCCCAAGACATGGTTTCGTACATAAGTGCCTTCGCCACATTTACTCCCTGTCGTTTCATTTTCGCACTCTTCCCTCACTCTATTGTATGTTTATTCCATCTACTTAGTATCATGACCACGCACCCCTATCCAACCCTGACTCACGACGGCCTCTTTCCTATTCGCTGATACCTTACGAGCATTCAATATAAGTAGTTTACATTCGCATGTACATTCTCCAGTTCAATTATCATACGTCGTCCATCTTGTGCAAACTTGCCCTCACTGTGATCATCGTCTTGAGCCTTCTCCTGGAGATTTCTATCTTCGACCAGAAGAGGACTTAGGCATCACTGGTGAGTTCTCATACTTCATCTTCGTTACCTTAGGCTTCGAGCTATTTTCTGTGCTGTTGGCGAAGGGATTGTCGCTACTTAGACAGCCCTTCCGTGACACCTTGCACGTTACATCGTCAAGTGCCACGGGCTATTTCACTACGACTGTAGATAGGGCAAGCTCCGTTCGGGCAACCCTCTTATCTTGTGAACATTTGTTGGTTCACCTATTTGCCGAATGGCATACTTATTCGCACAAGTTATTCGGGCATTCGCTGTGTTCACTAATACACGATATTAATGCCTGAAAACCAATCTTGACATATACCATCAAAGTATACCAATTTACTTGGTCATCTGAAGATGTCGGAGGGGTGTCCACATCTGCAAAGAGAGCTTGGACAGATGCCTCAGGTGCTTTGTTTCCTGGTACAAACTAGGTCTTCCAAAATGCTTTGTAGGGTTATTTATTGATTTTTGTGTGCAATATTCAGTTCTTGACAAAATTAACCATGTGTATACTTGATACCCAAAATCATTTGCTGAGTCCTGCATCATTCTGTAGTGTGAGGGCTCCTTCTTGTAGGGTTCTGTTGTATCTCTCGGCAATTCCGTTGTGCTCTGGTGTGTGAGGGGTAGTGGTTTCGTGAACGATTCCGAGCTCACTGCATATGTTTTCGAATTCCTTCCCGGTATATTCTCCCCCGTTATCCATCCTTATCCTCCTCACTTATGTCTTTCTCTGTGTCCTTAGCCATGCAATATATTCCTTGAACGATTTCGTGATGGTCGAGCATTCTTTATTTTTTAGAAAGTCGATGTGTGTGTATCGTGTGGCGTGGTCGATCCATGTGATGAAGTACTTGTATCCACCGATGGATGTCTCGAATGGGCCACATAAATCTGAAGATACTATGTCCCCTATTTTCTTTGGCGTATCTTCGATGTTCTTTAATGGCGATTGCATTTGTTTTCCGAAGGGGAAGTTGGTGCATGTACCTAACTCCTCCTCGCCACTGATCCTCGGTAACCAATGCCGGTTTGTTGTTTCCACATTTTCTGAATCATCGAGGCATCGGTGTGTGCTAGTCTGTGATGCCATAGAGTCAAATGGTTAGGTTTTTCAGAATAAAGCGCATTCTCTGTTTCAGGTTTCATCGATGGTTGGGCCATGTATGCATATAGGTCATCGATTCTCGTTCCCTGGGCTATTATTTCGTCTTCCATCAGTAGGGACATGTCGTCCTTGCTGAACATGACGTCCATGTTCGCGTTGGTCATCTTGGCTACAAAGAGTAAATTTGCGTTGAGCTTTGGGACGTATATGACATCGATCAGAGTGAGGGCTAGAGGTGTTAGGTGCAGGTGAGCGTCGCTTTGTAGTGTAATTCTGATAGTTCCTCTTTGATCGGCTCTGAAGGAATCTCCGCTGGCCGTTTTGATGGAGATCAATTGTGTGGGATGCATTTCATCAAATAAATCGACGTTGCTGCATAGGTGACTGGTGGCCCCAGAATCGACTAGCCAGATGTGTACGTTGTCCTTTATGGCTGATAATTCCATAGAATCTGTTGATAGGACTATGTTACTGGCCTCGGGGTCTGCTTTCATCTCCTCATGTGCCATCATGATGATATCTTTCTTCGGTACGTTGGCGAATTGTGCAGAATCCTTATTGGGGTTCGGTTGTTGTTGTTGAGGTGGTGTCGGTCTGTTGTTTTCGAATCTGTTGGGTCCGTTGTATCCCCCTCCCTGTGAGTTCCCTCCTCCCATCATATTCCCCCCATATGTGTCGTTGTGTCTCCTCCATGGTTCATGCGTTGCTAGGCCTCTTCCTGGTGCGTGACATCTCGATGCTGAATGGTTCAGTTTGCCGCAGTTGTTGCAGGAGAAGTTATGTCCTCCTGATTCTTGGTTCGGGGGTCGATTCTGTTGTGTATCATAGTTGTTGAATGTCGGTCGAGTCCCTGAGTTGTTGAAACATCTGGGTTGTCGAGTTTGTGCCACAAATGCCGTGGCCACTTGTGTTGACACCTCGACGGCTCCTAGGTCGGCTTCGTGGGCTTCCAACTTCTCTTCAATTTCATCTGGGTCTCTAGTAATCATGCGTATGGTTTGTGCGATGGGTCGCCATGATTCAGGTATGTTCCTGAGTAGAGTGGCACAGTGTGTAGAGTCGGCAATGGGGTCGCCCATTTTTGCCAATTGGTTCCTTTTCATGGTGGTAATGTACTCTGAGACCGACTGTCCCTCTGTCATGTGATAGTTCTCGTACCTTGTCCTAATAATACTGATTTTGCTCGGGTCGGTTGATTCGAATTTCCTAATCAGTATGTTCCATGCCTCGGTGCATAGATCCGTTTCGTCGATAGCCGTCTGTAATTCCGGTGATATGCATAAAAGGATCTGACTATACGCAACATTATTCCTGTCGTCCCATTCATCTTGTAGTGTGAGTGGGATGTTGCCGATCATGTCGATTCTGGCAACAACTGTGATGCGTGGGTCAGTGTCAGTAGGGTAAGTGTCCGTACCAATAATGGTTTTGTAAATCCCTCTGTCCCTCGCTGTTGCCAGTAGTTCCCTCTTCCATGATATCCAGTTATTCTTGTTGAGCTTCGGTTTTATGTCTCAGAATTTGTGTACGTCATGTTTTGGTGGTGATTGGGTGGTCATGGGTGCCTGTGCCATTGTGAGTAGAGGCTGAGACTCTTAATCTCTTGTTAGTATTAGAAATGTTATCGAAGATAATGTGATTTAATCTCTCAATTGTGAGATAAATCAAGTGGAACTTAAAGTTAGCAAGAATATCTGCACACACAATATATGTGTGTGTCTTATGATTTATGCCGACTGGAAGTTTAACTAGTATTGTGAGGGCAACACTAATGACGAAGCCACAACCAAAAGATACTCAAGGAGATAAGAGCCGATACTAGGACAATGACCAACTGTGTAGTGGGTATCCTCAGTTTATAACTCTACCAATGATAGATACATGGGGACTTGCCTGTGTAGTGGGTATCCTCAGAGATCAAGCTGATGAAACGCCACCACATGGGCTACAGTCTTATAGCGCTGGCAAGGCTTACAGAATAGGGAAGACGGAAACTTGTAGAAGGTTACAGAAGGTGATGGAAAGTGATGGAAGGTCCCAGAATGTGACAGAATGTGATGGAAGGTGATAGAATATGACAGAGGGTTATGGAAACTGACAGAAGGTTATGGAAACTGACAGAAGGTGACGGAAACTCATGGAAGGAAATAGAAACTTGTGGAAGGAAACGCATGAACCCTGACAAGTATAGTGTGGAGCGAAATGAGTTGTGATTTTCACTGCTCGTTTATGGTACATGAAGCTAGGTATTTATCAGTTATTGGTAGTACTTGGCGAGAAGTTTGTGGAGTAGTACTAAGAGAAAGGTGGAATGGGGGGAGTGGCGCATAGTTCTCGATAGGAGTGTCGATGCATGTTGTACAAGTTGGGCTGGGCATGGAGTGTAAAATAGGATAAGGGAACGGTCTTTTGGAGATGAATAGGGGACGTGGTCTGGCTATGGGCAGGGTCGGCTTGATGTGTCGCGTCCCTTGATTCGGTCACGTGATTATGTGGTGCGCGCCATCTGGGTCAGGCTCGGCGCTCTTGGAAAGGGTTTCTGGGGTATTCTAGACTATGGTAACATATGTTGTGTGTGTGATGTCGGAACAGTCGGGGGCTGGAATTGGGTTGGGTCGAGTGGACATGTGATAATCCGGCGATCTCGGGCACGAGTCATCGTAGTGTATATGCGTTAGGAGGAATTATCAATGTGTCGGTTCTGATGTGGATTTGTGTTGTTATGATTAATGTGTTGATGTCATATTTCCTCAATACTTTCAACAGTGAGGCTTCAGTTTGTAGTGCCACAACAGGGTCTGTATCGAAGAGGGATGGGCTCGCGGCCGGTGGGCCATGCTGTGCTGGACCGCTTTGAATAGGGGGTGAGCATACGGTAGTGTACACAGCTGCAGGGCTTCGCAGTGGCAGGCATCATCGAGTTGAAGCCGGACGGGTGGGACCATTGCGTGTAGCTCCAGAATGTCGGTGGCTATTGACCTGTAGGCTCCTGCAATCAGTAGACATCCTAGCCGCTGCACCTTCTCCAGGATTCTGGTGTGGCCAACCGACCCAGTTTGGCAGTGAGTCGCCGCATTGCCATGCAGTGGGGTGTACCAGACGGGGTGTGCATACTCCAGCTTGGGCAATACCATCAAAGTGTAAAGTAGTTGCACATGCTGTTCAGGTAGGCCAAAGGATGGGCGAGTGAGGGACTTTATTGCAAGGAGAAGGCCTAGGGCTTTCTGTACCGCTTGTTGAACGTGTTGGTGCCATCGAAGTTCTTGATCGATCTGTACCCCGAGGAGCCAGGCCTCTGGAACACATTTGATAACATGTCGGGACTGTTGAAGAATAAAGTCAGAGCATATCATATTCTTGAGCCTCGTAGGTCTTAGGCATTGGAATTTGGAGAGCTCAGCCTGTGAATTGTGGGCCTCTGACCATGCTGCTTGTTTGTCGAGCATGTCGTTGAGCGCCTCATCACATTCGTCGAAAGTGTCCTTGATCGCAACAAAGAAGTTGTCATTGACATAAGCACCGCCATCCTCATCGGTGCCTCTGGGGATGGCTACCAGGCCATAGCTGTAAATCAAGTATAGAATCATTGAGGCGGTCTCCCTGTCCAATTCCATTGTCAATGTCTATTGGGTCAGAAGAGAAATCATTAAAGCTTAGTGTGGTCTTCCTGTCTTTGAGCATGGCGGTCAAGAAAGAAATCAGCTCTGTTGGGTAGCTCAGCCTCACCATGTTTCTGAGCAGGCGGCCCATAACAGTGTTCGGGAATGCATTTGCAATGTCTAGGAAGACAATGGTGACCACTTTGCAGCTGCACCAAGCTGACTTGACAGGATGGGTGAGATGGAGGAGGGAGTCAACTGTGGTCCTGCCTGGCAGGCCTCCAAAGTGACGCAGCGGGAGGAGGTTATGGCGGACGGTCAAGTACACAGTTATGTCAGTCATTACCCCAGAAAGTATCTTACCCATCGTGTTGTACAGCGCTATCGGCCTGTACACTTTAGCGACGGCATAGTCAGGGCATCCTGGCTTGCGGAGGATGATGGTTTTCCACGTATGCCAGCATGCAGGGAAGTATTGGAGTTGGATGATTGCGAGGAGGCATCTGTGGAGGAGCAGGGTCAGGAGGCGCTCGCATTCATTTAGGACAATGTTGGGGATGCCGTCTTCACCCGGTCCCTTGAATGGCTTCGACCGGACGATGCCACGCTGGATTTGGTGGAGTGCCGGCATGGTGAACTTGAGTGGTGGCAGGAGGGGGGCGGTGCCCTCTGGGAGATCAGGGAGAGTGTTAGGGCGTGGGGGAAGAATAGTTCGGTCAACAGAGCGGCTTTGTCCGCATCAGTGTGCGATTCTGACCGTATTTGACCATCGGCTCCTCTCTGGACCAAGGAGGGTATGTGGGACCATGCGCGGTCAGAGAGGGGGTTCTTGGTGTATTTCCCAGCTATCCAGACATCTCTCTCGCTTGCCTCCTCAACCCACCCTTTCCAGTGGTCGGCCTTAGCCCTCCGTAGCACTGAGATATACTTTTTCCGTGCTTCATTCGAGGCCCGTTTTGTGTCGTCCCCGGTCGCAGAGAAACAGGCATGGAATTCCTCTCTGCTTTTGAGTGCATAGTTGCGACGTAGCTGAGTGAGATCGCGACTCCACCAGCGTTTCGTGTACGGGGAGATGTGTTGTCTGGGAATTAGCGTGTTGATAGTGGTCTGTATAGCCGATGTGAGCTGGGCTACGTAGTGATCCAGAAGGTTTCACGATGTGAGGGCCATGTCCCCAGATAGGCCGTGTTGTTCGAGTTCCTTCACTAGCTTTTCATTGAAAGCCTTCCAGTCAACTGCGTGGAAGTTGTGTCCTGGGGTAGTATGGCACCTGTCAACTTCGAAGTTCAGGACGGTGTACAGTGGGAGATGGTCGGCTGAGGGGATGCGGTCGGTGTGTGATTGGTGCATGACAGGAGCCTGTGTGCGATGCTGGCGTCACAGAAGACGAGGTCGATAGTTGTCCAGGTGTGGTGGCTGTCGGATTGAAAAGTGGGGGTGCCCAGGGGTAGCTGCAACTCCATGTGCTGGTCCGCCAGCAGCTGCATCAGCAGTTCTGTATTACTACGCCTGCATCAACACATTTGGTTCGGTCCAGCCCATAGTGGGTTGTGCTTGTTGAAGTCACCGGCCCAAATGGCAGCGGTTGTGGAGGGTGTCAGGTGGTCGGTGAGCCATCGTTGCAGATGCGTGAGTGCCCTGTCTGTGTCTGGGGGGTCATAAATGTTGTAAATGTCGACGTTGTTGTTGTTGTAGGTAACAGATATTGCAGTTATTAGATGCGACTTGATTTGGACCTGTCGGAAGGAATTGGAGGTCAGTTGCATTGAGACAAGTATTAGCGAGCAAGGGAGATTATCGTCATTGTCATCCTGAATGGGGTACACGATGTACCAGTGTGGAGTGGCCGGTGAAAGTTTCGTTCTTGGGTAAATATACGGTTCTTGTATGAGGAGGAGGTCCCAGCATGAGGGGTTGGCCGTGTTCAGGCGGGAAAGGGTGATGTCCTTAGAATGCTTACAGTTTTGCTGTTTGATTCGCAGGTGATTGCCTTGGGTGCGCTCAGACATCAGGACCCGAGGGGGAGGTGGTGGGAATATAGTTGATTTGGAACTGGGACTGAGTGAGGCGTGGAGAGGGGGTGTGGGGTTGAGCCAATAGTAGCTTTTGCTGCCAGGCATGTGCGTGTCCAGCTGGGGTGGTCACCTTGGCAGTTTGCCCATTTGGGTTTCTCGTTACTGCATTTCTGTCCTGCGGGGCAAGGTTGATCGTGCGTGCAGGAGTGGTCAGCGGTAGTATGTGGCCCAGTGCATTGGCCGCAGCGCGCCTCCCCTGTACACCCTGTCGCCTGGTGGCCCCAGTCTTGGCACCGGAAACACTGTGGGGGTCATGGGATATACAAGCTTACACTGCAGAGGATACCTTCAATAGCTAGACCATTTTCTATGGCTGCATTTGCCACTGCTTTTGTTCTATAGCTGATCATAAGGGGCCCGCGTCTGGTCCTGTCGCGAGAGTCGACACTGCTGAGCCAGGCTAAGTTGGTTATCTGTCGTCCGTCCGGCACATTGTCTGAGTTCCCCGTTTCAAGGTCGTTTATAGCTTCTTTTAGATCTTCAGTTTCGGACCAGAAGGTCGTGGGGACATTGTGTGGCACAACCGCGTACAAGCATTTCGGAGTCGTGGCTGTTGGGTCGATGTTCCTGACCCATTTGTCTGCATGTGCCCTGGCTCTGTTGGCGTCCTCTGTAGATTTGAAGGTGAGCGTAAAATTGCCGATGGCCGATTTGGTGATGCCCCGCAGCGGCTGGGCCATCGGCAGGGCCGTCTGTGAAATAGTTAGCTATAATGTCGCTGCAATACCTTGTGACCACCGCCGGCTCCCCTTTGAGGATGGCAGCGTCCTTCGGGACGTTTTTCATTGATATGAAAATTTGTTTTTGCTGCAATTCGGCGATCATCTTCTGCTTTTGGATGTTGTCCTGGGTGGAGATACCACCCAGGCCCCGTCTGGCGGCCGCAGCGTAGTAGTCTCCGGCCAGGGCAGGATTGACTATGGGCAGCGGCGACCGAATCTTTGATGTCGGAGACGGCCTTTTGCAGATCGGCATTGGTCGCTACTCGTTTATCGCCATACAGGTGAGAGGCCTCTCGCAGTAGTTTGGCTATGGTGACCATCTGCGTCGCCCCTTCTTTACCCAGATTCCAGGAGGTGCCGCGCTTGAAGTCGCCAAAGGTCTCGAGGGCCGTGGCTAGCGCAGAGATGTCGGTTTTGTTGCCTTCGTTTATCCCTTTAGCGCTTAGAATGGCCACTGGGTCGCCTGGGTCGGGTACTGGCATCGGCGAACAGATGGTCCTGCTTTGTGGTATGACTTGGTTGGGCGCCAAAGTCCCAACTCCCTGCGGTTGCGTATTGGCGGGGATGTTGGGAAGGGTCGGCATGGATTTTGGTATACACGAGTGGATGGATCAGCACGCGTGCAAAGTAGAGAATAACTTAGCTGTCTTGGGCCTTTCCTAAGGTCTGAGAGGCTGAACTATGCCTGTCGGACCGTGGGAATATTGCTGTAGGTGGTGGTATGGGTCCAAGAGAGCAAGCATTAGAGAACGGTTGCACGCTGTGCATATGCCATATACTGTAGTATTGATACACATGGTATGAGATTAGGGACACGCACTTCAAATACAAAGATCAACTGTGATGGCAAGGGCGGCCGACGCCGCACAGCTTTGGAAGCCGACGCGACGTCACTGGCCGGGCGTGTCACCGCCTCTCTCTCTCTCCCCATGGATCGCCGGCATCGGCGACTCCTCTCCCTCGCAGCCGCCCTCGCCCTCTTCTTCCTTCTCTACACCTACGCCTACCAGATCCGGAACGCCATCTCCTACGGCTCCCGCCCGCTATGGGACACGCCCGACGGCCCGCGGCGCATCGTCCCCCACTACTACGCGGAAGGCACCGCGTTCGATGCACAGCACTGCGCGCTGCACGGCTGGACCCCTGCGGGACCGCGCGCGCGCCGGAGGTGTGGGACGCGGTGCTGTTCAGCACGGAGCTGGACCTGCTCGAGATACGGATGCACGAGCTCGATACGGTCGTCGACAAGTTCTTCATCATCGAAAGCGACCGTATGTTCATCGCCGTTTGTGCCTTTTTTTTCGTTGATCGTTGACCAAACATGCCTGCCTCTTCATAGGTACGTTCACGGGCATCCCGAAGGCGCCCGTCTTTTCGCAAAACCGCGCCCGCTTCGACGCCTTCGCCGGCAAGATCGTCTATAAGCTCATCAGCGGGCGCGTCCCCGCACATGGGGAGACGGCGTTCGACGTCGAGCGCGACCAGCGCGCTGCGATGACCGCGCTGATCAACGCGCATGTCCCCGCGCAGGCGCAGGTGCGCCCGCTCGTCGTCTTCTCGGACGTGGACGAGATCCCGGCCGCGCATACCCTGCGTCTGATTAAGGCGTGCGCGGCGCCGTCGCCGCTGCACCTCCAGATGCGCAACTACATCTACTCGTTTGAGTGGCCGTACGGCTGGGGGAGCTGGCGTGCGCAGATACACGAGTGGGACGCCGGTGAGTTTTACATGCACTCGAAGGCGACGGACGTCGTGTTGGCGGATGCGGGGTGGCATTGCAGGTGCGGCGTCTCTCATGGCTGGCTGCGGCTGCGGCTGTGTGCGCCGCCGGTTGACGTTGACGGGCGCTGCAGTTATTGTTTCAGGTATATCCACGAGTTCGTGACGAAAATGCAAGGTGCGGTTTTCAGTTCACGGTGTGGGCTTTGGCTGGCATCAAATTAATGTACGTATGTGTGGTTTGCGCGTAGGTTTCTCGCACGCCGATCGTATTGGGGGAGACCGGTCCCTTCTCTCTCCAGCGAGGATTCAGAAGGTGATATGCGAGGGTACGGATATATTTAACATGTTGCCTGAGGTCCGTCGTTACTCCCGTTCTACGCACTCAACACTCATTCGTCATCTCGACCTTCAGGCATATTCCGTACGTCCCGCCGAATATTCACTTAACGTCGTCGACCCAACTGACCCCGCCAACCGATTATGCAGTACAAAGACATGCTCTCTCTGATGCATCCCGATGCGTAAGCCCCAACGCCACATTCCGAGACTCGTCTTTATGACCAGTCCAGTAGGTCGCAGAGTGCCGTCGGCTTACCGCAGCACCTCATACGGAACGCGGAAAAGTTCAAATTCTTACTGCCTGGGGGGTGCCAGCGCGCGCCCGAAGACTGAATCGCTTTACTATGCGTAAAGAGTTCTGGTCCGAGATCGGGTTCGTTGTTCGTCGTCGCACATTTTTACGCCCGCCCGCAGCGCGACTCGCCTTTTGGTCACGTGCGAGTCAGTAGTGCGCTATTTGCTAGGGGCCTCTTTGGCGCACCTCTATTTCGGCGCAGTAAATACCAGCTTGCGCCCCTCGTCCTCTGTGAAGGCGGCTGCACAGTCCACTCATATATATGTCCCGGCGGGACGTACGGCGCACTCGCACAGGCCAGGCAAACCCGCCGGAGATTGGA
Source organism: Gautieria morchelliformis (assembly GCA_015179125.1). NCBI lineage: Eukaryota > Fungi > Basidiomycota > Agaricomycetes > Gomphales > Gomphaceae > Gautieria > Gautieria morchelliformis. The sequence continues at coordinate 137,751 of WHVA01000039.1, read as the reverse complement.
CTTGCGCCAGCTGCCGTCAACGGTGTATATCTCGGGGGTGTATACTTATCTGAGGGGATCTCACAAATCTACTTGTGTATCTATGTAACTTGATTGCAGTAGGATGTACACCAGACCTAATACGTCTGTCCAGGCTCATAGCTCTCATGCATGTGCACGGTAGTACGTGAGGGGCGCTGTATATGTACGGTCCAAGTGCACCGTAGTGAGAGGCAGGATACGGGGCACGTGCACCATACTGACAGGCGGGATACGGGGCGAGGTGCACCGTATGTACAGTAGAGGCGTAAGGACGGTCGGCGGTCACCGGGGACGGTTGAGGCGTAGGACAGTGCCGGCGTCTGAATTGAACACGCATGTATTTTGCAACACGTTGTACATGTTATTTACAACAGGTTGTATGTATGTACATGTTTCCAACAGCCTGCATCTCACTCCTATCCGCGTATTTTGCCACGTACTTACATTTGCCATCGTACTTACATTTGCCATCGACAATTTGTCAAAGCTGGCAGTTTCTCCGGAAGGAGTGGTCTGCGGCGAGATTTCGAGCTATCGAAATTGTGACATTGCAAAGCATTGGAGGGGAAAAATAGACGAAAGTGAGTTAGAGATGTGCCAGCCGAGGATGCTTTACGCTGCCCATACTCCTGGTGCAAGTACCCCGCCCGCTACCGGAGCCGGGACTATGGACTCAGCCGTGGGGTCCGGCGCTTGAGGATGTGTGTGGACGCTGGTGTTGTGAGAGAGGAAGCGGGTGCTGGTGTGTTGTATGGTAGCAATGCGACATTGTGCAGGGCGTGTGCAGAGGGCGAGGATGAGGTCCGAGATGACGATGGTGGTGCGCGCGATGTGCACGGTATGTATCGTGTCCTTGTTCCTCCTAGTGCCCTGTGGCCTAGTATCGGCCCAGTAGATCGTGCGCAGACGACCACGCAGGCAGCACGGAACAGACCCAAGGTGAAGCCGCACCCGCAGAACCTCAGGCATCCCGAGCGTGAAGAGGACTTCTTCCGACATATTGATTGGTCAATCTCTGTTCTCCTTCGTGCTAGGCTGTTACATATTTTACTGCAGGTGTAAGGGGGAGGATGATGCGTGATCCAGTTATATAATACCCGCCAAGCGCGTACCGTGACGATGCTCTTTCCCGACAGCGACAACACAGCGAGATCTCCCTGGACTGAATACATCTGACCCGCTATATGAGCGTGAATTTCAGGGCGCACAGCTGGTCTCGATGTAAAGAGAACGCAAGCCGCAAACGCGGGGGAAGCCCTTTACGTGCAGAGGGTAAGCGCCACTCCCGGGAGACAATCAGCTGGCGGCGCAGCTACAAGCTCACGCCGGTTAACAACGGTCAGGGTACTCCGCGACGGGCTGGGACACCGCAACAGGAGAGCGAAGGTGTTGAACATGGCAGTTAACGCGCTCTGGCCATCTATTATTTCGTCCAATCTTGACTTTCAATATTGTCCTCCTCTTTTCCATTGCTCCGTCAGATCTCTCTGCTTTGCAACCTGCTTGTCTCTCATCTATACCATTCGGTCGTGTCTATCTCTGGTATTATATATTTGTGTACTAGACTCGGAAGTGTAAAAGCGACTTTTGACCCAACAGCACTTCCACGATGGGGTCGAGGGCAATGGTGGTTGGAGAATTGACAGCGAAATAAACGCGCTGGCAGCATGGATATTTTGGTTTACGGATAAGGGTAAAATCAATCGTTTGCTGTATTCGTGGAGTCTGACGAAGTCATTACTATTCGACAGCCTTGCAACATTACATGTCGATGTATAAGGGAAAGCTGGGGGAATGATGCTACAGCGCATGTTCAAATGAGAGCCGGCCAGACGCAAAGTCGCAGACTGATTGGAATGGATATCGCGCGGTCAGTCCCATTGAGACCCCCAACTGCTTACGGGTACTCAGTCAAACTTTGAACGGCCGATGTGATAGGTTCTGTGAAAGGCTGGGGAAGCAGTGGCAAACGTATGTGTCTGAGAAATTAGCGTTTGAAGGCGACATGCGTAACCGACGCACCGCGCCGCTTCAAGTTGTCATGGCCGTGATCATCGACAGGGCGTGCCGCAATGCGAGCAGCGATCGGGAGCTGATAATAATGAAATCCAGTCCACTGTCTGGACCGACTTGCAAATAAAGCAGAAGCGTCATACACGACGAGTTTCTACCGTGTGAGATAGTCTTCATCAGCTTAGTATCCCCGTGCTGGACGAAGAGACAAAGGTAATGGAGGAAACTGTTGTTGGTAGATGTCTCTCCTACAATGTTTCCAAGCAAATTGGAATGCTGGGACAGCCACCAGGTATACGGGTGTCGGCATTTAGCAGGGATGCACGATTTATAGGGGTCAGTTGGGGAACGTCTGCGCTGTTGTGCTTCCTTCGGTAATTGTGCGATATTTACCATCATACTCAAGTCTCTATTGCGTTCCGCATGTATTCAGGTACGGAAATTAAGTGTGCCTTTCGGGTCGAATCGCCAATGAGAACCGTGGTATAAGTAGACATCCGTAGAAAATCAAGTACGCACTGTTATTAAGGTCGCACAGGAATTGAACATGTTCCCGCAACGCGGGGCTTACAGTAAGACAGATAGGGAGAGTCCATTCAGGGCAAATATGACCAGTTTTATATCAGAATAAGGATATGCTGCACGGAGCAGGACGGAGTAAGCAGCGGTGAGGTACCCTGGATAGCCGAATGGGCAGAGATGCTGCAAAGGGCTCTGTATACGAGCGCTCATCTACCTCAGACCGATTTCGAGCACGCAAAATGTTGGGTATGGGTGGAAAATCGTTCAGGGGAACGCGTATGCATCACGTGACGCATGTCAGCGCGGCATATGCCGCTCAAGTGCGGCATCTTTTCGCTCATCCATTGAGGCAATTTATGTCAGGTTGTCAAATTTCGATGAGTACCTTGGTAAGTATGGGATGCGTGCCTTCTACGAGCACATGATTTTCAAGTTACAGTTTCACATGGGCCGACTGTCTCTCGTTGAAAACCCTCATGATCTCCGCGACTGTCTTGCCTCTGCATGAAAAGGCTTTTGTGGCCACGGCATCTATCTCATTGTCGTCGAGCGGCTTCCAGCATGTCTCCTCCATATGTCTCCGGAAATGACCTTTCCGGGCGTACGTCGTCGGCACACCATATCTTGTGCACCCGTAGGGGCACGGCACCTCCAGCTCCTCCGCACGGCGAAGGTCAGCCTCGGATTTGATGATCTTGGCATCAGATAGGTCCATCGACCCATTCTTAATGCGCCTAAGCTCACGCATGAGGTGGGACTTGAAGTGCCGTTTGCCGTTTGTGGATACATCTGCGCCGCATGTCTTGCCGCATCCACTGTCCAAACGGCACTGGTTTGAGTGCTGTGCCGTCTCCGCATGCTGCCCATCGCCGTCGACGTTATTTGATGGCCCGGGGTGCGGGTTTGGAGAGGAAGGTACTGGATATGACTGCATTGCCAGGGATCCCACCATCTCCAAACTGGCAGCATTTGCTGTCGGTGGGGTGGCCGTGGTGGTCCACGCCACCCCCTGGTTGTAATCTGAATATTTGTTTTGGATGGTGGGCCTGTAGCATGCGTCAGGGTTATGTCTCTGTCTGTCGAACACACTCGAAGCCACGCACATGTTCTGCCCACCATCTGTATGGTTTGTCCCTCCGCTATCATAGGAGAAAGACATGCCCTGATACAGTGGTGCACCATTGTCACTGTATGGCACATTTTCCTGCGGTAGGTAAAGGCCTCTAATGTTTTGACCGCTTGAGAACTAGATCAGATATGACCCATTAAAAATATTTGCCTACCCTGGATATTCCCTCAGGTCTGAATATGAGCTGAAGGTCCGGTCTGTCTGACTGGGAGCTGCGTGGCATGAGATCGGCCCAAGCTCTTCCGCGCCAAGCTCAGAAGCATTGTCGGCATACGCAGCTTGCGGTAGAAAACTGCGTCCTGTGTCTTGAGCCCTTATAAACACGTCAGCTATGCGCTATTGCACAAAAGGGTTTGCGCCTACCCGAAGTATTGCCTTGAATCCTCAGCGAATGTCCCATCTGTCTGTCCACTGGGGGGGAATTCTTGCCTCACAAATTGCGGATACTCAGAGCGGGTGCCAGAGAGTGGTATGCCATTCGGAGGTTGAGATGGATAGCTGTTAATGGGCCATGGGTGATAAAGCCCTTCCGGCTCCCGGCTTAGGACAAAATGATTAATTTTCTATTGTCACGTATAACGGCCACGTGCTTACCCGGAAGCATACTCCTCCACACGATAACCGACAGGTGAGCTTGTCGAGCCAGGGTGATGAGCCGCGCGGTACGGCATAATGTTTGCCACAGGCGCTTGGTTACCTACGTGGTCACAACCGGTATAGGGCATGTCCTGCCGGACGGAACGGAACTGAAAGTACTCTGAGCGAGCACCGCTAACTTGAACTGCTGCGCTGTTCTGGAGTGTCCGCTCGCCGTAAACATGCGCAACATTGTCTATCGGGGGTGCGCAATGCCGCCATCCCTGTTGGCCGCTTGAGAAAAAGGTGAGTACTGTTCTACCATGCTGTAGAATGCTTGTACCTACCTATAAGCTATCTGACCAGCCGAGTAATATGGCACATGTTCCGTGCCTGGTTGAAAGTCTGCATCGGCAATTGGTCCAACGGCAACACAGGGCGGAAACTGTGGAACAAAGCCATCTGCCGTCAGAAGCGGCGCATCTCTGTGTGTCAGCCAGTGAGCTTTTTTGTCTTCACTCTGATAGAACCTGGCGAAACATACTCAGAATGTTGACCGGCGTTGTCAGTCCAACCTGGGGTGACCGAGGTGCCAGCTGACACATCTCCAACAAGCTGCTCTAGCGGATATTCGAACAGACATGCTTGTGGGTCGACGACAGGTGCGTCCTGCTGGACGTGATCTACAGCCGCATAATATGGGGTGGCGTATGCGGCCGAAACCTCGTCACTCCAGTGTTCTGACACGCCTACATCACCCTGAAACATTGTTAGTGGCGTACATCTCAAGCTTGAGAAGAATGCTAACTCTTGTTTCCTGTGTAAAGGGCCGGTTAGTCCAAGCATATTCACTTGGACCTGCCACTGATGGTTGTGGCTCACACAAACTATCCTGGGGACTGTTGTACTCGATCCGGACAGGGGATTGCTGCGAGGGAAAAGATGGCGCGGAGGCAGTTACCGGGGACGTCGTACTAGTAGAGCAGTGCGTGTACTTGGTGTGGGACGCCATCTGGGATCAGAGTATGTTGCGGTAAGAAAACGAACGCAAGCCCTTTATATATCTACTTGGAGCATTCCACAAATAGCCATCCTAATCCACGACTGCGTTGAGTCCGATACGCTGAGAACGGCGTTATAGAGTTTACAACGTGTCAAAAACGTTGAAACACGCATCAACGCCTCGCAGATCACACGACAAGAAGCATGGGTTAAGCATTTCAAATATAATGGCTGTGCTCACGATCTCAATGATACGAATTTGAATACGATAGACTCAGGGAAAAGGAAGGGCAGTGACGCACTTGGTCCAGTATCCTGGGGAATCACCCATCTTCCCATGCAACAGATTGTGGTATGGCTCAGTTCATTGTGAACTCTTTATTCTCGATTTAAGTCACGTCCCGGTGCTCAAGGCCTCCGAGTCAGGGAGCAATCAATCGTTGACCAAGTTCGGATCGATCTAGTCGAGTTGCAATAATAAGGCGTGCCTGACACTCTAACCACGAGGTGTAAACGCTAGCTTCTAGCCAAGAATATCTAACCATGTTTTGAGCAATCACAGAAGCACGAGAAAATATTCCGGCGTACATGAGTGCCAAAGTGCCATTGGGGTTTACGTAAAAACGTTTCCTGGCAGTGCCTCTATTTATGGACGTGGAAGGATGGCACTGCTGAGGACAGCTTCGACCTGTGAAGGTTGTAAGTAGCACGTGTCTGTTGCATTCCAACGCACCTATTTCGAAATGTTACCCCAGCGAGCCGGAGCGTGACCTTCTCGGAACCCAATAGTTTATCAGCCAATCGCCATTCTCCAGGCTCTCGTCCAGTGATTATCGGTGAGCTCTGCCGTGCAATTCAACCACACCCTCATTCCCTCGATTCTCTGCCCCCCCGCCCACGAACGTGAGCCCGAGATGCTGCTCGCTACTCGGAAACATTTTACAATTACGTGCCATGGAATGTGTACGTGGAATGATCAGACACAACCAAAGTCACCTTCTGCTTGGTAATTGTCGTTTCGACTATGTTTGCTCCGCATCAGAAGCTTCAAGTTAATTAGGATTGTGGACATTCCGCTCACTGTACACTTCAGTTTTACGAACCCCACCGTGTTCAGGCAGAGCAATCGACTTGAACACTCGCTAACCAATGCAGACTCACGGAATGATAATTTTGCAGATTGGGGAATAACTCATAATGACTACATCCACGCTCGCATTACATATACCTAGAATACACGACATCACAGTCGCAATCACAGCCGAGGGTGGGTATAATCACTCGTACGTAGACTATCAGATGAAGCAAAAAACAGCCGGGTCAGCTGTCAGCCCTTCAAGGTGTCATCCGAATGCACGGAGCCTCAAACGCGTCCTTCGCATACGCCTGGAACGCAGCCATCCCCGTCATTTTCAGCGCGAGACTATTCACCCTATGCGCTAACTGCACCGCGCGGCCTTCCACGCTCCTGTGCCCATCCTCGTCAGCCCAGGGCTGCGCTCGCGCTCGTCGCACCCCACCCCCCTGTCCAGCATCAATATCATAGACAGGCCAGGCACTCGCTTGGCAACGCCATCCTTCCACGAGTCCGTAAATACAGTTTTTAAACCCCGATGTCATTGGCGATGCTTTGGCGCTCGTGTATGTACACCGGGAATATTTTCTCGGGCTTCTGTGCAATGGTCAACATTTGACTGCTCCCTGAAGGCCTGACACCTTCAAGCTGGGCACAGAAAATTGACTTACATCAAAATACTGAGTTTGCATAATGACACCAACTGATCGAGCAATCGATGGAATGGAAAGATGGGTGTGATTCTACCGAATAGGAGTGGATCAAGTGCGTCACTTCCTTCATCTTCTCCGATTCTATCGTATCTATTTGGATTGTTCAGAGCACAGCCGTTGTATTTGAAATCCAACCGCTTACCCCAGGCTTCTTTTCCTGTGATCTGCGAGGTGTTGGTTCGTGCTTCTCAGACGCATTTGTTGAACAGGTGTGCCTGGGATGCCATCAGGTATCAACGTTTTTGACACGTTTTAGACTCATAATGCCGTTCTCAGGGTATCGGACTCAACGCAGTCGTGCATTAGGATAACTATTCGTGGAATGACCCAAGTAGATATATGAAGGACATACGTTCATTTCCCTGTCGCAACATACTATGATTCTAGATGGTGTCCCATACTGTCGGAGCTGTGTCGGTGCTTGGTAGGTTACGTAGCTGACTCTAGGTTCAACGTAGCTCCACAGATGGTTCTGTGGAGCGTTGCCCACACTAGGTAGACCAACTGCTTTCTACTTTGCCTCTAGTACCCCTGCACCTTTCCCAACCTTCACAAGCCCGAGCCTCCTCCTCGCTCACTGGCCAGCTCGTTTCAGGATCTTTCGACCCCACTTGGACTGTCTACTCTATGGCGTTCTGTCAAGACGGCAAATGCATCATCTGACATGATCATTGGTGAGGGCTATCACAACCAGCGAGGTCGTTTCTGGACCATTCGAGGGCCACATACACGCAGTCAGCCCTGTCGTGGTGTCGTGGGACGGCTAGCGGATCGTGTCGGGATCGTATAAATGGGATGTAACGACCGGCGATGTCATTGCCGGGCCATTCAATGGTCACCGCGAGTGGATCTACTCTGTTGCGTTGCCGCGGGATGGCAAGCGATTGTGTCAGGCTATAGGGACAAAGTGATCCACGTGTGGGACGCGGACTCAAAACCGCTTCTTCGAACAAACTTATAAGTAACTTGACTCAGATGCAAATCAGAGTATTGGAGTGCAAGCAGATGATCCAGAATACATATATATATCATGCCTGACACTCTAGTCTAAACGTGCTTGCTGGTGAATCGGTAAACTCGCCGGACTGTGTGAAATGACTATGCGCTTCTGGCACATCGACCTCTTGCGTTCGAATCCCATGCAAGGCTGGCGTTCATTTTTTATCATTTTTCTTTCTTACTTCATATGTGTGCTAAAACGTGCGAGCCATAGGAAACATGACGGTGGGAACATCCATGGTAGTCCTATCTCGGACCCTTAAGTCTTGTACAGTACTAGCCTTCGTCGGACATAAATTATTTATTGGTCACGTTTCAGGAGTGCTATCAGGAGAATTTGCAGGCCAGTCCACTATTTCAGGCTCACAGCATGCTTATGGCTGAAACACATCAAGTTGTATTTTGGGGCTCATCACCGACGAGCGCAGACAGCGAAAACCTGTGCGGGAGCCTTAGACAACGCCACAACTGTCGCCTACCGCCAAGAATCATGCACAAACTGAACGGTCCAGCCAACTTGAACGAACAGCCCCACATGCACACTCACACTGATCCTGAAGGGGACCGCACCGTGACCGTCCTCTCCTATCCATGTCCACGCATTGACGATAGTCATGACATATAATATTATGAGATCCTGTAGCCACTGTAGGAAGAGTGGGCACTTAAAATGAGTACTTTTGCACTACTAATTTTTGTTTACCAATATCATCCATCACATTGCAGATAATTTTCAACATTCTGACAACAAAAAAATTACATTGCAGTAGTACAACCGCACTACAGATAGCCACAGTCCTTCATCCACCCTCGCGCATGTCTGCGTGTAATCTGATCCAGTGCCTCGTAGAGAAACATGAATAGCTCAGCCCTCTCCTTACTTGCAACACATGCACAGAACTCGGCACCATGACGTCTGAGGTGAGCTTTGATGAAGGAGAATGATTCTTCGATCGGGTTGAGATCGGGTGAGTATGGCGGAAGATACATCAGTTTGATTCCTCTGCAAATGCAAGATTAGACACTAGTTAAAACAGTTTATAATGATAAAAACCTTTGGGCACATAAAAGTGAGACCTCAGATATGTGGTGAATGGTGCAGTTATCCATAACAAGAACGCTCTGTGGTGCCGAGTAAGGGTTCATTACCTCTAAAAGGCCCTTCAGAAACCCAAGGAACTCTGGACCGTCGTATGCCCCTAATTTGATATGGCTATAGATGATTCCATCTTGTGAGAGCGCTGGAAGGATTGAAAATCTGAGTGGATATTAGTGATGCAATAATGGAGGCCTGTGCACAAATTGTTACCTTTCACCCCTTTGGAAACGTGCTCGCATTTGAGGCCTACATCCCTTGTAAGCCCATCCCATTAGTCTATACATTGTGCGAAGGTCAATTGCGCTTTCATCTGTGAAACCCAAACGGTCTGGTGGTTCTCTACCAATATGAAACTGGAAAGCAGTCCGTGAGGCTTCACAGCGCTCTGCAGCTGCCCATGAAAGCTGGATTGGAGACAAATACAAAGGTTGTCATTCTTTGAGGATTTAATGACTCACTTTCTTTCTTTGCAAGCCAAGATGTTGAAGCGTCCTCCAGACAGTTGATATACTTACTAAAATACCATGCTGCACCTCTAGCTCTTCAACAAGCTCATTGAGGTAAAGATTGGGCAAGCATTCAAGAAGCGCAAGAAGAAACTGTTATAAAATAAAATAAGCTACAGCTAAACACAGACATGAATTACTGACTTCACTCTGAGCTGAGGTTATTTTTGACCCATGAGATAACTGCTTTGGCTCTGCCACAATGTCTCCACCATCCCGCCAGAGTTTGATTGTGCATTGAAGTACATGTAGTGACATATCGAGGTCAATTGCAATATCGGTTGATTTCTTGTTGAGCTTGAATTTTTGGTGTATAACACGATCCCGCAGATCCTTGCTGTACATGTGACAAACAGGTTTAGGGTTGCCAGGGCAAGGCATATGAGCGATGGTGTGGGTAGTACATACAGGAGAACGGAAGTTCCCGAAACACACACCCTGACCAAGAATTCTATGACATGAATTGTGTGACAGCATTTGTAAAGACATTCCAGGCCAGGTCTGGACCACCCTTACTCCCAATACTGAACCCCAACTCAAGTGTAGTTTTGAGGTGTCAAATGGCCACTATCCTGTTTTTATTGGTGTGTTTGCTACTTCTGCTTACTTTACATCCTCGCTGAAAGGGCTGTCACGTGTCCCAACTACAAGTCCACCATTGTGACTTGAAGCGCCCCTTCTACTCATACAAGCACAAGCAGTTCCTTCCTGTCGTCCACCCGCACCCCGACCGACCGCGGCTCCATCACCCCCACCGTCAACACCCTCGCGATGACCACCGCCACGTCCCATGCCTCCACGCGCTGCTGCAACACCAACTGCAGTGACGCCCTCGCACGCCTCAAGGGCCGCCAGCCCAGTCGTGTCAGGTCGGCACTCCCGTCCCTCTACTGGCTGCCGTTTGGTCCGGTATCCCCCATGTCCCCTGCGTGGAGTCCCTCAGGTGTCAAGGTGTGTCGACGCCCCCGCACCCTGCTAACCGTATGCCCAGTCTCCTCACGATGAGCTCCGTGTCGTCCGTGCTGCAATCTCACCCGCACCTGCACCCGTACCTGCACCTGCACCCGCCGCTGCCCGCTTCCCCACCACCCTGTCCTCCTACACCAGCTTTCCCACATCAGCACCTCTGCGCCCCTCACCCCCACCGCATATGCATGCGCCTGCACGTCCTTCGCATCGCCACCCAACCCATCCCTGCACCCGCACCCGCACCTGCACCCGCACCCGCACCTGCACCCGCACCTGCACCTGCACCCGCACCTGCACCTGCACCCGCACCTGCACCTGCACCCGCACCTGCACCTGCACCTGCACCTGCACCTGCACCTGCACCTGCACCTGCACCTGCACCTGCACCTGCACCTGCACCTGCACCCACACCTGCACCCATACCTGCACCCACACCCGCACCCGCACCTGCACCCGCACCCGCCGCTGCCCGCTCCCCCACCACCCCGTCCTCCTACACCAGCTCGCCCACCCCAGCACCTCCTTTCCCCTCACCCCACCGCATACGTGTGCGCCCCCACAGTTTCCGAGCTCAAGAACGTGTCAGGATCGGCGAAGCTGCCTTATGGTGCATTGGCACTTGGTGCAGAAGGGATCAAAGATGCTATTACGAACTTTGATGATGTGTATGTTCCACGTTATATGATTTCGGGGCTTATGCTACACAGGAGGAAATCCGACATTGAGAATGAACGCCTACTGCCAGATCTCATTGATCCAACGTCAGAAGAAGCCAAGCCCTTCCTCTCCAATCCTACAACACCCTCTTCTGGAGATTCTCCTGTAGTGGGTTCTCGCCATTAGTACAAAGTAGCAAACAAAATTAAAACCTGCAATGAACTACATACAGTAAGCTAAGCTTGAAGCTTGACATTGTTCGCCCCTCAGCACCCAAAATGCAAAATAAAAAATGCTTGTTTTATTTGGATTTTTTAGTTCTATGCCCTAGCTATGGTCCACATAGCTTCAGATATGAAATTTCAAGCGAATCAGAGGGATATCAAGCAAGATATCGTTGTTCAAGGTTTGCGCGCTAAAACGGAAGCAAATACGATGCATGCCTTAGGTACTGCAAACGGGTGTAACTCCTCCTGGTTCACGAGTTTGAGCTCAAACAAATTTTCGATGAATTTTGAGCGCTAGTTTCAAAGTCCGCCTTCGGCCCAAAACAGCTGTAATAGATGTGTAATTGACGGTGATCCCTCTGAGTCAGCTGGTTTGAGACTCTGACTTTCAAACTCTCATGACTGGTTTTGCGTGCTGTGCGGTGTAGTAGGCCACTCTGATTTGCACTCAGCCTACTACTCTCGAGTCTGCTTAGCCTCCTATCAAAGCAATCGTCATCTTTCATGTGCTTTGCAGAGCACAGTGTACTCAGGCTATGCCAGACGATGAGCAGTGTCTGCCTCTGATTTTTATCTTAGCCTCCTATCAGAGCAATCCTGACGAGCAGCTGCGCCGGGCTCTCATCTCAGCTCAACTCTCGAGTTGGTCTTGGCCACCTGTCACCTGCAGAACCATCATGATTCTCTCGTGTGCTTTGCGGAGCACAGGTGTCAAGATTGGTTTTTAGGTGTTAATATCGTGTATTAGTGAACACAGTGAATGCCCGAATGACTTGTGCGAATAAGTATGCCATTCAGCGAATAGGTGAACCAATAAATGTTCACAAGATGAGAGGGCTGCCCGAGCGGAGCTCGCCCTATCTACAGTCGTAGCGAAATAGCCCGTGGCACTTGACAACGTAACGTGCAAGGTGTCATGGAAGGGTTGTCTAAGTAGTGACCCCGGCAAAGGTGCTCCTTCGGAGCCCTTCGCCGTCAGCACAGAAAATAGTTCGAAGGCTAAGGTAACGAAGATGAAGTATGAGAACTCACCAGTGATGCCTAAGTCCTCTTCTGGTTGAAGATAGAAATCTCCAGGAGAAGGCTCAAAACGATGATCACAGTGAGGTCAAGTTTGCACAAGATGGACGACGTATGATAATTGAACTGGAGAATGTACATGTGAATGTAAACTACTTATATTGAATGCTCGTAAGGTATCAGCGAATAGGAAAGAGGCCGTCGTGAGTCAGGGTTGGATAGGGGTGCGTGGTCATGATACTAAGTAGATGGAATAAACATACAATAGAGTGAGGGAAGAGTGCGAAAATGAAACGACAGGGAGTAAATGTGGCGAAGGCACTTATGTACGAAACCATGTCTTGGGACCCGCATACATGCTACCCTGCACGGACTCTTTGTCTACTGGGTTGATCCCACATGACCTACGGAAGAGACATCCCGCGAACACACTTTGGCCATATGAACACCCAAAGGGGTTGGATTAAGAAGATGATGGGGTTAGTGATGAACCATTGCACTGGGTAAATGGTATCGATCATATTTGATGGCGTGCCTGTTGGCAAAATGTGCGAGCAGTGAATAACGGTTCAGAGGATGGGGCGAACAGCAGATAGAGTGGATGTAGAGGAGGAGTGGTCGGAGGGTGAGGCGAACTCTGGCAAAGATGCTAGGGAGTGACGAGGGGGAACATAGAGGCAGTGGGGTAAGAGAAATAGACAGGTCATGACAACAGGCTTGAAGAACTGCGCATGACACAGACCTCAAATTCTTTTCCATGCTATGATGACCTTGTTGCATCTTCTCACTTCGAAATGCGACTGAAGCCCCCTTAGATACCTAAAGAAACCCATAAAAAACCCTGAAAAAAACTTTGAATTTTTTTACAATTTTCTTGCTCAACAAATTCTAATAAAAACACAAAATTTTATTATAGTTTTTTTACAAAAAAAACACTAAAAATATTTGGAAAATCTTTACAGTTTTTTCAACAGTTTTTCAGACAAGAAAACTTTTATATGCATGCAGTGTCAATAGGTAAAATCATCATGCTGTCGTAATTGTTTCTTTACTCTAATTAAGTCTTCACAGGTTTGTGGACTGGGACATGTTTATGCGCTACTTCGGTGGAGGTATCGGTCATCTAGGACAGGAATCATATCATATACACTGGGAAGTGGCCGATGACGATGATAGTGATGATGGTGGGCCGTGGTAGCTTAGTGGTAAGCACACCCTGGGGGTTGAGCGTATAAGCTAAGGCTGAGCGTTCAATCCTGGCCCCTCCGGAGATAACACCCTGGACACTCTGGAAAAATTTCTGCCACACCGATTGCCGATAACATCTGATTGCCTGCCCCAAATATGAATGGTGGTATACTTAACTATCCCTTCCAATTCAGAACTGACCCTTTAGGAACATGATGACACCTACTCCAATTATCTAATCCATCCAACCAACGCATTGGAGTACTGGGTACCCGTACTATCATGATTTGTCACACCGACAGCCGGAGGCTGGGCCAAAACATCGGCAGTAGACTGCCGCTGCTGCCACTCGTTGGGGTGCGGGAAAGGTGTCTAGGTGGTGTCGCAGCTGAGGGGTACAAACTGGAAAGTACACATGGGTATTACATGCCCAAATAAGCCGTGGAAGGTCGATTACTATGCGGTTTACGGGTTGGACTGTTTGGCTTTAAAGGGGTGCTGAGGGGAGTATTGGCGTTTCGGAGGCATGATTATTATCCACACCCCGCCCACAATAGGCACGGACAAGCTCGGGGCCTTGCCCTAAGAGCACAAGCAGAGATAGAGAATGAAAGGCGAGAAGGAGAAGACATAAGACAGAAAGCTGTATTTACCGTCTTACATAGGGCCTTGCCCCAAAAGATGTAAAGCATGGATTATAAAAAAAAAAAAAAAAAAAAAAAAAAAGTGATGATGGTGAGGCCAGTGAATCTACACCGTTCCAACAAGTGGAATACGGTGTCAGTTCAGATGAGGACTTAGACGACCTTGATGAAGCCAACTCACAGTCAGATGACGGCCTCGAATTTGACAATGATTTTTGACGGACCTGCACTTTCCCTGAAGCAGGTCGGAATCGTCCACTGTCTGCCAAAGCACTTCAAGTTGCAAACTGTGTCCTCAAGCCAACAAGCTGTGACCGGTATAGCCTTGCACCCACCCCACCACCCTTTTCTTCTTTTTGCGTTTCGTCGTAAGACCGCGAATTGCAAAGACTCATCAATATCACCATGCATGTATTATCACCCGTATGTATCACAAGTTGTATAAAAGAACTGTGGATTTCTCTCAAGCTCTTGAATTGAGTTGCGATGGCAGGAAAGACTTTGATTAGTCTGACAACATCGCTAAAATGCCTATATATGTATCACAAGTGGTATAAAAGAACTGTGGATTTCTCTCAAGCTCTTGAATTGAGTTGCAACGGCAGGAAAGACTTTGATTAGTCTGATAACATCGCTAAAACGCCTATGTATATATCACAAGTGGTATAAAAGAATTACATATCCCTGTAATTACTTAGGTAGGCACGAATTTCCTGTTGTAGACTGACAAGTTACATAAGCTCATACCGTGCCGTTTTGCTGATGCGTGGGCAGGGAGGGGCGGGGCATCGAGGGAAGGAGTGTGGGGTTGAGTTTATCGGTTATGGTCAGCATAAGGGCTCATGCTGAGCGCTGAGCATTGAGCCTTGAGAAGATCTCATCAGTCAGTGCGAGTGCCGAGTCGTTATACTAACACTGGAGAGAACAGGATAGTTGCCGAAGACTATGCACCGCAGGACGCTACTCGTCACTCCTGATCTGATGGTTTGGGTGAAAATTGTTTAGGTTCTTGACCATTTCTTGAGTCAGGCCGTGGTTCTGATTAGCGGCAGCGGTGTTCCTCGTCTGATAAGAAACCTTCATGCATTTAAGATTCAATGTTTAGTACTTAGTGTTCAAGTCGCATGCTCTGCCTGAGGACTCAAGATCAGACAATGGGGTTCGTCCAACTGTAGTACTACTGTCTTGACTCAGCGGATGTCCACATGCATCTCTGTGTCAGAAAATTTGAGGTTTCTAAATCAGGCCTGATTAGGCTGATCAGGTCATCAGGGCGGTGGTCGGCATAATCAGGCCTGATATTAGAGAGGAACATGGTCAGGATGAGAATATATAACCAAGGTCTGATTAGGTCTGTGATAACCACAAATCAGACTGTAAATAGATAACCCTAGGCTAATCAGGAATAAGATCAGACCGCACACCAATAACCTTTCATAATTAGGAACCAAACACGAGGTAAGCATATATCACCCAGACACCCAGACGCCAGCAGAGTTAGTTAATAAACATGATATAACTTAGTAAGTATTCTTTGCTTTGCTTTATAATCACCGGAGCTCAAACCATCTCTGGTTTGAAGCTTTGAATATTTCTAAACTATTGATTCAATTACTTGTATGTACTTTGTATTTACCTAAGCTGAAATTCTGAATCATGAGTAATTAGTAATGGAAGTTCAGAAGTAATAGTAGAAATACACGAAATACAGAAAGTAAATAAAATACATGACACCAGCGTGACTCGATCTCTTGACTCAAAATATATGGCTGTGGCTATGCACTACCATTGCGGCATACCTGCATTGATAATTAATGCCAGTTAGTTCAATATGACCATTCTCAGGCATTCCAGCCTCAAATATATAGCTCTCCATTATGGAGGGCCGGCATGCGCCTGGCAGAACCCTTGCTCAGAACAGTATTTTTTAGTTGGGGGGTTGAACTTTAGAACATAAAAAGTAAATGTTTTCCTAGCAGACTTGATGTAGCATAACAGCTTCTAGATTTTCATGGATCCCTTTCGAAGTCCCTTGCCAATGCCCCTGCCCCTGCTTTCCAATGCATCAAGACCTTGGTGATCTGCCAGGGATGGCAAGATATCTGAACCACTGGCCTGCGTCTTCAATCGTGTGGTGGAAGAGTTCCAAGAAGGTTGGGCAGGAAGTGTAGGTTGTGGCTCAGTTTCACTCAATCCTAGGCCCGTGATCAGTATTACCATCTATCTCCTCTTCACTCTCCCCGTCACCCTCCAGTGCTGTGAACGCACTGTTGATTGACTCCGCAGGTGCCTTGATTGTTGCAGTATCCTTGGCTACCTGGGGAAAGAAATAGGCATCCCATTTCTGGAATATAGTGAGGATGCTCCTCTTCTGTTCTTCACGGGCAACGGTGAGGTATAGAAGATATGTGTGAAAGTCGGCTTCGTAGTTGATTTTCGTTGTTGCACCTTGTCTCTGAAGGGCTGTGTCTTTGGACAGTGCAAAGTGAGCCTGCAAGAAATATATTAGAACATGTTAGAACAAATTATAAAGAATATTTGCTTACCAGAATGGCTGAAGTAGTGATTGCACTGGGAGTAATTTCAGTTAAGCCCCAGATCGCATCCATTGTGGCACGTCCTCCTTTCTTGATGTTGCACGTACGGTCCAGTGCACCGGGATCACGAATAATGACCAGAAATATCTAGAAAATTCTGTTAAATTTGATCACAGGAATCAAATGTTGTTTACATCCAATAGAGACTGATGGAGAAAGATTGTATTGATGTCTTGATGGCCTGCATACTCATGGTAAAGGATGGGGCAGAATGGTGCATAATGAGCGGTTCCATCATCACTTTGGGTCCACCCTACGAGCTTGTGGCAGTGTTCGTAACGCCACTCGGGGCTGGCGAACTGTTCAGGGGTGAAATTAAAAATCCAAGGGCCAAGTCGAGATCGAATGTGAGGAGAAATATTTGATTGTTCTGTATTCATGCCATTTACAAACTAAATATGTGGCATCAGTGATATGTACCAAAAAATTGAGAATAAAGGACTTACTGTTTGTTGAAGAGACTTTTCCTTAAACAAATGGTGATATTCTTCTGGAAAGACTGCTAGCAAATCCGCATGTTCTCCCTGGCGTTTTGCATCCAAACCAGGCATGAAGCGGTCTTTTGGTTGGTATGCTGGGTCAGGCATCACGCGGAAGGCCGCATTGGGACTTCCTAGCCAGAGCATGTACATTGTAACAAATTTACCTCCTAGTTGTTTTATCTGGCGTGCAGCAGGAGTCTCCCTCTTGTCTTCATATTTAGACTGGGTCGAATGGGTACCACCATCATCTGCCAGCATGGTGAGCTTGCACGTCAGCTGCTTGATCTCACGTTGTAAATCATTTATACAGGCTTCGTTATGGTGGTGGGACTAGAGCCATGTTAGTACCATATATCGTAAGGTCTGTGATTCATACCATGTATTCCTGAGCTGCATTAGCATCTGCACCAGAGCTGGAAGCGTTGTCAACCACTTCGTTGACATGAATTCTTCGACTGTTGTCTGGGTCTCCAGGAGGTTCTTCGTCGGATGACTCTGGGAGCTCAAAAATGTGTTGGGATAGGGACATGGGTTGTGGAGGCAATACAGATGTGTTGATGAACTTATTGATGTCGCTATTGCAAAGGTAAGTGTAGAGATAGCTGGAGTTATAAATTTCATATTCAGGTGCCACCTGTGCTATCGACGTCCACTACTGTAGTCCCTAGGCACCTCTCAACAACTGCATACAATTCCTTCTATTTCAAAAACCTCATGTATAGTAACTCATAAGCTTATTTTCTATGTGAAACAGTGCTAACAATACATCAATGTAGAGAACTGTACTACCACCAACATGCCTTGGCCGGAGGTGGTTATGGACTCCTTCTACAAGGTTCCAATGGATACAACTCTGGAATATGAGTGGTATGGCCCATACAACATGCTTCTAAACCTACTTTTCCCCCAACACCTACGATTTGAGATCGCGCACCAATGCGCTGTCCCAACCAATACCAGAACAGCTGTTGATTTCACTGTCTTCTACTTGGTCAAACACGGAGGAACCCCCATCTTCTTTCTTGAAGTAAACCCATCGACTTCCCTCGAGGGTGCGCCTGATAGGAATAGTACTGATGGGCAAATGCGTGATCGCTTTGCGGGGCTTCGTCACCGCCTCACCATTCCAAAACTATATGGCATATCTGCAATAGATATCAGGCTATCTGTATAAAAATTCAATCCATGCGACAAGTCCCTAATCCCGGAAAAGGGAGAGCAATATGATATGGACAGTATCCCTGACTTTGCTCCCAGGGAAAACTGGAAGCACAATGTGTTAGAAGAAGATGGTGCGGCAAAGTTACGAGCTGTAGTGAACAACATCAAGCAGATGTGCGGTGTTGAGTAAATCACCCAGGGTTCCTCCACCCTCACCATCTCCATGTAATCACCCGTAAGTGATACATGCATTTCTCCACACTTCTTTTTTAACAGACCAATTAGTACTGCCGAAAAAAAAAAAGAGAAACAGGAACTCCCGAACTCCTTCCACCCCTCATTCAACTCCATCTTTTCTACTTCCCAGGGTCACCTTGTCGCGCTCATGCAAAACCACTTGCTTTCTCCTTCACCACTTCCTCCAAAGACTGTGTTATGATCTAGTTGTGTTGTTTCGGCACGTTAACTTCATGTAAAGGATGTCGATCTTAGGACCTTGTATCACAAGGGCACTGCAGAACTTGACCAATGAGTGGTATTCTGAATGCTATGTAGTGACAGGTAAGAGTAAGATGGGATGGGGACCGCTGGCCGGTTCCCACGCATAAACTATACAGTGGGTCCCTAAGGGGCCCACTGGGATTATGTATTAACTATTGTACATGTAGATGCATAGGTTATTTATACCCTCCCCCTCTATAGACAACTATAGGGGTCAACTACAACTCATAGAGGTCATCCATAATGGAGTCCTCTCGAGTGGCCGATACAATGACGTCGTCGTCGTACGGGGCTGGTGGAGCATGTGACTCCTCCGGGGGCACCTCCGCGTCATCGGTGGTGATTGGGTGAGGCTGGTTGGCCTCACCACTAGCGGCGGTATCTGCTTGGGTGATGAGGCCAGTGTCCTCGCGGAGCATGGCCTCAATGGCCGGGTCCTCAGTCTGAGGAGGGGGCCGGAAGCGCGCCAGCTCTTGGTCGAGCTGAGCATGAGTGAGGGGTCGTGGCACCGTGGCCCTCACATGGCTGGTCTCGATGACCTTTTGTTGGCCCTCACGGGTGGCAGCACTGAATGCCACGCCGGTGATGCTGTGTTGAACATAGTGTTCAATGCGTGCCACTCGCTCGCGAGTGACCCCCGCGTGGCGGGCCAACCATCTCGCGATCTCGGCGAGGGGGATGTTGGGGCCGGCTTGGCACCCCACGGGGAATGGGTCCGTGATGGAGAGCCGCAGGGTGGTGCTCTGAGGCGTCAGCACTTCCCTGGCGATGGCGAGGCTCGACCATTGGTCTGTCGAGCCGAATAGGTCGAATAGTCTCTCCCTGAGAGGTGATGTGACCCCTTTGACCTGGGACGCAAGGGCCTTCAACCACATCCAGACGTCCATGTCGTCTAGGTTGAAGGTGCCATCCTCGTTGTCACGGATGGCTGATGGGATTCCTTCAGGGTTGTGTATCCAACCCTTTAGGATGGCCGCGATATCGTGCGGGGTACCACCCGCTATCACGAGACAATCCCTTTTGGGAGTGCAAGCGCGTTGTTCACGCTCGATGCGTTTAAATACGCCAATCATCTCGCACATACACGTGAGCTGTGGTGTTTCTTTTGTACGCGCTAGGAGTTTGATGAAGCGTGGGTTGTCGAGCGGGCAGACGTCGTACCATTGAGTACGACGCTGTTGGGCCTTCCCTACCGGCCATGGTAGGAGGCCCGTCTTGGAGATCGGTGGATCTCCGAGTGGGATGAGGCTTCCCTCCCCTGGGGAGGGAGGATGAACCGACTCAACTGTCCCCACCGGTGGAGGTAGGGCCACGCCAGGCCTGATGTACTGGGCCTCGACCTGTGCTATCTGCTGTTGAAGGGTGGGGTCGCTGATAGTGTGCGACGGTGACGCCACTAGGTAAGCACTAATCGCACTTTCCCTCGCAATGGCTAGCCCATTGACGGTGTTGGGGGAGCCGCCCAATTTCTTGTGCTTTTTCTGTGGCTGCTCTGCCAGTCGCTGTGCCCTTTCCGGGTCGTACGTCTTCCAGACGGACGAGTCTGATTCCCATCCTTCTGGGACGCTGCACGCAGAGTTGGAAGGCGCGCTATGCCCTTCTGTCGTTGTCGTTGTTGGGGTCGGTGCCGACAATTGGGACACTAGCCCGATGTTGCACGCGCCGGCAAAGGTGCCGTCGCGCGAGGTGATGATGGCCCGGCCACTGGGTGCGTGGCCAGGTCATGTCGCGGCCTTTTTGAGGCAACGTGGGCCAGGGTAACCTGGAGCTGGGGTGCTGCTCCAGTTCCTTGATCTTGGCGCGCTCGGTTTCGAGTGCGTCATCGCGGTCTTTGACCATGCGTTCCAACTCCTTGACCTCTTTTTTGAGGTCGTGGATGTCCCGGAGGAGCTCTTCTCGCGCATCACGCGTGATGCCCCTTGGGAGCCATCCCCAGGCTGCATCAACGGCATCGCCGATGTCTCCGTCCACGCAATTTGACCTTGCGGGTGCCTGTTGTGGCCCTTAAGTGCGCGGCGTAGTCTGCGCACGTTGCGCAATCATCCGGGTGGACGATGGCGAGGGTGTCCTCCCATCCCATGATCATCCAGTGATCCTGGTCTACTGGAGCACGGAGAATATCTGCGGCCCCCTGTCTCGGGGCCATTGCTTGCGTTGTGGACGTTGATGGATCAATGTCCATCCCATCTTTGGGGGGCATCATCTTCATGGGTAGATGATGGTGGTTTGCTTCAAGAAGTGATGCGCCCTCGGAAAGATCCGAGGTGAAAATTTAACCGCGCCGTGGCCGGCACGTCATGTGGTCTGCACGTGACAGACACGTCTAGCGGAGTCTGGGGAGGTTGCGTGTGTCAGGGGACACCCTATTTTCCATTTCCAGTTCCAACACCACACCCAGTTCCGACTCCATTTCCGACTCCGGTTCCAGTTCCGATTCCATCTGCGCCTCCGCTTTCGGAAATGATTCTGCTTCTGGGAGAACTTCCACCAGTTCTGTTCGCCTTGCCAGTTCCACTCCAATTTCCAACTTCCACTCTCGGAAGAGTGTTGGAAACCAAGTGATTCGCATAATAGGTGGCATCAAGGGTCGATCAAGGTTCAGGGAGGTCATGAGGATGCAGGGTTTGATGGCGGGTACCAAATGTTGTCCCTGGCTGCGCAGCGTAGTATAATATGGGCTCGGTGACATTGGGGGTCCTTAGACTTTTCTCTTTGCATTTCCCCTTGTCATGTGAGAATCCCCTCTCTTGTATACTCTGTTCATTTATACATACTTTGGATTTCCCCTTGTCATTTGTGTGGTAGTGTGATCTCCACAACCTGCCAGGGTTGCCCTTACAGCAGAAAAGTCTCTCCCCTAGAGGACCGGCGGTCGTCCTGCGCATGCATTCACCATAGGTGCGTTTGGACTCAGAGACAGCGACTCGGAGATCGCGACCTCTTCCACGCACACGGTATATGACAGCCCCTCTTCTTACATCGAGCTCCTAACCCCGGAAATCCCATCCCATATTTCCCCTTCTGACATGGATCCGGATGATCGCCTTCGGAACATGGAGGAGGACTTGACGCGGACCCGGATGAAGACCGATGCGATTGAAACAGCCTTACAAACGATTTTGGCTAAGTTAGATATTCCACAAGGTGGTGGAAATGCAATGCTGGATGAGCCGGATTTCGGAAAAGCGGAACTGACGGAAGAGAGGATGTCCGCGAAGTTGGCAAAGGTCAAACCCGCAACTCTAGCAGACTTTGACGGAGATCGGGAGAAGGGACGCGCATTCTTCAACACATGCCGCATCTACTTCGCAATTGTCGGAGACCTCTTTCCGAACGACCAGGCTCGTATTCACTGGGCATTGTCCTTTTTCAAGTTGGATCGCGTGTCATCATTCGTTTATTCTGCGAATCATCCCTCAGCACAAGGCGAATGACTTCCCGAACCAGCGAACGACTTCCTGAACCCGCGAACGACTTCCTGAACCAGCGAATATCTTGCCAAAATATTCATCGCCATACTACTTTTGCATTCACTATTCGCATCATTCCTGCCAGAACGCCAGACCCACATGCTCAGGATGCATTCAGATAGTGTCAGTTGCAGCCTCTGTGCAGGTTGGACTCAATGGGACTCATACCACTGCAGGGCAGGACGAATTAGCTTCGCTGAAGCTTTCACTACACAGTTGTCATGACCCATTCATTTCTTGTATCCAGCTATCCCTGTTTTCCCTTCCACCACCACTCTTCCATGTTCGCTCGGCTTCGCTCCATTCACTCTTTGCTCCATTCACTATTCGCCACATTCACCAAATGACCATTCGCTACTCGCATCATTCACCAGTAGCCATGTCATCGAACACGATCGACATCCTTTACCTGGATTGTTGGTTCATCACTGGTCCTATCATGAATTGCAAGGAGGTGCAGGCTGTCATGACTCATTGATTTCTTGTACCCAGCTATCCCTGTTGTCCCTTTCACCACTCTTCCATGTTCGCATGTCTTCGCTCCATTCACTCCTCGCTCCATTCGCTATTCGCCACATTTGCCATATGACCATTCGCTACTCGCATCATTCGCCAGCAGGCACGCCATCAAAACACAATCGACATCCTTTACCCGGGTTGATGGTTCATCACTTGTCCCATCATCTTCTCAACTCAACCCCCTTTGGGTGTTCCTATGTCCAGAATGCGTCCGCAGGGCACCCTACCTGTAGGTCATGTGGGACCAACCCAGCAGATGAACAGTCCATGCAGGGTGGTGTATATGCAGGTCCCAAGGTGTGTTTTCGTACATAAGGGCCTTCGCCTTCTTCCCTCTCCGTCGTTTCATGTTCGCACCCCTCTTCCATTCTATTGGATGTCTATTCCATCTATTATGTATCCTGACCACGCACCCCTATCCAACCCTGACTCCAGACGGCCTCTTTCCTATTCGCTAGCACCGTATGAGCATTCGGTATAAGTAGTCTACATTCGCATGTATATTCTCCAGTTTAATTATCATACGTCCATCTTGTGCAAACTTGACCTCGCTGTGATCATCGTCTTGAGCCTTCTCCTGTAGATGTCTATCTTCGACCAGAAGAGGACTTAGGCATCACTGGTGGGTTCTCATACTTCATCTTTGTTACCTTAGCCTTCGAGTTATGTTCTGTGCTGTCAGCGCAGGGCTCCGAAGGAGTGCCTTCGCCAGCGAAAGGATTGTCACCACTTAGACAACCTTTCTGTGACACCTTGCACGTTACATCGTCAAGTGCCATGGGCTATTTCGCGATGACTGTAGATCAGGGCGAATTCCTTTCGAGTAACCCTCTTACTTATTAACCCTTACCTCTTCGGTACTGTTCGCTGGGCGATTCGCTAGATCACACACGCTATTCGGGCATTCACCACTAACTGTTACGTATCGAGATTTCCGCTAAGTCGGAACTGGAAAGGACAGCGGCTTCAACTTATAGGTTGCACCCCCAATGAACTATCATCCTAAGTATTTTGGAACTGAGTCGGAAATCGGAAAGTACTGAACCAAAGGTTTGGTCGGAACTTGTGTCGGAACTGAGGCAGAAGGCAGAAGACGGAAAGCTGAGAGAGACTGAGATCTTGCTAGACTCGCTGTGCTAAGAACAGGAGATGGAGCGAAGGAAATCAAGTATCGAAGGTGATTATCTGATTGCAGAATAACAGACATACATGAGGGGTTTTATACAAAGCACAGAACAACAAGTAATGGTATGGTACTAAGCAATTCCGGGGGAAGCGGAAGTCGAGTACAATGTGTGGGAAATAACTATTGGGAACAATGGGACTACAAGGGGGGTTCAGGGTAAGGTAGAACAATGGCAAAGAACAAGGTGGGTAAGTACAATAGGCATCGGAAGAAACGGAACTACGGAAATGGTATCTTGCTGTGCTCAGGGTCGAGTACGGGGGCCAGTATCTGGAGGTGGCCAGGGGTACTGAAAGAACAAGGGAGGAGGGTTGCGGATATTGCGGATGTCACGGATGTCGGAATAGAGTCGGAGGTGGCACGTGGGTGGCGGAGGGTGTGCGGAGGTGGCGGAGATGGTTGATCGGAACAGTTGTAACAGTATCTCCCTTTCAAGGTCAAGCCCTGCGAGACCACAGATAGGGTCATGTGACCTGTGAACAAAATGCGTCGGAGTTCGAAAGAAAGGCGGGAGAAGACATCGCGTCGATTTCTGATCCATCATGAGCTCTCTTCCAGATTTCTCGAAAATGACCAGCGCTCAGATGAAAGAGCACTTTGCTAATGTTCTCGCCGAGACAGAGCTCGCAGAAAAGCGCGAGGCCGAGGAGGCGGCTCAAAAAGAGAAGGAACGACCGGAGGAGGTGCGCAGGAAAAGGAGGAACGCGATTGGCTGGAACGCGAGCGTGAAGACCGCGAGCGCGAGCTTGAGCGCATCGAGCGCGAACGCGAGCAGAGGGAGGCCGAAGAAGCTGCGGAGAAACTTGCGGAGGAGCAAGCGGCTGCGGAAAAGGCCAACGCGGAGAAGGCAGAGGAAAATCGCGAGTCGCAGAAAGTAAGTTTCTTGTTTTTTGATGGTATGGGGTTGACCATCGGAACAGGAAAAGGCTGCGGACGCGGACCAGGAGTCCGAGCGGAGTGGGCCTCCATCAGAAACGGCGCCGGAAGAAACCCCGAGGCCACTTAACAAGGGCAAGGGGAAAGCGACGGCGGAATGGCGGGTGGCGCAGGAGGAGAAACAGAGCCGGAAGGAGAGAGCCAAGAGGGCGGCTCCGGAAGAAGACGGTGCATCGCAGCTTAGCTGCGATGCCTGTCTTGAGAAAGGTCTTCCGTGCATGTGGGATTTGGCGGGAAAGGCCACAGCCTGTAATCGCTGCAAGGACGCGAAGCGGGCCTGTGTGGTCAACGGGTTTAAGGCCTGGGTGACGGCCAAGCGGAGGAAAACCGGAGGATCGGAAGTAGGCTCGGAAAAGCCTACTCATGGTGCGCGAAAGCCCTTGTCCAGGGCTGCCAAGGCGAGGGGAGTTCAAGACGGGCCGGAGGTGAGTGGAAGTGGGACGACTCGAGGGGAGCAGGTGGCGGATCCTCTGGTGGATATCGCCAGGTCGCTCCGGGGGCTGCTTCAACAGGGGGAGCAGGTGTTGCAGATGCAACACCACTTCTACCTGGCAGTCGCGGATCGCCTTGGTGCGTACGAGGACCAGTTCGACCGCATCGTTGCGGAACTGAGGTGGACGCAGGAGGGGGTCGACTCGGAGGTGGAGGCGGAAGTGTCTGAGGGCGAGGTTCAAGCCGTGCAGAGGTTTGCGGAGGAGTATGGGCGGAACGGAAACGCGGAGGATCCGGAGGCGGAAGACTGGGCGGGCTTTGGTGAGGACACAATGGAGGATGACTAGGAGTCGGAATAACATGTAGAATAGATTTCTTGGAACGTCGGAATTAGAGTAGCAGAAATTGAATCGGATTTTAATAATGACTTGAGAACTGTAAGAAAACAATGGGTGTCGGGAATGAGGTCGGAATTGACTAGGGCGCGGAAATGGGGCCAGGCTTATCAGGGTATGACTTGTGAAAATCAGAGACGAGGTCAGAGGCGTGATCGAGTTCCGTGGCGGAAATCCAGGAAGTCTCTTCGTCGGTGTTTTCATAGCCTGCCCACTTGACTAGCTGGAGCTGGCATCGGTATCGTCTGTCGAGCTTGGAGTTGAGAATTTCCGAGATCTCGTATTCCAGTTCTCCGTCGATGACGACTGGCGGAGGCGGAGGTTGTTCTCGATTCGGAATTGTATTCGGAACTGTGGGCTCAAGCATGGAGACATGGAATACTGGGTGTACTGTGCGCATATTGTCAGGAAGTCTGAGAGTGAAAGAATGGCTGCCGGCCTTAGCGATGATCTCGTAAGGACCGAGGTATTTCTCAGAGAGCTTCTTCGAGGGGCGAGTGGTGCGGAAGTTTTCCGCTTTGACAAAGGCTTTGTCACCTATCTCGAATGCTGGGTGCTGAAGTCGTTTCCGATCGGCGGAAGTTTGATATCTCTTCTGGGCGGCGGTAATGTTCTCTCGGAGGTGCTGGTGAAGGTCGTCAAGTTCCACAACGAAATCTCGGGCTCTTGCAGAGGCGAGGTCGCATTCAGGGTGGATGGCGAGATTCGGGTGGTAGCCCTTGTTGGCATAGAAGGGTGAAATTCCGGTGGTAGCGGAAGGCGTGTTGTTGTAGGCAAATTCTGCGAGTGGAAGAAGGTCGGACCAATTGCTGTGTTGGTAGTTGCAATAGACGTGGAGATACTGCTCAAGGCTCTGATTAGTACGTTCCGTTTGTCCATCTCCTTTGGGATGATAACCGGAAGTGAAGTGGAGTTTCATCTCGAGAGCCTTGCCGAGTGTGCGGAAAAAGGAGGACACGAATTCTGATCCACGGTCAGAAGTGACATGGGAAGGGATTCCGTGCTTGGAAAAGACGTGGAGCATGAAGAGTTGTGTGAGCTGGGCGGAAGTGATGGTGTCGTAGGTCGGAATAAAGATGGACTGCTTTGTGAGGCGGTCAACGATCACTAGAATGGTATCATAGCCAGATGACTTAGGAAGTTTCTCAATGAAATCCATGGATATCGAATTCCACGGTTGTTCCGGGATCGGAAGTTGCTTCAGGAGGCCGTAGGGTTTGTGACGTTGGGGCTTGGCACACATACAGGTGGTGCATGACTTGCAGTAGTCTTGGACCATCGTGCGTAGGAGGGGCCAAGTGTAGGTACGTCGGATGATGTCAAGGGTTTTGTTCTGGCCTTGGTGTCCTGAGAGCGGATGATCATGGCTTTGCTGGAGTACACGAAGTCGTAGATCATTGGTATCCGGAACGTAAATCCGGGACTTGTACTGGAGGAATCCGTCGGAATCGAGGGACCATCCAGGACTGGTGGGGTCATCGAGGTGGGCTGCGGAGGTGGGGTCGGAATGGAGTGCGGAACGGATGTCGGAATGGAGAGACTCGGTGTCCATGATAATTGAGGCGCGGAGTAGCGGAAACTGCAATGCTGTGGCACGCAGGGATGATGCCAGTTGCTCAGTAGAGAATACTGGGCGGAAATTGTGCGGATTAACGCTGGCATAGTCGCTACTTCCCTCTTTTGGGTAGACGTCCCAACGTCTAGTGAGCGCGTCGGGTTTTGCTCCGAGCTTTCCAGGGTGGAAACAGATCACCATGTTGAACTGTGAGAGATATTCAGACCAGCGGACTTGACGGCGAGTCAAAATCTTAGTAGTTGCTAAATACTCAAGGTTCTTATGATCCATTACAACGTCGATCGGATAAGTTGGACCTTCGAGGTAGTGTCTCCAAATTTTGAAGGCTTCGAAAATCGCAAGTAGTTCCTTATCGTGGATGTCGTAGTTGAGTTCCGGGGCGGAAAAGGTACGGGAATGAAAAGCGATCGGATGAATTTCTCCGTCGTCGGGTGAAATGATGGAAAGAATGGCAGCTAGCGCGTAGTCGGAAGCATCAGTTTCGAGTACAAGTTGGGCATCAGGAATCCAGAAACTGAGTATGGGAGCCGTGGTGAAGGCCGATTTGAGAGCTTCAAATGCGGAACGGCATTCCGGAGTGAAATTCCATGGGGCACCCAGCCTGGTGAGACGCGTGAGCGGAACAGTAATGTCGGAAAAATTATAAATGAAACGCCGGTAAAAGTTGGCGAAGCCAAGGAAAGACTGTACATCCTTAACACGTTGGGGTTCCGGCCATTCTTGAATTGCCTTGACCTTGTCCTCTGCCATGGTAAGACCCGTAGGAGAGAGGATGTAGCCGAGGTATTCGACCGTGTCGCGGTGCCATTCGCATTTCTCTGCTTGTGCGTAGAGATGGTGTTTGCGGAGATGGCGGAGTACTTCGCGGACATGTTCCCGATGTTTTTCCGGTGTGTCGGAATAGATGAGGATGTCGTCAATGTAGACTAGGACGCATACGTCGAGGAGGTCGGAAAATACGTCGTTCATGAATCGCTGAAAAGCGGTGGGAGCATTGGTTAGACCAAAAGGCATGACAACCCACTCAAAAGCACCATAGCGGGTGCGGAAAGTGGTTTTCCACTCGTCACCTTCCCGGATGCGGACAAGGTGATAAGCGTGCCGGAGGTCAATTTTGGTGTAGATCTTCGCCCTGCGGGGAGTGTCGAGTAGGTCAGAGATTCGCGGAAGCGGATATTTGTCCTTCTTAGTGAGGGCATTGAGTCCGCGGAAATCGACGCAGAGGTGGAGAGATCCATCCTTTTTCTTGACGAAAAGGCCCGGGGCGCCGTGCGGAGACAGCGAAGGGCGGATAAAGCCCATGTTGAGATGTTCATAGATGAACTCGCGGAGAGTTAGGAGTTCACTTTGCGAAAGAGAGTAGATCGGTCCAAGGGGCGGAGACGCTCCTTCTTCCAAATCTATCTTCAGATCGTAAGGTCGATGTTCAGCAGGTTTGTCGGCTTTGGCCTTATTGAACACGTCTGGGAAGTCACGATATTCTTCCGGAACTGAGCTCATGTCGACCGGAGCGGAAGTCAAGGCGGAACGAGCCTTGACTGAAGCCGAGTTGGAGAGGTGAAGCTGGAAAACGGTCGTATCTTCTTGCCGTTGCAATACGCAGAAAGCGGTGGCGGAAACGAGTGCAATTCGAGGAGCTTCGAGGGTCGGAGGTGCTAAAGCGGGACCGGAGTGTGGAACTGAATCCATGAGTGGAGTTGCAGAAGAGGCCTGAGCCATCTTTGTGGATGATGTCGGAATAGACGGAAGTCGATCCGGGGTACGGAACTGTATTTGACCCAATGCCCAGTTAATCGACGGATTATATCGGGTGAGCCAATTGTGTCCTAGTACAAAGTAACAGCTAGCATCTAGCGGAGTAACGTAAAACGTAACTTCATGGTTGTCCCCAGTAGCGAAACGGATAGACAGATCCACAACTTGGGAAATTCCCGGGTTGGAAGACCCGTCGAAAAGGCGGAGCGGAATTGTCGGAATGTTGCGAGTCGGAAGTTTATGTTTCAAAACAAAGTCAGAATCGAGGAAACAATGAGTCGAACCGGAGTCGACCAGTGCTGTGAACGGGGGTGCGGAAATAGTGTCAGAAGTGAGCGGAACAGAGAGGGAGTCGGAGGACGAAAAAGCGGATGCGTTGAGTTTAACCTCATTTGTCGCACGAATGGGGTCAACACAGCCCTCAGCTCGTGCGGAGGCCAGAGGACTGCTGACTATTTTTTTGAATCCGCAGCGGGAGCCGCTTTGGATTTCTCTTCCATCTTTGCTGCGCGGCCTTTGGCCTTAGCAGCGGAGGCGGAAGCGCGAGTGCAGTCGCGAGCAACGTGACCGCCTTTGCCGCAGAAAAGGCAAAGGTTGTTGTCCATGCGACGCTGGCGTTCTACAGGGGTTAGTTTTCCGTCCTTCCCAAGTTTGTCGGAAAGGTCCGGAGTGCTCTTCTGGGCGTTGGTGTTGGAACCAGAGGCCTGGTTATTGCGAGGGGTGGAGTTGTTGTTCCGGTTGCTGGAATTGGATCCAGAACTGTTGTTGTTGTTGTTGTTGTTTCCGGAGTTGTTGTTTCCGGAATTGGTCTTCTTCTTGTCTTTATCAGACTTCTTGTCGGAAGACTTGTCGTTCTTGCTCTGGGTGGAAGTTTCGCGAGCGATCTCGGAATGTCTTTCCCAGTAGCGTGAATCGATGGATTGAGCGAGGTTGCGGAGGTCGGTAAGGGTGGCGGGTTTTCCGACGCGGGCAATTTCATCCTTGATCCAGGATGGCAAGCCCATGTAAAACTGGGGTCGGAGTGGGGCTTCTCCCCATTGGACTCGAGGAGCGAGCTGCTGGAATGTGACGATATATTTTGCTATCTTATGAGTGTCTTTCATACGAAGCTTATCGAGTTCATTTTCCGCATCGGCTTCCATATCAAATGGTCCGAAGTTGCTGCGGAGTTCGGAAATGAAGTTGTGGTAATCGTCGGCCCAGTCGACGAGAGCGAACGGATCCATGAGGGCGGGTTCGAAGTAGTCGAGCGCCATGCCTCGGAGATAGGAAAGGGCGTAATTGACCTTTTGTTCGTCGTCGGGAAAGGCGTCGGGACGATCATGGAAATTGAGTTGAAGCTGGACCAGGAATGGCTGGAGCTTCTTGGGGTCGGAACCGTCGAACTGATCTGGTTCGTGGACCTTTGTCTTGGGGCGTGGTGGTTCTTGGGCCGGGCGCTGAAGTTGGCCGGCTAGCATGGCTATGGCTTGTGCAAGATCCGGAAATGGCGCGGGTGGAACTGGGTTGGCGGGAATCTGAGGTGGAATTGGAGGTGGAGGACCGCCTGGGGGACCGCTGTAACGGCAACCCTGGCTAGTTGTGGAGATCACACTACCACACAACTGACAAGGGGAAATCCAAAGTATGTATAAATGAACGGAGTATACAAGAGAGGGGATTCTCACCTGACAAGGGGAAATCCAAAGAGAAAAGTCTAAGGACCCCCCAATGTCAGCGAGCCCGTATTATACTACGCTGCGCAGCCAGGGACAACACTTGGCACCCGCCATCAACCCTGCATCCCCCTGACCCTTGATCGACCCTTGATGGCACCTATTATGCGAGTCGCTTGATTTCCGACACTGTTCCGGGAGTGGAAGTCGGAAATTGGAGTGGAACTGGCAAGGCGAACAGAACTGGTGGAAGTTCTCCCAGAAGCGGAATCATTTCCGAAAGCGGAGGCGGAGATGGAATCGGAACTGGAAGCGGAGTCGGAAATGGAGTCGGAACTGGGTGTGGTGTCGGAACTGGAAATGGAAAACAGGGTGTCCCCTGACAACCGCCGGGTGGGCCGCCATGAGGGCCGCCTGGAGGTGGTCCTGGTGGAGGTGGTGGTGGTGCAGCTGGGCGTCGGAATGACGCTGCTGTTTGTTCGCCGCTGCTACTCGTTGAATTCCCGTCATAGTCGGGATTAGCGTTGGGAATTTCTTCGAAACATTGCGGAATAGCATCGGAGAGCTCATCGTCGGCACGGGAGCTGCCAGAGGGTTCCACGTGCCTTGGTGCTGCGGATCTAAGACTGCCAAAATAAGAGAGAGCTTCTCCAGCTCCTGCTCGAGCTGAAGTAGCTGTGGTACGAGGAGGCATAGTGATAGTTATTGGGTGGGAATCAGATAATACTGTTACGTATCGAGATTTCCGCTAAGTCGGAACTGGAAAGGACAGCGGCTTCAACTTATAGGTTGCGCCCTCAATGAACTATCGCCCTAAGTATTTCGGAACTGAGTCGGAAGTCAGAAAGTACTGAACCAAAGGTTTGGTCGGAACTTGTGTCGGAACTGAGGCGGAAGGCGGAAGACGGAAAGCTGAGAGAGACTGAGATCTTGCTAGACTCGCTGTGCTAAGAACAGGAGATGAAGCAAAGGAAATCAAGTATCGAAGGTGATTATCTGATTGCAGAATAACAGACATACATGAGGGGGTTTTATACAAAGTGCAGAAACAACAAGTAATCGTATGGTACTAAGCAAATTCCAGGGGAAGCAGAAGTCGAGTAGACAATACGTGGGAACTAACTAATACGGAACAATGGTTGACAAGGGGGGTGCAGGGTGGGGTAAGTACAATGGCAAAGAACAAGGCGGGTAAGTACAATAGGCATCGGAAGAAACGGAACTACGGAAATGGTATCTTGCTGTGCTCAGGGTCGAGTACGGGGGCCGGTATCTGGAGGTGGCCAGGGGTACTGAAAGAACAAGGGAGGAGGGTTGCGGACATTGCGGATGTCGCGGATGTCGGAATAGAGTCGGAGGTGGCACGTGGGTGGCGCGGAGGGTATGCGGAGGTGGCGGAGATGGTTGATCGGAACAGTTGTAACACTACCATGCAATATTAACGCCTATAATCCAATCTTGACATCGCACAGCCCGTTTTGCAAACAAGGTGATCCGACATGAAGCAAAGGGCAAGGGGAACTACTTCCGGGACTGGGACGCCTTCGAGAAGACATTTTCCGACCAGTTCTGCCCGAAAAACGAGCAGCTCACAGCCCTTACGAAGCTCGAGGGGACAAGCTGGTACCAGGCCAAGGATCCGGTCGACGACTACATCGATCGCTTCCAGGAGCTCATCGACCTTGCGGAATATGACGCCGACAAGACGATCGTCATCAAATTCCGACGAGGACTTGATCCGACACTCCAGAACCAAGTTGCGCTGCTTGGGGATGGAGCTCCGGATTTTGATGACCCGGAAGGGTGGTACCAAGCTGCACAGAGGGTGTCCCGGAACAGGGAAGCAAATGAGGCCTTCGTAGAGACGAGCCGGAACATGACACGCAGTTCCACTCGTCCTACTCCACCTGTGTCAAAACCCGGAAGTGCATTCATTCCCACACGGAAAATATTTCCGATGCTTGCTCCGCCTGCTCCTATTAGGAACCATAGCCCTCCTCCCTCGAAGAGTGGCCCTGCCCCGATGGATGTTGACCGCATGCGCGGAAACGGCCATGGAACTATCACCTGCTTCCGCTGTCGACAACCAGGCCACTATGCTCGCGAGTGCCCCCAAGCCTTTGATATCCGGCTTATGACCACAGAGGAGAAACTCGAGCTCCCTCCAGAGTTCCTCGCACTTGCGGACATAAGCGGAGTGCCCACTGCGGAAGGAATTTCCGAAAATGCGGAACATGGTCCACCGGAAGCGGAAGATGCGTCGGATTTTGTGACAGGCAGCGGGTGAGATGTGTGCCCCTGCTGCCTGTACATAACCAGTTTGCCTGTCTTGAAGTAGAGAATGAAAAGCCCCCACTCCCCTCACTTCGTACAGACCCACCGGATAAAGTCACACAAAAACCAAAACCGACACCCCATCCATTCCGCATCCGCCCTTGGGAGAGACGCCTTCCGAAGCGCTATGTTGTTGCTGCCACACCTGGCCCGAAGTCACTAGTCATTAAGGTGGAGATCCAGGCGACAGATACGGCAGAAGTCAAATCCGGACCTGCCCTTGTCGATTGCAGGGCCACTGGTCAGTTTATGGATCGGGACTATGTGGAACGGAACCGACTGACCACGCGGAAGTTGCAATGTGCAATCCCGGTGTTCAATGTGGATGGAAGCCCCAATGAGGCAGGGTCCATCACGGAGATAGTAGACACAATTCTCCGCTACGATGGACACTCAGAACGCACTTCCTTTGCAGTCACCAGCCTGGGGAAGCAGGACATCATCCTCGGGTTTACCTGGCTTCAGGAGCACAACCCGGAGATCAATTGGAAGACTCGGAAGGTACTGATGAGTCGATGTCCAGCCAAGTGTCACATGTGCAGGTCGGAAGTGCGGAAGGAGCGCCAGGAGCAGCGGAAGACCGAACGGCTCATACAGACATGTCGTTCTGGCCCCCATCCACTGCTTGCAGAAGAAGCCTCGGAAGCGGAATTTGAACCGGATCCCACTTCCAATTCCAATTCCAATTCCGACGTCATCCGACTCGGCCCGGAAGACATTCTGGCGGAAGGGGAGCGCTTGCTGTACGTAAACCTTCTGCCGGAAGCGGAACACATCCGTGCCACCGGAAATATTTCGCAACGCCTTGCTGAAGCCTCCAAAAGGCATGATAGAGTAGAGGCGGAAATTCTGGAGTACCTGCGGGAGTTCGAGGACGTCTTTTCCAAGGAGTCGTTTGATACCCTGCCTCCACGGAAGCTGTGGGACCACGCCATCGAGTTGGAGCCTGGGTCAAAGCCCACCAACTGCAAAGTCTACCCGCTGTCACCCAAGGAGCAGGTAGAGCTCAATGCATTCCTTGCGGAAAACCTCCGTACAGGGAGGATCCGCCCCTCCAAGTCACCCATGGCATCTCCGGTGTTCTTCATCAAGAAGAAGGACGGCTCGCTCAGACTTGTGCAGGACTACCGGGCCTTGAATGTGATCACAATCAAGAACCGGTACCCCATTCCACTCATTTCCGAACTGATCACACAACTCCGCGGGGCGAGGTACTTCACTAAGCTGGATGTCCGCTGGGGCTTCAACAATGTCCGGATCCGGGAGGGAGACGAGTGGAAGGCCGCATTCCGCACCAACCGAGGACTCTTTGAGCCACAGGTCATGTTCGTTGGCCTCACCAACAGTCCCGCCACGTTCCAGACGATGATGAATGACATTTTCCGTGACATGATAGCAGAAGGGGTTGTCTGCGTCTACCTCGATGACATCCTCATCTTCACAAAAACAATGTCAGAACATCGGGAAGTCGTGTGGAGAGTGCTGGAACGGTTCCGGGAATACAACCTGTGTCTCACGCCGGAAAAGTGCGAATTTGAGCGGACGCGGATAGAGTATCTTGGGGTGATTGTGTCGGAAGGAAAGGTGGAAATGGACCCAGTCAAAGTTTCCGGAGTATCGGATTGGCCCGTGCCGCGGAACAAGAAGGAGGTCCAGTCCTTCGTTGGGTTTGTCAATTTCTACCGGCGGTTCATCAAGGACTTCTCCTCCCACGCCCGTGCCCTCTTCGACCTCACCAAGAAGGATGTTGGATGGCAGTGGGGAGAGCCGGAACAGGCCTCCTTTGACAAACTCAAAGAGCTGATCACTTCCGCCCCGGTCCTAGTCTTTCCCGACGACTCTCGCCCTTATCGAGTCGAGGCGGATTCTTCCGACACAGCGACCGGAGCGGTCTTGTCACAACAGTCCTCGGAAGATGGTGGGGGGTGGCATCCCATTGCCTTCTTCTCTAAGAGCCTTAGTCCGGTCGAGCGGAACTATGAGATCCACAACAAGGAGATGCTGGCAATCATCCGAGCGCTGGAGGAGTGGCGACACGTCCTCGAGGGTGCTCTATGTCCGTTTGAGATCTGGACAGACCACAAGAACCTCGAGTATTTCCGCACATCTAAGAAGTTGAACCGACGACAAGCACGGTGGTCCCTACACCTGTCCCGGTTCGACTTCATGCTCCACCACCGCCCCCGCCACACCATGGGCAAACCCGATGCCCTATCCCGCCGTGTGGATCATGGAAGCGGAAGTGGGGACAATGCAGATATGACACTGCTCTACCCTAGTCTCTTTGCAATCCGCGCCCTAGAGGGAGTGACTGCAGTTGGGGCGGAAGCGGAAATGCTCCGGGACATCCGGAGGCAGTACCGGAATGGAGAGAAGGAGGAGTCGGTGGTGAAGGCGGTGGAGGAACTTCGGAAAGGGCACTCACGGTCTGTACGGGCAGCGGAATGGTCAGAACGTGATGGACTGCTCCACTTCAGAGGCAAGGTCTATGTTCCAGGCGGGGCGGACCTCCGCCGCCACATTGTGTCCCAGCATCATGACACGGGTCGCTGGGCATGCTGGCCGGTGGAAGACGCTGGAGTTAGTGGCTCGGAATTACTGGTGGCCTCAGATGTCCCGCTACATTGGACAGTACATGAAGACATGTGACCTTTGTCTCCGAATGTTACAACCGTTCATTTCCGACTTCCGACCCTCAGTTCCGCCACACCTTTCTGCCCCTCCGATATTTCCGCAACACTTTCCGCCCCTCCGATACTTCCGACATTCCGCCCCATGTACATTTCCCTTGTTCTTTCGACTCTATTACTCGGACCCACCGGACCCGCTTCATCGTTCATCAAGATCTTATATCCGGTCATCCTTGTAGTTCCTTCTCTGATGTGTTTTCCCGACCCCTTGTTCTTTGCCATTGTTCTACCTTACCCTGATCCCCCCTTGTAGTCCCATTGTTCCCAATAGTTAGTTCCCACACATTGTCTACTCGACTTCCGCTTCCTCCGGAATTTGCTTAGTACCATACCATTACTTGTTGTTCTGCGCTTTGTATAAAACCCCCTCATGTATGTCTCTTATTCTGCAATCAGATAATCACCTTCGATACTTGATTTCCTTCACTCCATCTCCTGTTCTTAGCACAGCAAGTCTAGCAAGATCTCAGTCTCTCCACCTTTCCGCCTTCCGCTTCAGTTCCGACTCAAGTTCCGACCAACCCTTAGTTCAGTACCTTCCGACTTCCGACTCATTTCCGAAATACCTAGGACGATAGTTCATTGGGGGCGCAACCTATAAGTTGAAGCCGCTGTCCTTTCCAGTTCCGACTTAGTGGAAATCTCGATACGTAACACCGAACCAAAGCACAACGACATCCACCTGTCGGAGAACTTGTTCCGCTCCCGATCCCTGAATCCCGCTGGGACACCATCAGTGTCGACTTCATCGTTGAACTCCCGGAGTCTCATGGCTACGACGCGATCATGAACGTCGTGGATTCGGTAAGCAAAGTGTCCCACTTCATTCCGACGCACACGACGATCACAGCCCTCGGAGCAGCCCGCCTGTTCCTTGCACATGTCTGGAAGTTGCATGGGCTTCCGAAGCAAGTTGTTTCCGACCGAGGTCCACAGTTTGTCGTGGAACTGACTCGGGAGCTCTACCGCCTGCTCGGAATAAAGCTGGCTACCACCACGGCGTACCATCCGCAGGGTGACGGACAGACAGAACGGGTCAATCAGGAGTTGGAGCAATATCTCTGCCTCTTTGTCAATGAGAGGCAGGATGACTGGGATGAGTTGCTTCCACTGGCGGAATTCCAATACAACAACCATGTCCATTCCGCCACGCAACAGACTCCCTTCATGCTTGACTCCGGACGACACCCGCGGATGGGCTTCAACCACGCCAGGCTGAGTCCCGACTCGAGACGGTCAATGAGTTCCGAAACCGCATGGACTTCACCCTTTCGGAAGCCAAGTCGGCCCTTGCGAAGGCCAAGGATGACATGGCAAGGTACTACAACCAACGCCGGGTTCCTGCCCCGGAGTACCAAGTTGGAGACAAGGTGTATCTAGATGCAAGTGACATCCGCACCACACGCCCTTCGCAGAAGCTTGCGCACCGCTACCTCGGGCCCTTCACAGTGATGCAGAGGGTTGGACGGAATGCATACCGCCTCCGACTTCCGATGTCCATGTCCGGCCTCCACCCCGTCTTCAACGTAGTGAAGTTACTGTAGAAACTCAGTTTGGGCAAGTAGGAAGTTATATGCCAGATATGAACGATGGGACTTGCAGGAGATTAATAAACTATTTAATGTTCTCCTCAGTGATAGTCAACACTAATAATATAAAGGAATGCTACCTATTTAATGTTCTACATGTTTTTTCAGTTTCATTCTATGAAAGTACACTATTAAACTCACCTCCTCAGTGATAGTCAACACTGAGGAGGGGAGGCTGCGCATGGGCTTGTTAGGCTGCGCATGGGCTTGTTTCACTCGCATATACGAAGTTCCGGCACTTTAAGCGCCCTTGAGGCAATGGTGCACCCTTCGGATAATTAAGCGCCCATAGAACGTAACACGTTAGTGAACAGCCGCAGCTCAAAAAGGAAATTTGTCCACAACCACCCACAAAGGGTCAGTTGGACAGAACATGAAAAAAGAGTAGTAATACAGCCTCGAAAAAATCAAGGAAAATTGTGACAGGCATAGAATGAATGTCAGCATAGTTTCAGGTCAAAATCAAAAGAAAGAACAACAGAAATGTTAGGTTTGGAGCCTGGTGCACATATACACCCAACACACCCCCTCAAACCTAATATATACTGAGTTTTTCGTTGAGCATTTTGACCCGTGGATTTGGTAACCCTTTTGTGAGGATATCTGCCAACATTTGGTCTGTTGGCAAATATTCGATTGTGACTTCTTGATTTCGATTGTATCTCGAATGAAATACAAACGAATATCGAAATGCTTCGTCCTAGCATGTTGATTGCCATAGGCAATCATAATGGCAGACTGATTGTCTGAAAAGATTTTGACTGGTGAATTCAGTGCTTGGAATATTTCAGAGATGAGATGGTGCATCCATAGAGCCTCTTTGCTCGCATGAGTTAAGGCAATGAATTCGGCTTCAGTTGATGAGAGGGCTACAATGGATTGCTTCTGGAAACTCCATGATACAGTCCCTC
This sequence comes from Gautieria morchelliformis, assembly GCA_015179125.1. Lineage (NCBI taxonomy): Eukaryota > Fungi > Basidiomycota > Agaricomycetes > Gomphales > Gomphaceae > Gautieria > Gautieria morchelliformis. The sequence continues at coordinate 99,202 of WHVA01000039.1, read as the reverse complement.
CATCAATCTGAAAGACATAAGCCGAATAAGAATACCTATGCTCTTGCGAAGCCCAATCAGCATCTGTATAACCAACCAGTCCTTCTCGATTCTTTCCAAGTGTTAACTTGTAGTCTTTCGTAGTCTTCAAATATTTAAAGACTCGTTTGACTGCAGTCCAGTGTGTGCCACCTGGATTTTCGAGGAATTGAGATAGTAGTGACACCGCAAATGCAATGTCTGGTCGAGTGGCTACTGCTGCCCACATGAGTGATCCGATTGCTTGCCTATATGGCATCTTTGCCATGGCATTCTTTCCTTGCTCAGTCTGAGGGCATTGGTCTTTTGATAGCTTTAGATTCGGGTCCAGAGGCGTACGACATGGTTTGGCGTCTTCTAGATTGAAGCGCTTGAGGATTTTCTCAATGTATGCAGGTTGAGAAATCGATATTGTCTTGTTTTCCCAGTCTCTCTCGATTTTAAGATTGAGTAACCAGTGTATCTCGCCCAGATCTTTCATACTAAAGACCTGTTTGAGACTATCTTTTACTCCATCGAGAGTTGACTGGTTTTCAGCAGTGATGGTCAGGTCATCAACTGCTGTTGCAATGATTGCATGGCCTCTGGCATCTCGTCTATAAAACACAGCTGCATCAGAAGCTGATTTTGTGAATCCTAGCTTCATAAATTCGCTGCTTAGACATTTATACCATTCCCTTCCAGATTGCTTTAGCCCGTATAGGGCTTTCTTGAGCAGGAGCACCTCGTCTGTATTCTCACTCTCATATCCATACGGCTGCTTCATATAGATAGGTTCGGGCAGTGTCGCATTGTGATAAGCATAATCTACGTCCATTTGATGTATAGGCCAATCGTTTCTGGCTGCAATTGCGCATATGACCCGTAAGGAGCTAAGTCGTGCAACAGGAGAGTAGGTTTCATCATAATCAACTCCAAAGCTTTGTGTGAAGCCTTGGGCGACCATCCGTGATTTAGGTGTGATGGGATTTCCTTCAGAGGTTGAATCTTGTTCGAGAACATCTTGAATATCCCCATAATGATCCTCATAAGCTAGCGTAGTTACATACTCGCTGGCTTGTTTACTAGATTGAGATCTAGTAATGGGACCACGTGAGGTTGGCTGCACTTGTTGGAGGCGAATCCTTTCGCTTCTCCTGGGTAATTGAGCTTCTGGGACTCTCTCGATACCCCTTTGATCAGGTTGCAGCTCTTCAAGCTTTTCCTCTGGAGCGACTTCTATAATTCTTTCGACTTCGCCTTCTTCAGTCAAAATAGGCGCTGGATTAAGCGCTGGTACCACTGATGGTAGCGGTTTGGCCTGCTGAATAGTTCTGGGCATAGATAGGGCAGGTTCTTCAGTGGAAATGATTGGGACTACCTCAGGTTTAGTCCCTTCGATGAATAGAACATTTCTCTCCACCGAGACCTTGTGTGAATCTGGCCAATAAATGCAATGGCCATTGCTCTGTCCTGAGAAGCCTAGCCATCTGGCTTTCTTGGCTCGAGGTAACAGTTTGTCTCCCTGTTTTATCTTCACATACACCTCTTCTCCCCAGGTATGAATATCCCGGAGATTAGGTTTCACCTGATGAATCATCTCATAGGGAGTTTTGTCTGGTAGAGCTCTTGTATGTGTCCGATTCTTGATATAATTGGCATGTTGAATCGCATATCCCCAAAGATTCTTGGGTAAACTCGATTCAAATATCATGGCACGAGTTCTCTCAACGAGAGTACGATTTAAACGTTCTGCAACACCATTGGATTCTGGGGTGTCGTGGACCGTTAAACGATGTTTCGTGCCTTGTTTTGCCAAATGTTGTTCGAACTCTGAGCTTGTATATTCACCCCCTCGATCAGAGACAAGTGCTTTAATGTGCACATTTCTCTGACGAGGCATCATTGCTTCATAGAGCTTGTACTTCGAGAAGGTTTCTCCCTTGGTTGCCATCAAGTATACTACTGATTCTCATGAGTAGTCATCAATAAAAGAGACATAATATGCCTTTTTATCGATCGTGAGGTGCCTTGAGGGTCCCCAGACATCAGAATAAATCCGGTCACCAAATTTTGATGCTCGGTCTCTGGGTTGCTTTGGAAGAGCCTTGCATGTCATCTTTGATTGGATACACGCATCGCAAGTTATCTTGTCGCCTATAGAGCTCTTGTCAATGCCTAGAGCCATGTTATGATCGAGCAAATATTTTAGAGTCTTGTGAGATATATGCCCCATCTTTTTGTGAATTTCCATGGCTGATAAGCACTGATAGGCTTCATTTTCAGGTCATTGGAGATCTAGTCTGTATAGTCCATTCAATTTCGGCGCTTTCATCAGCAGCTTCCCAGTAGAATTTGATATACGACATTCTTGGTTGGCAATCTTCGTCTGGTAGCCTGCATCATCGCACCGGCCGATAGAGACAAGGGTGAAGGCGATTTTGGGTGCATATAACGTGTCCTTCAATGTTATTTCAACTGTCTCATCACTAGCCTTACTGGATAATACAAGCAAGCCTTGACCAAAGGCATCAAAAGTACCTTTGTCTGCTGCTCGAATTGTCCTTGGCTGTGAAAAGGGGCAGTAGTTCCTCAGCAAACTCTTGTGAGGCGTCATGTGAGAACTGGCACCCGTATCCAGGATCACAATAGCTTCAGATGAGCCTTTGCCTAATGCCAAACACTCGAAGGTGGCAAATGCAATAGGACTCTCATCCTTCTCTTCAGAGGAGGTTTCTTCAGCTACATTCGCTTTTGCCTTCCCTTTCTTTTTCTTCGACTTGGACTTCTTCTTCTGTCTCGGTCCCTGGCCTTCTTTTCCACCTCCTTTAGCCCAACAATTCTCAATAGAGTGTCCGGGCTTTTTACAATTTGCGCAAGTTATCTGCGCCATCTTGGCCTTGGTAGATGTGCCCACAAATACTTGTTCCTCCTGAGAAATAGACAAAGTCTTTCGCCTATCATATTGAGCCTTCAGTACCCTGATAATATCATCAGGAACTAATGGCTTCCCGCATTCTTCAAGAGAGGTAGTAAGGGAATTCATCACCGACTCATAGGAGGGTGGTAATGAGGCAAGTATGATGTCCATGAACTCGGATTCTGATATCTTGGCCCCCATATCATTGAGACGAGCATATAAATCTTGGGCCTTATCCAAGTGTTCTCTCAAGTCTCCATCTTCGGCACATTTGATGTTTCGAAGCTGTCTTTGGAGATTCGTGAGCATTTCAACAACCAACATATCCCAGACTTCCTTTGCTGTCTTCTTCTTCTGAAGCATCAGTGCCAATGACTCTGACACAGAGAGCATAACCTGAGTCTTCACCTGGCCTTCTCTAGCAAGGTATTTTTCGAGCCTTTCCTCAGCTTTTTCCACTTGTGCCTCCTCCACATCAGTGAGAGTATGGCCAACAGGGAATGTTGGAGGATCAGGGGGCTTAACAGCAACTCCCTCTATATGTCTCAATAGATTCTTTGACTCGAAATAGCTTTGGAGGGTTGCACACCATAATGGCCAATTACTGCCATCTGTGGCAAGCTTCTCCACTCCTAGCACCTTTGTAGATTGTTCTCCGGGGCCCATAACCGTGTAGAAACTTGGTTTGGGCAAGTAGGAAGTTATATGCCAGATACGAACGATGGGACTTGCAGGAGATTAATAAACTATTTAATGTTCTCCTCAGTGATAGTCAACACTAGTAATATAAAGGAATGCTACCTATTTAATGTTCTACATATTTTTTCAGTTTCATACTATGAAAGTACACTATTAAACTCACCTCCTCAGTGATAGTCAACACTGAGGAGGGGAGGCTGCACATGGGCTTGTTTCACTCGCATATATGAAGTTCCGGCACTTTAAGCGCCCTTGAGGCAATGGTGCACCCTTCGGATAATTAAGCGCCCATAGAACGTAACACGTTAGTGAACAGCCGCAGCTCAAAAAGGAAATTTGTCCACAACCACCCACAAAGGGTCGGTTGGACAGAACATGAAAAAAGAGTAGTAATACAGCCTCGAAAAATCAAGGAAAATTGTGACAGGCATAGAATGAATGTCAGCATAGTTTCAGGTCCAAATCGAAAGAAAGAACAACAGAAATGTTAGGTTTGGAGCCTGGTGCACATATGCACCCACCAGTTACTCCCTATGCTTGAGGACCCAATTCCAGGTCAGAAGACTCGTCCGCCACCTCCACCGGAAATTGTAGACGGGGAACAACACTATGTGGTGGAATGGATCCTGGACAGCCGGTTTGTGCGAGGACGACTCCAATTCCTCGTGAAATGGGAAGGGTATGGGTATGAGGAGAGTTCGTGGGTCCCGGAGCAAGATGTCTCCGCTCCGGACAAACTCCACGAGTTCTATAGGACACACCCTGGGGCCCCTCGCCGAATCCGCTCACTGGCATTTCAATCCCTCGTGTCCCGTGCTTCGAGGACGCAGCACGCTAGAGGGGGGGTGATGTCAGGGGACACCCTGTTTTCCATTTCCAGTTCCGACACCACACCCAGTTCCAACTCCATTTCCGACTCCGCTTCCAGTTCCAATTCCATCTCCGCCTCCGCTTTCGGAAATGATTCCGCTTCTGGGAGAACTTCCACCAGTTCTGTTCGCCTTGCCAGTTCCACTCCAATTTCTGACTTCCACTCCCGGAACAGTGTTGGAAATCAAGCGACTCGCATAATAGGTGGCATCAAGGGTCGATCAAGGGTCAGGGAGGTCAGGGGGATGCAGGGTTGATGGCAGGTGCCAAGTGTTGTCCCTGGCTGCGCAACGTAGTATAATACGGGCTCGCTGACATTGGGGGTCCTTAGACTTTTCTATTTGGATTTCCCCTTGTCAGGTGAGAATCCCCTCTCTTGTATACTCCGTTCATTTATACATACTTTGGATTTCCCCTTGTCAGTTGTGTGGTAGTGTGATCTCCACAACCAGCCAGGGTTGCCCTTACAGCCGGAGGGTGGCCCAGAAGGGCGCAGGCGTGGGAAATATGGCACACTATGGTGAGCTGCGCCGGGATTGTTGCCGGAGGCTGACGGACGTTGCCCATGGCCAGGGAGGGGCAGGCGTGGTACACTAGGGTGGGCTGCGCCGGGATTGTTGCTAGAGGCCGATAGATTCTGCCCTAGGTTAGCACGGAGCTCATTTAGATAGCCAGTGGGGGGCCTCTCGTACGAAGATAGGGCGGGAGGGGGATTGTTGCGACCGTCCGAAGCTTGCCCTTGGCCAGGCTGGGTCCCGCGGCCACGTCCTCTGTCAGTCATAGCGCAGTGAGTGATAGCTAGGCGGTGTAAGAGAGCTATGCTCTCTAGTTGGAAATTATAGGTTTTTCTTGTCTTATAGTACGATATCACCTTGTGCCACTCCCATTGTTCTCAGAGTATGTAATGAGTCCACTTAGATTAGTAATAGAGACTCCTCTTTCCCGCTCACTACCAGCTGCGTCAGTAGTTCTGCGCAGTTTACCACCTCAGCGAGGCTTCCCTCTCTACAACTGGCTGCCCCATTTGCAAGAACTCTTGACCTCTCCATGTCACACCCAGCCTCGGCTTCTGTCTGTCAACGGCAGGAGACCATCCATTACAACTTCCCTCGCTCTGTCACATTCGAACTGTCGGTCGCAAGAAACAAGTTATACTTAGTCGGTCGAATTGAAATGAACCACAGCGAGTCAGTCGAAACGCAGGGCAACCCGGCGGCAATGTGTGGCACAGTCACAAGTGTCTTAGAACGTATCCTGTCGACATCCATTGCACCCACAGATGATCCTCTCCAAACCCCCATTACACTCTCCTTGGAGGAGCTACTTGCTATCTCTCCAGCCATTTCTCATGGACTTCTTCGCTCGTTCCTGGAGGACAAGAGTCCCGAGTCTATAGTCTGCTGTCCACCAACACCTTCTCCTTCCCTGCCAGTCGTTTCTCAACCACCATCCAATTCAGTTCTGTCCTTATCAGTCCCATCTCATCGAGATATTCCATATGTGCCCTGTCTTACAGTCATCGGAGCCCCGGGGAACAATCGGAGTGGCGCGATGAGCCAACACACTTGTGCTACGTGCTCTCGTGCCTTTTCAACCACCCGCCGACTTAAGCGACACACCAGGGTGCACAGAGTAGTCAGAAAGGACCCACAGCTACGTTCCTCGCAGTCTTAGGGTGTCACCCCAACATCCTCATGCACCGCCAGCTTGGCTCCCTCCCATGCATGCGTTGCACCACGCGTGGACGCGTCCCGCACGTTCCTGTTGTGACAAACGCAATTATTTCTCTTCGAATCATTTATATATAAAAGGAAACTAATAAAGAAACAAAAGAAAAACAAAAGAAAAAAAAACACAAAAAACAAAAATTATATTCATGATAGACATCGGTGCAGGCGACAATCACACGAAATTTATGTCATGCTATGTTACTCACAAATCGGGTGATATACAGGAGTTCGAGCGTCGCCCACGTGCGGTCGATCAGGGACGGCGTGCCTATCGGGTGATGGCATCAGCCATGACGTCGACAGGCACCAGGCCATAGGTACCGAGGGGTACGGGCACCAAATGCCGCAGAGAATAGCAGACTGCGCAGGGGTACAGGGTGTTGTGGAGTGACCTGAGAAAGTCATCTGCAACATATATATACTCAATAAGCTGCCACACAAGAGAGGCACAGAGACAGCGACCCCATCTCCAAGCCCAGCATATATGCTGGGCAGGGTAAACTCAGATCCTTTTTCCTATTTGAATCCCATGACACGTCTGACTGATTACTATCTTAACAACATGTGGACAGGGGCTTTGTATACCAGGTACAGATCTCTATTCCAAGCCCCAGACAATCCTAACACCATCCCCATCACCCCATGACTTTATGACTACAAATTAGTCACCCCTTAGTTACAAAGTAGTTTTTCATTCATGTTTCTCTATGAGGCACTGGATCGGATTACACGCAGACATACGCGAGGGTGGATGAAGGACTGTGGCTATCTGTAGTGCAGTTGTACTACTGTAATGTAATTTTTTTGTTGTCAGAATGTTGAAAATTATCTGCAATGTGATGGATGATATTGGTAAACAACACTTAGTAGTGCAAAAAGTACTCATTGTAAGTGCCCGCTCTTCCTACAGTGGCTACAGGATCTCATAATATTATATGTCATGCGTTACATGCGGTCTTTCCCAGCTCATCCTCTCTCTTCAACTGTCATTTCCCCCTCCTCGACTCTATCTTCACCTGTCATTTCCCCCTCATTAACATAATCCCAACTCTCTGGCAGGTCTGAAAGAGATTCAAGCCCAATCGTTACATACTGCCCGTATGGCTTGGTGGCCTGTAAAGTGTACTCATCGGCGTTCACCTTAACGAAGTCTGGTGTCAGCCATTACAGAGCAGTCTCCCGAGAAAGCGTTAACCATTGAATCAAGAGTTTGGAGAATGGCTTGAAGCCCGTGGAGAAGTTTTTCGCAGCATCCTGTTGCTTTAACCTATCAAGGAAACTTCCCCTAGCTTGTAACACAGGTAACGCGTCGGAGAGGATCGTTTGACGGTAATTCTGTTCTAGTCGCGCAAGTGCCCCCTTGGTCTCCAGAATCTCCAGAATCGACCAAAATAAAACCCATATAAATGACTCCAGGTCATCAATTACTTGGTGCACAACTTGCGTTCCAGAGTCCCAAGCAACAATCAGCACCTGAGACATGAAAGGCAGTGTACCCTAGAACCATGTAAATCACAAGCCGCACACAACAACTAAAGACCCACCGAGCGATGCTTTGCTAATTCCTGCTTCTGATCCATCCAACGAATCACCTGGTCCCCATCACATATGAATCCCACACATCTAGTAACTTCTCGAGTCATGGCAAAACTGAAGCAAACATAAAAAAACGAAAGGACTGATATGAAAGACGGCTCAGCTTCATCCATCAGCATGACGTTCCTGACGCTTACATCGTGGTGCAACCAGCCGTTCTTAAACAGCCCAAAATGCCCTGTCAATCACCATTATAGGTAAATCATGTCCGATGCCCTCTTCGTTCACATACCCAACATGGCGTGCACTATGCAACGCACGAGCAATCGAGGACTTTGTGCAGCTCGCAGTGACATCCCTCAGGTATCAAAAACAGATCGCATATGTATTCGTTCGTCAGGCCTAACCCCGGTGTATGGCTCTGGCGCACACACGGGCCAATACATTGCATCATCAGGTATGAGCTTATCCATTCCGTCCTCGACAGGTATGAGACAAGGATGTCTGGGAGTCCAAATCCGCCCGATAATGCTCCAACCATTGTGCCTTCTTCGTTATGGGTTTTCAATGTCCATGAATCTTTCAGAATGACAGTGTCCGGCAAGAGGAAAGATATGCCTCCCTTCAACCTCAAGGGTTCTCGACCGTCAGTCTCTTTTCCAGGCTGAGAACGTGGGGGTTGGTGACTTCGTAAGTTATACCGGTGAGTGGACCAAGGTTGAGCGGGAGAGCCATCGGTGGCGGTTGCACCTTCAAACCCAATTGTTAACTACTGGCCCAGATCTCTAAACGTCAAAATGCACCCTTCTTTACCAAAAGATACACACGTGTTGCTCGTCCGCGAACGCAACGTCGGTCACAAAGTGTTTTCGAAATCTTGAATATACCCCTCTCGGGAATCGCAATGTCTGTGATGGTACGAGTAGTATCGATTCCAGCGTGGTTTGTGTCGGTCCAAGAATTAATCCCAACCACTCCGCGGACAAATCCTTTAAAGCCTCCCTCCTTCGAGAGGTCAAGTTCTGGCATAACAACCAGACCCATGCGAGAATAAAATCCGAAGTGCACCCCCATCGTTGCGTTGTTGAAATGGATAACAGTGACGAAGAGTCTATCCAATTGGTGTGTGAACATACAGCACGCGTACGTGCTTGACTGCAGGATCAAACCAGGCCAGTTATTCTTCACCTCTACGCAAATTTCAGCCTCGTTCCATGAAAGCTTCGGCTTCGAGCCTCGGCTCTTACCAACAGACTGACATCCAACAAGGTCTGGTTTTAGGGGGGAGTCTGTGTCAATTCCTTCAGCCATTTCCTGACTGTACATGTAAAACTGAAGACCTCGGTGGATATTGCCATTCAGCAGCTTTTGGGAGGAGATGGACAGAATCTGGTTGAGTAACCACTCCAACGGCGCATAATGAGCGCTTTCTGGACCAGTGCGGTTGGGCCATTCCTTGAAAGTCTCGGTTGGGCTGTCCCAGAACACGCCAGGTTTCAGTTTGGATAGGACAGCGTCGACAATTTTTTGATCCGCCCGACAGTGCTCTTCAAGCAGAGAATTACTCTCGAATATCGCACCGGAGAACTCGCCCATCATCAGCTTTTTCAAATCATCCTGGGTCCGAATGTGTGATTCATGAGATTTACTGGAACTGACGCTATATGGTGTGCTCGTCATCAACGGAAGCTTGAGAGATTGGGGCGGTGTTGATGGCATCTGGAATAACAAATATCGAGAATTAGAGGCAGACAACAAGTAAAGAACTATGTTGTGCGAGTCTGAGAGGCAGAGCTGTTGTCAACATGCGGACAAGTCATGTGACAAATGAACCATCTACATTCTTGCGGTGTGTTGGTGGTAGCGGCCTCAAGGTTAAATACCAATAATGTGCCGTGCGCTGCCTCAGACGGTACTAAGGCCACCAATCTCAAATATCCATAATTATCAAAATTGTTCTTTTTGATGTATATAGTAAATCTAATTATTGTGTCCTACTGGCATAATTCTGCTTGCCTCCCTCCCTCTCACACCTTCTTAGCAAGCTTCCTTATAGCCTTTCTAGCCGCTCCTTTGATGAAATTTGCGTCACCCCATGACATCCTGATGTTCGTCATGAGCACATCAGCTGTCACCTCCTTCAGTTCATTTAGGAAGTAAATGTTGTTTGCTTCAAATGTACCTTTGAATTCGTCAATGTTCCGCCCCCTAGCCTCAGGCCAATTATGGACATCGTCAAGAAACTCTTCGATGCTTGGGTAATCGATGTCACTGGGAGTCACAGGGGTCGACTGTTCCGGTCTCTTGTCAGGATTGACTGGAGTAACAGGGCGGTTCAGGACCATGTTCTGAGCAAACATTCGATAGTCAATTGGTGGAAACATCATCATAGGAAATGATCCTTGAAGACCCAATGCAGCGCTGGGCAGGTTCGCCATTGACCCTTCATCGGTCTTCTCTTTTTGAATGGAGTCTTTCCGATAATGGAAATCTTCGAAGTGAGCGTTGTTTGGAGGAACTTTCAGAGTGACCCCGTGAATGTTAGAAACCTAAATTCGCATTATTAGCAGCGAGTAATACATATAAATGCAAGGTTGTACACACCAAGGCTGTTACCCAGGACTGGAGTTGGCACCATGATAAATGCGTGTGCTCTCCGTTCTTATTCAGTTTGCAGACTTTTGAAGCACATGCCGGTTTGCCACAGTTTGAATACTCTGCCTTCAACGCCTCCATGAAATCCCTTTCCCGTTTTGTCGGTAGGCCATGCTCTTCAATCTCAGATCCTTCAGTGTCAGAATCGGCGTTCAAGTCCTGAATACGAGCTTTCTTCTTTTTGCCCCTGCCAGCTGCATTTGTCACAGTTTTGTCCCTTTTCCTGGAAAGTGTATGCCAAAGCGATGCGATGTACTATAATTCTTATAATATCAGATGCGGCTGCCATGCAAAATCACACGCACACGTACACTTTCATCCAGAACAATGTCTACTTCCACGCCACTGGCATCGCCCTTTTTCTTCCTTGCCTGAGCGCCCTGCACATCATCCTTGAGGTTGTCCCTGTCCTCTTCTTTTGCCAGTTTCCAAAGGTGTTTATCTCGCACACCTTTGAGCCGGTAAGCTAGGTGCGGCATCTTTTTCACTGTTTGATAGCACCCTATTGCTTTGAAGATACGTTCCTCGACCTGCTTGTAACTGACATTGGCAGGAAGCTTCACACGCTCAACAAACCCTTTGGCTTCAGTGCCGTCCGGAACACGCAAGATAATTACTAGGCCGTGAAATGAGCATCAAATTATAAATGAAAAATATGATGGCATACCAGGTTCATCAATATCCTTTACCTGTTTGGGAACTGCCACCTCTACTAACTCTTCAGACTCTGAGTCTCAATTAGGGTTGTTGGGCTTGGCTTCGGACTCGGATGCACTTTGAGCCGGCTGGGTCTCTTCCTCATATGAAGACCCTGACTCAGATTCTAAGTCTTCAAAAGTTACTTTTTTTGCCGCCTGACTTTTCGGTCAAAAGGTGCTAGTAGTTTGAACAGATTCTAAATGGCTGGTGAGCTTGAAATAGCATCATTATATATAAACCGACCTGTGCCCTGAATTCCCGCTATGTCAGGTAACAGTTCCTCTGGAGGTTCTTTGACCTTTTTCGTTGCTCGTGTTGACTTGGTGGGCTGTCTTTTATTTTTGTTATTTCCCATTGTTGGTAAGGCAAGTCGAACTTGGTCGGGTTATGCTAATTCATAATAGGCGGCTTGCCGCGCTGCACCATCAACAACACCATGCACCACAGACACTTCAGCCTCTCTTGGTTCGGCACTCGTCTTCCCTATGAACTTGCCCCGGGCTTCGAAGCATCCGCTGACCCTGTTCTTCAATCACGCCTTTTCGCTTAGCTCCACAGGCTCGCCATCAAGTACCAACAGCTCTCTGTCAACTCCCCCATAACCCCAGTGGCCAACTTCCATGAGTATCCCGGCCCATATTCCTCATACCAGGGTGTCTGACCACTCGACTCCCGCAGAGCGCCACGGCCCAGGCACATTCGTGTCCCAGGGCACGTGTACCTGCACCCACACCCGCCGCTGCCCGTTCCCCCACCGCCCCGTCCTCCTGCACCAGCTCGCCCACCCCAGCACCTCCACGCTGTAGAGGACAGGAATTATAGGCAGTAGGTATGGACTTGTTATTCAAAAGAATAGACTAGAAATCAATTCACTCTCTCAGTGAATTTAGTGGTCACTCTAAATATATTATACACTACCTAGAAATCAATTCACTACAGAGGATTTCTAGGTCAATAAATGCAAAGACTACTAGACTAATTTACTTGCCTCTCTCAGTGAATTTAGTGGTCACTGAGAGAGGGGGAAATGTGTTCCACTGCGCATGTACTACTACCCGGCCCTTTAGCGCCCAAGAGCTCGCGCGTCGAAGTCATTTCAGACTCCGCTGGGTGCAGCCGCTTGTGAAAGTAGGAATAACAAGATGAAATAGAGAGATAAGGAATGAGTGGAAAATTTCGAAAATAACCAGAGAAATGGATGCATAATACAAGAACAATGTGAGAAGAAGTTGGAAGGCCACACAACAAATTGGATATATTATGCTTGATTTTGGTGCAGGAGCATAAATGCACCCAACACACGCCCCTCACCCCGCCGCGTACGCGTGTGCCCCCCGGGTCCTTCACGTCGTCGCCCAACCCGCCCCGCACCTGCACCCGTACCTGCACCCGCACCCGCACCCGCCGCCGCCCGCTTCCCCACCACCCCGTCCTCCTACACCAGCTCACCCACCTCCGCCCCTGCTTCGCGTTGCCGCCCAACCCGTCCCTGCACCCGCACCCGCACCTGCACCCACACCTGCACCCGCACCTGCACCCGCATCTGCACCCGTACTTGCACCCGCACCCGTACCTGCACCCGCACCCGCACCCGCACCTGCACCCACACCCGCACCCACACCCGCACCCGCACCTGCACCTGCACCTGCACCCACACCTGCACCCGCACCACCCCGTCCTCCTACACCAGCTCACCCACCCCAGCACCTCCGCGCCCCTCACCCCACCGCATACGCGTGCGCCCCTGCAGTTTCCGAGCTCAAGAACGTGTCAGGATCGGTGAAGTTGCCTTATGGTGCATTCGCACTCGGTGCGGAAGGGATGAAAGATTTCGGGGCTTATGCTACACAGGATGAAATCCGACATCGAGAATGAACGCCTACCATCAGATCTCACTGATCCAATGTCAGAAGAAGCTAAGCCCTTCCTCTCCAATACTATGACACCCTCTTCTGGAGATTCTCCTGTAGTGGGTTCTCACCATTAGTACAAAGTAGCAAACAAAATTAAAACCTGCATTGAACTACATCCAGTAAGCTAAGCTTGCCCTCAGCACCCAAAATGCAAAATAAAAAATGCTTGTTTTATTTGGATTTTTTAGTTCTATGCCCTAGCTATGGTCCACATAGCTTCAGATATGAAATTTCAAGTGAATCGGAGGGATATCAAGCATGATATCATTGTTCGAAGTTTGCGCGCTAAAACGGAAGCAAATCCGACGCGCGCCTTAGGTAGTTCAAACGGGTGTAACGGAGGAGTGTTTGAAGTCTGCGACATGGGGCAAGAGGAAAGAAAGGTGGGGTACTAAAACTTGCTTCCCAGTCACCGTCGTGCCGCCAGGAGGGGACTCACTCAAAACTCTACGCTGTTCTTCATACTCAAGGGGCTTTTCGACAGCTCGGTGGCTGAAAAGACACACCAGAGTCCACTGGTGCAGTGCAACCCCACAGTCACGCACCTGTGACATGCAGCCTCCATCCCAAGCCCTTATTCATTCCTGTCTTACAGTCCTCTCTACAACGCCAGCACCAGTGCAGCCGCGCAATCATTGCGGCACCCACGTCCCTGGCCCAGGACGATGCGCGTCCCTGACGGTTGCGGCCACGCCGACGCAGATGGCACAAGCAACGTCGCACCCACGCTTGCCACCATCCACACCCCTTTATCGCCTGCACCATCGCCGTGGCTGCTCGCGTCAGCACCCAGCGCAGCGACTAGAACCTGTAGCGGCGACCACATCACCATTACATTCACCATTGCCTACATGCACCCGGCTCTCATCTCATCAGGGCTGCCAACGCCCACGCTTCATTACACGTGCCAACGACGTCAGGCATGACACCATGCATGCACGCGTTTCCGTGTCCTCACCGTCTCCCACACCCCTGCCATCCAGGCCCACCCATCCCCAGCACCGTCACCGCATCTCGCGTCAGCACCCAGCATGATGGCTGGAAGTTGTCATGATCAACCATGTGTGCCCACCCGTGACATGGAGGGCTGAGACCCAACAGCGCAGAGGCCAGCAGTGATGTGCAGTAATGCGACCCCGACATGCCACACCAGTCACTCACCCATGCTCTTTCCATGCAACCGCATGCCACACAATGAAGCAACATCTGTTAGAACGCAGATGCAGATGGTGATAGGCAAGGCCGATGGAACTGTATATATATTACATAATACAGAACTCATACGATGACGCGTCGCCTCCACAGCACATCAACATTCCCACTCTGTGGAGGCTCAGAGGAGGATTGGGCCCCTGGAAGCAGGATCTTCAATATCTGTTGGGCTTTGCTCCCACTGAGTGTCCGGATTAGTAGATGAAAATGATACGGTATTTGTGAGATGAGCGTATTCCGTAACATTCTGAGCAGGTCCGAGTGCGTTTGCCATAAGTGCGAACATACGCGGATTGTCCCTGGCGAACGCAGCTACTTCGGTTGCATCATTGGTAGGGTTTCCTTCGTTTTCCTGGGCAAACATGGCGCCTGATACGATGTTATCCTTGACATCTTGCGGCATGTCCGCGATGCATTTTGCTGCAATGTGGCCGGCGCGCCCGCAACGGAAGCATACACCGTCTCGACCTTGTGAGTTCCCCCAGTCAATTTCTGTGCCCTTCGATGCTGACTTCCTTATCCCCCCTTGCTTCCGCTGTTTCCCTGCAAAATATAGTTGTTCGCTGTTGGTTTCGTTGCTCCCACTGGTTCCGTTAGGTAAGTAACTTGTCATTACCATGTGGGCTTCGTGTTCCTTAAGAGAAGCTATGATTTCAGTTAGCTTCGGCTCTTCTGTACGCGTGATAAGTGCTGATCGTACGGGGGTGAAGGATTCGTGGAGGCGGAGGAGAACCATGTCGGTGATTTCTGTCTCGTGAAGGGGGTGTTTTATAGTGGCAAGTTGATGGGAGATGGATTGAATAGTGTTGATAAACTCAGTAACTGGTTTTGACGGGTCATGAGTGACGTTGTAGAAATTGCTGCGCAGATTGAGACGGTTCGATGCAACGTCCTTTTCAAATTCTTCCTTCAACAGGGACCAGGCTTCTGAACTGAAAGAAATCTGTGTGATGATGTGTCGTTCATCAGGATTGACGAGAAGATAGATGATAGTGTAAGTGCGTTTGTTTCATTTCTGCCATAATAGTAGTTGGGCGGGGTCCGCGGGTTGAGTAGTACTGCCATCAACCATCCCAAAAAGGTCCTCCATCTTGAGGATGACTTCGGCATCCTTTCGCCATGTTGACGAATTTGGCGGTGAACGTGTCAGTTTGGCAATGCCTGAGATTAAGTTATGGATGGAATTCATGGTTGTTGGAAAAGGGAATTTAGAGATATTGGGAAAACACAGATACTGGCATGGACGTGTGCACAGATTAACACAGATTAACGCAGATTAACACAGATAGGCGCAGATTAGGCAAGGGCGGGGCCCATAACCTGCTAGAACGCAGACGCAGATGGTGATAGGCAAGGCCGATGGAACTGTATATATATTACATAATACAGAACTCATCATCATCGTCCTCTGCGAGCCCGTCTGCATCGCCGTCGTCTGTTACGATCACCCTGAGCTCCACCTCAATGCCAATTCCATTGTCGTCCCAGACATCCGCCACCTCCGCTCATTCCACAGCTAGCTCTTCATCAACGGATTTGACCACGACCATCACCGAGCCCTCTGATCCTCCATCTCACACAGTTATCACATCCAATGCGCCACGGCTTGTTGCTGCTATGCCTTTGCGCCAATCCAAGCGAGCTCCGAAGTTGTTTGAAGGAGAAGAGGAAAACATTGCGGAGTTCCTAGATGCTTATGAGCGCTGTGCTGACAACACCCAGCTACCTAAGAATGAGAGGGTAAAGGTTATATTTCGTTATCTTCACCGGTCCCAGGAACTCATCTTCAAGGCCTTCGATGGGTATGCCATGGAGGATTGGGATGTCTTCAAGGTATCTATTAAGGAAGCTTTTGGATGTAAGGATTGACCGAGGACAGTCAAAATTTTAGAACCGGGGAGGTGTAAGGGAGTTACACTCCCTGCATGGTGATTATATTGTCAGCGATGTCCACAAGCACCCACATTTCGTCGGCTTTAGTGCCACTCCCCTTCTGCACCACATTGGTGATCCATTGTTCTATTTTCACATAAAGCCCTTGTAAATAGTTTACAAGAATTAGATAGAGTTTTACCCTCCCTCTCATTAGGTCTTGCGTCTGCACCTGCGGCACAAGCTCTTCTTACATACTGGAGCCTCACACATCGTCGAACCTCGCCTTCAGATTAAGAGTCTCTCAGCTTTCCTCAGCACTCATCCTTGTGTCAGAAGCTCAGCCATGTCTGGTCTCATGCCACTCAGTCATACTTTCAGCGCATCATCTGCATCTGCCACTTATCAGAACCCAATGTACCCGCTCACTTTAGCATCGATCCACTTGGCACCTCACCGTGTCAGGACACATCTCCACTCGGCACACCACAGTGTCAGGACACCTCTCTGCTCGGCCTCCAACATTCCGCCTATGGAACTCAATTGTTCTTCATGTTTGAAGGTCTTCTCAACAGCTCGTCGACTGAAACGACATGTGAGGTTACATTACTTTGTGAATCGGGTACACATGTCCGCCACATCCATTGTGCGGCAGCTTCGTCGATCGCACACCCTGTTGGGTGCATATGTGCACCAGGCTCCAAACCTAACATTTCTGTTGTTCTTTCTTTCGATTTTGACCTGAAACTATGCTGACATTCATTCTATGCCTGTCACAATTTTCCTTGATTTTTTCGAGGCTGTATTACTACTCTTTTTTCATGTTCTGTCCAACCAACCCTTTGTGGGTGGTTGTGGACAAGTTTCCTTTTTGAGCTGCGGCTGTTCACTAACGTGTTACGTTCTATGGGCGCTTAATTATCCGAAGGGTGCACCATTGCCTCAAGGGCGCTTAAAGTGCCGGAACTTCGTATATGCGAGTGAAACAAGCCCATGCGGAGCCTCCCCTCCTCAGTGTTGACTATCACTGAGGAGAACATTAAATAGTTTATTAATCCCCTGCAAGTCCCATCGTTCATATCTGGCATATAACTTCCTACTTGCCCGAACCGAGTTTCTACACACCCCTCTTGCTCCAACTGTTCCCAGCACCAGCCTTGCCGTTCCAACCTCAGTGGGAGATCAAACACGCACACAGCATGACTACCTGACAGTTGTGACCACGCAGAAGCTCTCAAGCCACACTAAAGACACATCCGCTGTGCGAGCCGCCTATGTGTTCACTGCGTTCGACGCATCTGACACACAACGCAAACCCGTGTTCTCTCCATGCAATCCCATGCCACACAATGAAGCAGACGGCGAGGCCCGACCTGCGCATACCCCTGCCATGATCCATGTGCCGACTCGTGAGGTAGCCACGCAGACGAACGACGCTGCACGGCACGCTCTCGAGACCACAGCACGGATCACACCCCGCTGTCACGCATGCGGCCACAGCGGAAATGACGCCGCACTCGCCTTTGCGATCATCCGCGCGCACCCACCGCTCGTTCCGCCACTCCACCACGCAGATGCGAATGGCACCAACGATGTCGTGCCCACGCTTGCCACCATCCATGTGCCCTCATCAACCGCGCCGTCTCCGCAGCTGCTCGCATCAGCGCCCAGCGCGATGACTGGAACCTGTAGTGGCCAACCATACACACACACGCATGATGCAGAGGACCGAGCCCCGACAGCACAGGACCACGGGCAACCGCATGCCATGTGCGATGCAGCCACAGTGCAGCCCTCACAACCTGACCCAGTTTCTGCATCCTCTCCCCTGGCTGCCGCACCCGATACTACACAGGCTCCAGCAGCTGTGGCTAACCCTGCACCACAACCTCAGCAATCTCTGCCACCCGTGTCTCTCAGCAGCGTTTGCGGTACTCAATCCCCAGTGCCATGGCTTGTTGCTGCCATGCCTTTGCGCCAATCCAAGCGAGCTCCAAAGTTGTTTGAAGGAGAAGATGAAGAAATTGCGGAGTTCCTGGAGGCTTACGAGCATTGTGCCGATGACGCCCGGCAATCTAATAACGAGCGGGTAAATGTTATATTTCGTTATCTTCACCGGTCACAGGAGCTCATCATCATGGCCTTCCGTGGGTATGCAATGGAGGATTGGGATGTCTTCAAGGCATCTATTAAGGAAGCTTTTGGATGTAAGGATTGAGTGAGGACAGTCAAAATTTTAGAACCGGGGAGGTGTAAGGGAGTTACACTCCCTGCACGGTGATTTCAGAGTCAGCGATGTCCACAAACACCCACAGATCATCGGCTTAGTGCCACCCCATTGTTCTGGCTCGGACCATTGTTCTATTTTTGCTATAAAAAACCCTTGTAAATAGTTTACAAGAATTAGATAGAGTTTTACCCTCCCTCTCATTAGGTCTTGCATCTGCACCTGCGGCACAAGCTCTTCTTACACCATCTGTGTTTGCTGGAGGAGTGATGGGAGAGTGGATGCACTAGTTGTCTGTCAAGATTGGTTTTGAGGCGTTAGTATCGTGCATTAGTGAACACAGCGAATGCCCGAATAGCTTGTGCGAATAAGTATGCCATTTGGTGAATACGTGAACCAATGAATGTTCACAGGATAAGAGGGTTGCCCAAATGGGGCTCGCCCTATCTACAGTAGTAGCGAAATGGCCCGTGGCACTTGACGATCTAATGTGCAAGGTGTCACGGAAGGGCTGTCTAAGTAGCGACAATCCCTTCGCCGGCAAAGGTGCTCCTTCCGAGCCCTTCACCAACAGCGCAGAAAGCAGAAAATAGTTCGAAGGCTTAAGGTAACGAAGATGAAGTATGACAACTCACCAGTGATGCCTAAGTCCTCTGCTGGTCGAAGATAGAAATCTCCAAGAGAAGGCTTAAGATGATGATCACAGCGAGGTCAAGTTTGCACAAGATGGACGACGTATGATAATTGAACTTGTTATGACTGTTCCGATCAACCATCTCCACCATCCTCCACATATCCTCCGCGCCACCTCTGGCTTTATTCCGACATCCACAACATCCGCAACATCCGCAACATCCGCAACATCCGCAACATCCGCAATATCCGCAACCCTCCTGCCTCGTTCTTTCAGTACCCCTGGCCATCTCCAGATACCGGCCCCCGTACTCGACCCTGAGCACAGCAAGATACCATTTCCGTAGTTCCATTTCTTCCGATGCCTATTGTACTTACCCACCTTGTTCTTTGCCATTGTTCTACCTTAACCTGAACCCCCCTTGTAGTCCCATTGTTCCCAATAGTTAGTTCCCACACATTGTACTCGACTTCCGCTTCCCCCGGAAATGCTTAGTACCATACCATTACTTGTTGTTCTGTGCTTTGTATAAAACCCCTCATGTATGTCTGTTATTCTGCAATCAGATAATCACCTTCGATACTTGATTTCCTTCGCTCCATCTCCTGTTCTTAGCACAGCGAATCTAGCAAGATCCCAGTCTCTCTCCGCCTTCCGTCTTCCGTCTTCCGCCTCAGTTCCGACTCAAGTTCCGATCCAAACTTTGGTTCAGTACTTTCCGACTTCCGACTCTTTTACGAAATACGTAGGACGATAGTTCATTGGGGGCACAACCTATAAGTTGAAGCCGCTGTCCATTCCAGTTCCGACTTAGTGGAAATCTCGATACGTAACAGTATTATCTGATTCCCACCCAATAACTATCACTATGCCTCCTCGTACCACAGCTACTTCAGCTCGAGCAGGAGCTGTCGAAGCTCTCTCTTATTCTGGCAGTCTTAGATCCGCAGCACCAAGGCACACAGAACCCTCCGGTAGCTCTCGTGCCAACGATGAGCTCTCCGATGCTTTTCCGCAACGATTCGAAGAAGTTCCCAACGCTAATCCCGACGACAATCCCGACTATGACGGAAATTCGACGAGTAGCAGCGGCGAACAAACAGCAGCGTCATTCCGACGCCCAGCTCCACCACCACCACCTCCACCAGGACCACCTCCAGGCGGCCCTCATGGCGGCCCACCTGGCGGTCCTCCACCTCCTATCCCGCCTCAGATTCCCGCCAACCCAGTTCCGCCCGCGCCAGTTCCGGATCTTGCACAAGCCATCGCCATGCTAGCCGGACAACTTCAGCGCCCGGCCCAAGCACCACCACGCCCCAAGGCAAAGGTCTGCGAACCAGATCAGTTCGACGGTTCTGACCCTAAGAAGCTCCAGCCATTTCTGGTCCAGCTTCAACTCAATTTCTGCAATCGTCCCGACGCCTTTCCCGACGACGAACAAAAGGTCAATTACACCCTTTCCTATCTCCGAGGCACGGCTCTCGACTACTTCGAACCCGCCCTCATGGATCCGTTCGCTATCGCCGACTGGGCCAACGATTACCATAACTTTGTTTCCAAACTCCGCAACAACTTTGGACCATTTGATATGGAAGCCGATGCGGAAAATGAACTCGATAAGCTTCGCATGAAAGACACTCATAAGATAGCTAAATATATCGTCACGTTTCAGCAGCTCGCTCCTCGAGTCCAATAGGGAGAAGCCGCACTCCGACGCCAGTTTTACATGGGCTTGCCAGCCCAGATCAAGGATGAAATTGCCCGCGTCGGAAAACCCGCCACCCTTACCGACCTCCGCAACCTTGCCCAATCCATCGATTCGCACTACTGGGAAAGACACTCCGAGATCGCTCGTGAAACTTCCGCCCAGAGCAAGAACTACAAGTCTTCTGACAAGAAGTCTGATAAAGACAAGAAGAAGACCAACTCCGGAAACAACAACTCCGGAAACAACAACAGCAACAACAGTTCCAGATCCAACTCCGGCAACCGGAACAACAACAACAACACCCCTCGCAATAACCAGGCCTCTGGTTCCAACACAAACGCCCGGAAGAGCACTCCGGACCTTTCCGACAAACTTGGGAAGGACGGAAAACTAACCCCTGTAGAATGCCAGCGTCGCATGGACAACAACCATTGCCTTTTCTGCGGCAAAGGCGGTCACGTCGCTCGTGACTGCACTCGAGCTTCCGCCTCGGCTGCTAAGGCCAAAGGCCGCGCAGCAAAGACGGAAGAGAAATCCGAAGCGGTTCCCGCTGCGGATTCAAAAAATAGTCTGCAGTCCTCCGGCCTCTGCACGAGCTGAGGGCTGTATTGACCCCATTCGTGCGACAAACGAGGTAAAACTCAACGCATCCGCTCTTTCGTCCTCCGACTCCCTCTCTGTTCCGCTCACTTCCGACACCATTTCCGCACCCCCGTTTACAGCACTGGTCAACTCCGGTTCGACTCAGTGTTTCCTCGATTCCGACTTTGTTTTGAAACATAAACTTCCGACCCGCAACATTCCGACAATTCCGCTCCGCCTTTTGGATGGGTCTTCCAACACGGGAATCTCCCAAGTTGTGGATCTGTCTATCTGTTTCGCTACTGGGGACAACCATGAAGTTACGTTTTACGTTACTCTGCTAGATGCTAGCTGTTCCGTTGTACTAGGACACAATTGGCTCACCCGATATAATCCGACGATTAACTGGGCATTGGGTCAAATACAGTTCCGCACCCCGGATCAACTTCCGTCTATTCCGACGTCGTCCGCAAAGATGGCCCAGGGCTCTTCTGCAACTCCGCTCGTGGATTCAGTTCCGCACTCCGGTCCCGCTTTAGTGTTGGGTGCATTTATGCTCCTGCACCAAAATCAAGCATAATATATCCAATTTGTTGTGTGGTTTCTCAATTTCTTCTCATTTTGTTCTTGTATTATGCATCCATTTCTCTGGTTATTTTCGAAATTTTCCACTCACTCCCTGTCTCTCTATTTCATTTTGTTATTCCTACTTTCACAAGCGGCTGCACCCAGCGGAGTCTGAAATGACTTCGACGCGCGAGCTCTTGGGCGCTAAAGGGCCGGGTAGTAGTACATGCGCAGTGAAACAGTTTCCCCCTCTCTCAGTGACAACTAAATTCACTGAGAGAGGCAAGTAAATTAGTCTAGCATTCTTTCGATTTATTAACCTAGAAATCCTCTGTAGTGAATTGTTTTCTAGGTAGTGTATAATATATTTACAGTGACAACTAAATTCACTGAGAGAGTGAATTGTTTTCTAGTGAATTGTTTTCTAGTCTATTCTTTTGAGCAAGAAGTCCATTCCTACTGCCTATAATTCCTGTCCTCCACAGGGTTATGGGCCCCGGAGACACTTCTGAGAAGCTATTGGGTGTTGAGAAGCTTGCTACTGATGGAAGTAATTGGCCATTGTGGCGAGCCACTCTCATCAGCTATTTCGAGTCCAAAAATCTACTCAAGCATGTAGAAGGGAGAGTCACTCGACCTCCTGATCCTCCAGTTATGCCCCCAGGCCATATTCTTACAGAAGCTGAGGAAACTCAGATGGATAAGGCTGAGGAGAAGCTGGAGAGATAACTTGCTAGAGAAGGACAAGCCAAGACCCAAATCATCGTCTCAGTGTCAGAGTCATTAGCCCTGATGCTACAGAAGCAGAAGACAGCAAAAGAGACTTGGGATGCACTGGTCAATGAAATGACCAAAAAGCCCAAGATGGTCCTCACCAGCCTGCAGAGACAACTCCGCAGTATGAGATGTCCTGAGGATGGAGACTTGAGAGATCATTTGGACAAGGCCCAAGACCTATATGCTCGCCTTAATGAGATGGGAGCCAGAGTTTCCGAAGAAGAATTTATGGACATCATCCTTGCGTCACTTCCACCATCCTATGAGGCAGTCATGAACGCCCTTACCACTTCGCTTGAAGAATGCGGGATGCCATTGGTCCCTGATAATATTATTAGGGTACTAAAGGCTCAGTATGACAGGAAGAAAACACTCCCGCAAGAAGAGCAGGTGTTTATTGGTTCATCTACTAAGAAGGACCAAAAGGGGCTGAAGGCGCATATATGCACCAACTGCAAAAATCCTGGACATTCTATTGAAAATTGCTGGGCTAAAGGAGGTGGTAAAGAAGGTCAAGGACCACGTCAGAAGACAAAAGCCAAAGCCAAGAAGAAGAAGAAGGGTAAAGCAAAAGCGAATGTTGCCGAAGAAGAGTCCTCTTCTGAGGAAAGTGGTGATGGGCATCTTGCCTTCACCAATTTTGACGAGTGCTCTAATTTCAATTTGAGCACATCCTCAGGAGTTATAGTTATACTCGACACCGGAACGACATCGCATATGACTCCTCACAAAAATTTATTGAGGAACTACTGTCAATTCTCACAGCCGAGGACTATCCGAGCAGCCAACAAAGGCACTTTTGATGCCTTCGGTTCAGGACTGCTTGTATTATCCAACAAGGTTGGAGATAAAACAGTAGAAGTCACGTTGCAAGATACATATTATGCTCCAAAAATTGCTGCTACCCTCGTCTCGATCGGTCGGTGCGATGATGCTGGCTACGACATTCGACTCGGTGGCCAGAAATGCACAATATCTAACGCTACTGGAAAGGTATTGATGCAAGCACCAAAGGTCAATGGTTTATATCGACTAGACCTCCAGTCACCAAGTGCTCAAGCCCATATGTGTTTGTCTGCCATGGAAATTCATCAAAAAATGGGGCATATCTCACAGAAGTCCCTACAACATCTATTAAATCATGGCATGATATTGGGCATTGAACTGAGCTCCACAGGCGATAGAATTGTCTGTGATGCGTGTATTCAGGCTAAGATTGCACGCAAACCTCTTCCTCGAGAACCCAGAGACCGAACATCAAAATTCGGTGACAGAATTTATTCTGATGTCTGGGGACCTGCAAGGCACCTCACTAAGAAGTCATATTATGTCTCCTTTATCGATGATTACTCAAGAGAATCGGTGATCTATCTCATGGCGAACAAATCAGAAGCATTCTCAAAGTACAAGCTCTATGAGGCTTTAATGCTTCGACAGAGAAATGTGCACATCAAGGCAATTGTTTCTGATCGAGGGGGCGAATATACGAGCTCTGAATTCGAACAGCATCTAGCCAAACAAGGCACGAAGCATCAGTTGACGGTACACGACACACCAGAGTCTAATGGTGTTGCCGAACGTCTGAACCGAACTCTCACTGAGAGAACTCGTGCCATGCTGTTAGAATCAGGCCTTCCTAAGATATTATGGGGCTATGCAATACAGCATGCCAATTACCTTAGGAACAGGACGCACACAAGGGCTCTACCGGATAAAACGCCCTATGAGATGATCCACCATGAGAAACCGAATCTCAAAGACATTCACGCGTGGGGAACCGAAGTCTATGTTAAGGTCACTCAGGGAGATAAATTGGCAGCTCGTGCCAAGAGAGCTCGGTGGATAGGAATTTCTGCGCAGAGCCATGGTCATTATGTTTATTGGCCTGACTCGCACAAAGTTTCTGTCGAGCGGAACGTTGTGTTTGATTCAGAGATGAAGAAGGGAAAGGTCCCAATCATTTCTATTGAGGAATCCAAGCTACCTACGTCTAGAGAGGAGAAGAAGGCCATTCCGGCATCAGTGCCTGTGCCCGGTCGCTTAGTCAGCGAAGAGGCAAAGATCGAAGAAATTGATGAAAATGCACCAGAGGAATATCTTGAAAAGCTGCAACCTATTCAGGGAGTTGATGACAGACCTAGAGAAGCTGAACCGATAAGGAGAAGCGAAAGGATCCGTCAACAACAAGTGCAGCCGGCCCCATCAGGTCCCATAACAAGATCTCAAACCCAGAGACAAGCTGGCGCACATATGACTACGCTAGCTTACGAGGACATTGAGGACCATAAAGAAGTTTTATTCGACCAAGAATTATCCTCCGAGATTGATGGCATCAGTAGCTATGAGTGTGCCATCAGTGCATTTCTAACCGACGGTCAAAACAATAACAAGGCGCCGGATTTGAGTCAAATTGAACCTAGCAATGCAGACGAAGCTCTGAATAATCCTATGTGGAAGAAATCAATGGACAAAGAGTATGAGGCCCTAATCGACAAGGGAGTGTGGGAACGAGCCAAACCACCTCCTGGAGCCAATATTGTCGGTAATAAATGGGTCTACCTTTGGAAGCGTAACCCAGAAGGGAAACCAATAATGCCTAAATCGAGAATGGTCGCCCAAGGCTTCACACAGAAGTTTGGAGTCGACTATGATGAGACATACTCACCTGTTGCTCGGTTATCCTCCCTACGGATCATATGCGCCATTGCTGCTAGGAATGACTGGCCTATCCATCAAATGGACGTGGACTATGCATACCTCAATGCTACACTGCCTGAACCTATTTACATGAAGCAGCCGTATGGATATGAGTCTGGAGACAAAGACGAAGTGCTACTTTTGAAGAAAGCACTCTATGGCCTCAAACAATCTGGAAGGGAATGGTACAAACGTCTAAGTGGTGAATTCCACAAATTAGGATTCATCACGTCAGCCACAGATGGGGCTGTATTTTATAGACGTGGCGGAAAGGAGCATGTGATCATTGCAACAGCTGTGGATGATCTCACCATCACAGCTGAGAATCAGTCAGTCCTGGACAAAGTCAAACGAGATCTTGCTCAGGTCTTCAGTATGAAAGATCTAGGCGAGATTCATTGGCTATTGAATCTCAAAATCGAAAGAGACTGGCAGAAGAAAACTATTGCAATTTCACAACCTGCATACATCGAGAAGATCATCAAAAAATTCAATCTCGAAGATGCAAAGACTTACGCCACGCCTCTTGATCCAGCCGTAAGATTATCTAAAGACCAATGTCCTTCTACAGAGAGAGGCAAGAAAGCCATGTCGAAGTTTCCGTACAGGCAAGCTATAGGATCACTGATGTGGGCAGCTGTAGCCACTCGACCTGACATTGCATTTGCGGTGTCATTGCTTTCGCAATTCCTCGAAAATCCAGGTGGCACACATTGGAATGCAGTCAAACGTGTCTTCAAATATTTGAAAGGCACGAAGCATTACAAGCTCACACTTGGAAGAAATCAAGACGGCTTGATGGGGTATTCAGATGCGGATTGGGGTTCACAGAGTCATAGGCGTTCGTATTCGGCATACTTATTTCAGATTGATGGAGGCACTGTTTCATGGAGTTGCCAGAAACAGTCGATAGTAGCCCTCTCATCAACTGAAGCCGAATTCGTCGCCCTGACCCATGCGGGCAAAGAGGCTCTTTGGATGCGCCATTTTATTTCTGAAATATTCCAACCACTGAACAGACCCATCAAAATTTATTCAGACAATCAATCAGCCATTGCCATCACGTATGGCACTCAACAACACACGAGAACCAAACATTTCGACATCAGATTATATTTCCTTCGAGATATAATCAAAAATCAACAAGCCAAGCTCGTTTATTTGCCAACCGAACAAATGTTGGCAGATATCCTCACCAAAGGACTTCCTAGTCCTAGAGTGAAGATCCTCAACGAGCAAATCGGAATATATTAAGCTTGAGGGGGCGTGTTGGGTGCATTTATGCTCCTGCACCAAAATCAAGCATAATATATCCAATTTGTTGTGTGGTTTCTCAATTTCTTCTCATTTTGTTCTTGTAATATGCATCCATTTCTCTGGTTATTTTCGAAATTTTCCACTCACTCCCTATCTCTCTATTTCATTTTGTTATTCCTACTTTCACAAGCGGCTGCACCCAGCGGAGTCTGAAATGACTTCGACGCGCGAGCTCTTGGGCGCTAAAGGGCCGGGTAGTAGTACATGCGCAGTGAAACAGTTTCCCCCTCTCTCAGTGACAACTAAATTCACTGAGAGAGGCAAGTAAATTAGTCTAGCATTCTTTCGATTTATTAACCTAGAAATCCTCTGTAGTGAATTGTTTTCTAGGTAGTGTATAATATATTTACAGTGACAACTAAATTCACTGAGAGAGTGAATTGTTTTCTAGTGAATTGTTTTCTAGTCTATTCTTTTGAGCAAGAAGTCCATTCCTACTGCCTATAATTCCTGTCCTCCACATTTAGCACCTCCGCCCCTCGAAGCTCCTCGAATTGCACTCGTTTCCGCCACCGCTTTCCGCGTATTGCAATGGCAAGAAGATACCACCGTTTTCCAGCTTCACCTCTCCGACTCGGCTTCAGTCAAGGCTCGTTCCACCTCGACTTCCGTTCCGGTCAACATGAGCTCAGTTCCGGAAGAATATCGTGACTTCCCAGACGTGTTCAATAAGGCCAAAGCCGACAAACCTGCTGAACATCGACCTTACGATCTGAAGATAGATTTGGAAGAAGGAGCGTCTCCGCCCCTTGGACCGATCTACTCTCTTTCGCAAAGTGAACTCCTAACTCTCCGCGAGTTCATCTATGAACATCTCAACATGGGCTTTATCCGCCCTTCGCTGTCTCCGCACGGCGCCCCGGTCCTTTTCGTCAAGAAAAAGGATGGATCTCTCCACCTCTGCGTCGATTTCCGCGGACTCAATGCCCTCACTAAGAAGGACAAATATCCGCTTCCACGAATCTCTGACCTACTCGACACTCCCCGCAGGGCGAAGATCTACACCAAAATTGACCTCCGGCACGCTTATCACCTTGTCTGCATCCGGGAAGGTGACGAGTGGAAAACCACTTTCCGCACCCGCTATGGTGCTTTTGAGTGGGTTGTCATGCCTTTTGGTCTAACCAATGCTCCCACCGCTTTTCAGCGATTCATGAACGACGTATTTTCCGACCTCCTCGACGTATGCGTCCTAGTCTACATTGACGACATCCTCATCTATTCCGACACACCGGAAAAACATCGGGAACATGTCCGCGAAGTACTCCGCCATCTCCGCAAACACCATCTCTACGCACAAGCAGAGAAATGCGAATGGCACCGCGACACGGTCGAATACCTCGGCTACATCCTCTCTCCTACGGGTCTTACCATGGCAGAGGACAAGGTCAAGGCAATTCAAGAATGGCCGGAACCCCAACGTGTTAAGGATGTACAGTCTTTCCTTGGCTTCGCCAACTTTTACCGGCGTTTCATTTATAATTTTTCCGACATTACTGTT
The DNA here is from genome assembly GCA_015179125.1 of Gautieria morchelliformis. NCBI lineage: Eukaryota > Fungi > Basidiomycota > Agaricomycetes > Gomphales > Gomphaceae > Gautieria > Gautieria morchelliformis. Next base: position 71,089 of record WHVA01000039.1, on the reverse strand, counting down.
CCGCTCACGCGTCTCACCAGGCTGGGTGCCCCATGGAATTTCACTCCGGAATGCCGTTCCGCATTTGAAGCTCTCAAATCGGCCTTCACCACGGCTCCCATACTCGGTTTCTGGATTCCTGATGCCCAACTTGTACTCGAAACTGATGCTTCCGACTACGCGCTAGCTGCCATTCTTTCCATCATTTCACCCGACGACGGAGAAATTCATCCGATCGCTTTTCATTCCCGTACCTTTTCCGCCCCGGAACTCAACTACGACATCCACGATAAGGAACTACTTGCGATTTTCGAAGCCTTCAAAATTTGGAGACACTACCTCGAAGGTCCAACTTATCCGATCGACGTTGTAATGGATCATAAGAACCTTGAGTATTTAGCAACTACTAAGATTTTGACTCGCCGTCAAGTCCGCTGGTCTGAATATCTCTCACAGTTCAACATGGTGATCTGTTTCCACCCTGGAAAGCTCGGAGCAAAACCCGACGCGCTCACTAGACGTTGGGACGTCTACCCAAAAGAGGGAAGTAGCGACTATGCCAGCGTTAATCCGCACAATTTCCGCCCAGTATTCTCTACTGAGCAACTGGCATCATCCCTGCGTGCCACAGCATTGCAGTTTCCGCTACTCCGCGCCTCAATTATCATGGACACCGAGTCTCTCCATTCCGACATCCGTTCCGCACTCCATTCCGACCCCACCTCCGCAGCCCACCTCGATGACCCCACCAGTCCTGGATGGTCCCTCGATTCCGACGGATTCCTCCAGTACAAGTCCCGGATTTACGTTCCGGATACCAATGATCTACGACTTCGTGTACTCCAGCAAAGCCATGATCATCCGCTCTCAGGACACCAAGGCCAGAACAAAACCCTTGACATCATCCGACGTACCTACACTTGGCCCCTCCTACGCACGATGGTCCAAGACTACTGCAAGTCATGCACCACCTGTATGTGTGCCAAGCCCCAACGTCACAAACCCTACGGCCTCCTGAAGCAACTTCCGATCCCGGAACAACCGTGGAATTCGATATCCATGGATTTCATTGAGAAACTTCCTAAGTCATCTGGCTATGATACCATTCTAGTGATCGTTGACCGCCTCACAAAGCAGTCCATCTTTATTCCGACCTACGACACCATCACTTCCGCCCAGCTCACACAACTCTTCATGCTCCACGTCTTTTCCAAGCACGGAATCCCTTCCCATGTCACTTCTGACCGTGGATCAGAATTCGTGTCCTCCTTTTTCCGCACACTCGGCAAGGCTCTCGAGATGAAACTCCACTTCACTTCCGGTTATCATCCCAAAGGAGATGGACAAACGGAACGTACTAATCAGAGCCTTGAGCAGTATCTCCACGTCTATTGCAACTACCAACACAGCAATTGGTCCGACCTTCTTCCACTCGCAGAATTTGCCTACAACAACACGCCTTCCGCTACCACCGGAATTTCACCCTTCTATGCCAACAAGGGCTACCACCCGAATCTCGCCATCCACCCTGAATGCGACCTCGCCTCTGCAAGAGCCCGAGATTTCGTTGTGGAACTTGACGACCTTCACCAGCACCTCCGAGAGAACATTACCGCCGCCCAGAAGAGATATCAAACTTCCGCCGATCGGAAACGACTTCAGCACCCAGCATTCGAGATAGGTGACAAAGCCTTTGTCAAAGCGGAAAACTTCCGCACCACTCGCCCCTCGAAGAAGCTCTCTGAGAAATACCTCGGTCCTTACGAGATCATCGCTAAGGCCGGCAGCCATTCTTTCACTCTCAGACTTCCTGACAATATGCGCACAGTACACCCAGTATTCCATGTCTCCATGCTTGAGCCCACAGTTCCGAATACAATTCCGAATCGAGAACAACCTCCGCCTCCGCCAGTCGTCATCGACGGAGAACTGGAATACGAGATCTCGGAAATTCTCAACTCCAAGCTCGACAGACGATACCGATGCCAGCTCCAGCTAGTCAAGTGGGCAGGCTATGAAAACACCGACGAAGAGACTTCCTGGATTTCCGCCACGGAACTCGATCACGCCTCTGACCTCGTCTCTGATTTTCACAAGTCATACCCTGATAAGCCTGGCCCCATTTCCGCGCCCTAGTCAATTCCGACCTCATTCCCGACACCCATTGTTTTCTTACAGTTCTCAAGTCATTATTAAAATCCGATTCAATTTCTGCTACTCTAATTCCGACGTTCCAAGAAATCTATTCTACATGTTATTCCGACTCCTAGTCATCCTCCATTGTGTCCTCACCAAAGCCCGCCCAGTCTTCCGCCTCCGGATCCTCCGCGTTTCCGTTCCGCCCATACTCCTCCGCAAACCTCTGCACGGCTTGAACCTCGCCCTCAGACACTTCCGCCTCCACCTCCGAGTCGACCCCCTCCTGCGTCCACCTCAGTTCCGCAACGATGCGGTCGAACTGGTCCTCGTACGCACCAAGGCGATCCGCGACTGCCAGGTAGAAGTGGTGTTGCATCTGCAACACCTGCTCCCCCTGTTGAAGCAGCCCCCGGAGCGACCTGGCGATATCCACCAGAGGATCCGCCACCTGCTCCCCTCGAGTCGTCCCACTTCCACTCACCTCCGGCCCGTCTTGAACTCCCCTCGCCTTGGCAGCCCTGGACAAGGGCTTTCGCGCACCATGAGTAGGCTTTTCCGAGCCTACTTCCGATCCTCCGGTTTTCCTCCGCTTGGCCGTCACCCAGGCCTTAAACCCGTTGACCACACAGGCCCGCTTCGCGTCCTTGCAGCGATTACAGGCTGTGGCCTTTCCCGCCAAATCCCACATGCACGGAAGACCTTTCTCAAGACAGGCATCGCAGCTAAGCTGCGATGCACCGTCTTCTTCCGGAGCCGCCCTCTTGGCTCTCTCCTTCCGGCTCTGTTTCTCCTCCTGCGCCACCCGCCATTCCGCCGTCGCTTTCCCCTTGCCCTTGTTAAGTGGCCTCGGGGTTTCTTCCGGCGCCGTTTCTGATGGAGGCCCACTCCGCTCGGACTCCTGGTCCGCGTCCGCAGCCTTTTCCTGTTCCGATGGTCAACCCCATACCATCAAAAAACAAGAAACTTACTTTCTGCGACTCGCGATTTTCCTCTGCCTTCTCCGCGTTGGCCTTTTCCGCAGCCGCTTGCTCCTCTGCAAGTTTCTCCGCAGCTTCTTCGGCCTCCCTCTCCTCGCGTTTGCGCTCAATGCGCTCAAGCTCGCGCTCACGGTCTTCACGCTCGCGTTCCAGCTAATCGCGTTCCTCCTGGTCCCTGCGCTCCTTTTCCCTGCGCACCTCCTCCAGTCGTTCCTTCTCTTTTTGAGGGGCCTCCTCGGCCTCGCGCTTTTCCGCGAGCTCCTTCTCAGCGAGAACGTTGGCGAAATGCTCTTTCATCTGAGCGCTGGACATTTTCGAGAAATCGGGAAGGGAGCTCATGATGGATCAGAATTCGACGCATTTTGTTTTCTCCCACCTTTCTTTCGAACTCCGACACGTTTTGTTCACAGGTCACGTGACCCGATCTGTGGCCTCGCAGGGCTCGACCTTGAAAGGGAGATACTGTTACGACTGTTCCGATCAACCATCTCCGCCATCCTCCGCATATCCTCCGCGCCACCTCCGACTTTATTCCGACATCCGCAACATCCGCAATATCCGCAACCCTCCTCCCTTGTTCTTTCAGTACCCCTGGCCATCTCCAGATACCGGCCCCCGTACTCGACCCTGAGCACAGCAAGATACCATTTCCGTAGTTCCATTTCTTCCGATGCCTATTGTACTTACCCGCCTTGTTCTTTGCCATTGTTCTACCTTACCCTGAACCCCCCTTGTAGTCCCATTGTTCCCAATAGTTAGTTCCCACACATTGTACTCGACTTCCGCTTCCCCCGGAAATGCTTAGTACCATACCATTACTTGTTGTTCTGTGCTTTGTATAAAACCTGTTGGGTGCATTTATGCTCCTGCACCAAAATCAAGCATAATATACCCAATTTGTTGTGTGCTTTCTCAATTTCTTTTCATTTTGTTCTTGTATTATGCATCCATTTCTCTGGTTATTTTCGAAATTTTCCACTCACTCCCTGTCTCTCTATTTCATTTTGTTATTCCTACTTTCACAAGCGGCTGCACCCAGCGGAGTCTGAAATGACTTCGACGCGCGAGCTCTTGGGCGCTAAAGGGCCGGGTAGTAGTACATGCGCAGTGAAACAGTTTCCCCCTCTCTCAGTGACAACTAAATTCACTGAGAGAGGCAAGTAAATTAGTCTAGCATTCTTTCGATTTATTGACCTAGAAATCCTCTGTAGTGAATTAATTTCTAGGTAGTGTATAATATATTTATAGTGACAACTAAATTCACTGAGAGAGTGAATTAATTTCTAGTCTATTCTTTTGAGCAAGAAGTCCATTCCTACTGCCTATAATTCCTGTCCTCTACAAAACCCCTCATGTATGTCTGTTATTCTGCAATCAGATAATCACCTTCGATATTTGATTTCCTTCGCTCCATCTCCTGTTCTTAGCACAGAGAGTCTAGCAAGATCTCAGTCTCTCTCCGCCTTCCGTCTTCCGTCTTCCGCCTCAGTTCTGACTCAAGTTCCGATCCAAACTTTGGTTCAGTACTTTCCGACTTCCGACTCTTTTCTGAAATACCTAGGACGATAGTTCATTGGGGGCGCAACCTGTAAGTTGAAGCCGCTGTCCTTTCCAGTTCCGACTTAGTGGAAATCTCGATACGTAATAGAACTGTGGAATATACATGCAAATGCAAACTACTTATATCGAATGCTCGTAAGGTATTAGGCGGATGCTCACAACTTTTTATTACCTGTAGCTTCACCCATTTTATTCTCAAATTATAGAAAAGAAGAGGACGAAAGTATATGCCAATCTTATTGTTGGGCTATAAATAATTTTGATTTTGTCCCTCCCTGAGCGGCCGCTCCGCCGACGAGAACGCCAATGCCAATTTTTACGTCTCTGCTTATTTTTTCTACCCACTTTTAATATACACTATATCATTATAACTATTCATATATATTACAAATATCTATACAACTACTATTACTCCATATGCTAGTCTAATACTCTCTCATTATAACTAGTCATACTAATACTCCTACTCATATCTGTTACAAGTATCTCTCCAAGTATCTGTTACTCTATCTTGTAGTCTAATACTCTCTCATATGTATATATATCTTTGAGATGTTTAAATATATACAGAATCATCTAATAACATCTATTATTCTCCTTATAAATACTACTATATATTCCTATATGTTGTTATTAATTCTCTTATAGTATTACACTATATGAAAACAGCTCGGTGGGTTGTGGGCGTCGAGCTTATGTCAGGTTTTAGGTCAGCATTAGTCAGCTGGCCAATCGGATGCGAGCGGCGCAGCCACGAGCCAAGGACGCGAGTGGCGCAGCTGGCCCAAACCGGTTCATGCCGGGCTGCCGGTTTGCGCCAGTCTTCCGGCTCCAGCGCTCAATGCGGCTGCGCAGCGTTCTGGAGCACGCGAGCGGTGCAGCCGCAAGCTTATCAGCGGTTGACGCCGGTCTGCGCGCTCAAAGCAGCGCTGCGCTGGCAGAACGCTGCGCAGCCGCTTTCGCGCACTCCACCACCACCCTCCTCTCCTCTCTCCCCAGTAGATAGAATAAAATTGCGTGAGAGTGAATTAATAGATAGCCTATATAGTGTAGACTACAAAAGATCTCTTCCCAGGGAGATCTCTGCTGTGAACTATTGGGGTTGACCTCTTCAGTGGGGCAGCTTTTTCTCTGCTAAGGAGCCAGGTAGTCATCCCAGGCTGCCTTAGAGGGAGCCACAATTGCATTGCAGTTCTCTTAGTGTTGACTTGCACTACTGGTGGCTGAAGAAGACATCTCCCAGGACCAGGACCAGGACCAGGACCATTTACTGGAATTATTCCAGTTGGATAGCCGAAGAAGACTTGGATATTTTCATCAATCAATTTCCCTGTCCCTTCCTTGGTATGTATATATTTCTCTGTGGTCTGGTGTGAGCCATCTGACATTTATTTATTTTATTTTAAATAGAAATTAATAAATTCCCTTGACTTTGCTTAACAAACAATTACCTGTCCCTTCCTGGGTATGTATGTATTTCTCGGTGGTCTGGTGTGAGCTGTCTGACATTTATTTAATTAGAAATTAATAAATTCCCCTGACTTTGCCCAAGAAAAAGCAACAACAACAGCATCTGCTTGCAAATGTAAGTTGAATTCTGGTAGCTTGATTGTTCCTCTAAGCTTATACCTGCATTTCTCAGGTATCCATCTACTCCAGAGAGAAATCGTCAGCAGGAGCGTGAAAGGGCAAGGGAGGAGCAGGAGGGTCATATGACATCACCCACTGATCGGAGAGCACGTGCGCTTGCTGCTGCTGCTGTCAGAGCTCAGGACCAGCCACCCCCTCCCCCACAGCCTTTTGCCATCACTCACCCTCCTCCTAGAAGCAATGTCGCTGATCCTTTTCAACAACCTGTGGCCGGGCCATCACGTCCTCCTATGCTTGCACCCTCTTCACGTCTGCCCATGCTGGCACCATCATCATGTCCTCCTAATCTCAGTCCTGGAGAGCAGGTGGCAGCCCTTCATGCTCAGTTAGCAGTTATCCCACCATTACAGCCTCTGAGAAGAAATAGGCCAGACCCTGTACAGCCAGCTCCTATAGTAGGTTCAGCAGCCATTGCAGACTTGCGTGCTCAGGTAGCTGCATTGCGGCCTTTGGGAAGGCACAGGCCTGCATCTGTACAACCAGCGCTTCCTCCTGTAGTAGGTTCTGCAGGAGTGGCAGCATTGCGTGCTCGGGCCAATGCAATAAGACCAATGCCTCCGCTACTCCCTGCGCTTTTGGGGCCTTTTCAGCGACTCCCTCCACCTCCTCAGCCTCCTCAGCGACTCCCTGCACCTCCTCAGCCTCCCCCGCCATTCCCTGCACCTCCTCAGCCGCTCCCTGCAGCTCCACAGCCTCTTCAGCCACTCCCTGCACCTCCTCGGCCTCCTCAGCCACTCCCTATACCTCGGCAGCGTCCTCAACGACCTCCTCCTCCTATTCCACTGGGTCGCTCTAGAATAATTGAGGCAGATGTGCAGCGTCATGATTTGGGTCCCATGGTTATTCCCTGCCCTGACTGTGGAGCATTACACTGGAGGGCAGAACGTCTGCAGAAATCCTCAAATGTGCGGCCCAGGTTTGGTGATTGCTGTATGGAAGGAAAGGTGCAGCTGGAAGACCTGCCAGAGCCCCCTCAGCCTTTGAAACAGCTCTTAGAAGGCCAGGACCCTGAGGCAAAAGGATTTCGCCAGAATATCAGGCAGTATAATGCTGCATTTGCATTCACTTCTGTGGGGGCCGACTTTGACCAAGATTTGCTTCGGGAGGGTCGTGGTCCATATGTGCTCAAGCTACAGGGTGAACTGTATCATCTCCATGGCTCTCTCCTCCCTGACAATGAAGACGATCCAAAGTATGCCCAGCTTTACATATATGATCCTGCACTGGCTTTGGCAAAGAGAAAAAATCGTAATGAGCGTCTGTCTCCAACTATCATGGGAGACTTGCAGGAAATGCTCCTGCTATGCAATCCTCATGTGCGCACATATAAACAAGCAGCTGAGAGGCTCAGAGCTCAAGAACAGAATGGTGGCATCCAGGCAAGGCTCACGTACAGGGCACACAGGGATCCTAGGAGATATAATGTCCCAACTGCAGATGAGATTGCAGTCGTTCTTCCTGGAGATGGCATCGACCCTGAACCTAGGGATATTATAGTCCAGCTCAGAGGTGGACCTTTCAGAAGGGTATTGGATACCAATGCAAACTATGCCTCTCTGCACTATGTCTTGCTCTTTCCCAAGGGAGAGTTGGGATGGGAACCAGGTATTCCTTATCATGAGCCAGAGCGTGCTCGGCAGGCCAATCCCAATCCAAACAGATGGACACAGGTCACCCAAATACAGTACCATGCGTATCGTCTGTTCCAGAGAGCGAGAGAACCTACAACACTCCTGCGTGGTGGTAAATTGTTCCAGCAGTACATTGTAGACTCCTGGGCTGCTGCAGAGCAAAGCAGACTGAGGTGGATCAGGGCCAATCAACACACTCTGCGTGCTGAGCAGTATAACCAGATGGTAGATTCATATGGAGGCTTGGACAATGACATGGGAGATGCAAACAGCTTGGGCATAAAAGTCATTCTGCCTGCGACATTTCAAGGAAGTACATGGGACATGAATCAAAACTGCCAGAACTCCCTGGCCATTACAACAAAGAAGGGTCCCCCTGATTTATTTATTACCATGACTGCCAATCCACAGTGGGATGAGATAGTGGCCGAGTTGCTCCCTGGACAAACTGCTCAGGACAGACCTGACCTGGTGTCACGGGTGTTTCACCTCAAAAAGAAATACCTCATTGACTTGATCGTCAAGGACAAGATCTTTGGAGAAACCGTCGCACGCGTTCACACTATTGAATTCCAGAGAGGGGGCTCCCACACATGCACCTGCTTACCTGGTTCGATAGGGAGTCCAAGGTCAAACATCCACATGAGGTGGATTCTATGATTTCAGCTGAGTTCCCTGATCCAGAGACACATCCTGTCCTCTACCAGTTGGTCTGTGAGCTGATGACACATGGTCCCTGTGGACAAATGAATCCAAACGCACCCTGCATGGAAAATGGCAAGTGCAAGAAAGGCTTCCCAAAGCCATTCTGTGAGGAGACCATTGTGAATGTAGATGGATATCCAAAATATCGTCGTTGCAATGATGGAAGGCTGCACAATGTCAGAGGTGAAATGCTGGACAACAGATGGGTTGTGCCATACTCTCCTCTGCTCTTGCTCAAACTCCGGTGTCACATCAACCTTGAATTCACCTTCAGTGTGAGGTGCGTCAAGTATATCCACAAGTATCTATACAAGGGCCACGATCGGACCACGATGGAGTTTGGTGTCAACCATGATGAGATAAAGAAGTACCTGGACGCTCGCTATGTCAGTGCTCATGAGGCCTGTTGGAGGTTGCTGGAGCGGGAAATCCACACCCAGGTGCCTGCAGTCATGGCACTGCCAGTCCATGAAAAAGACCAGCAATCAGTCGTTTTCAATCCTGATGCTGATCCGCTCACCATCATGAACAGGGTCGAGGGGTCAAAGACAGCGCTCATGGCTTACTTTGAGGCCAATGCTGCCTACCCTCATGCACGCGATGTGCTCTATGTGGATTTTCCTGAGCATTTTACCTGGCAAAAAGAGGAAAGGGTATGGACACCACGTCAAAGGGGATATAGCATTGGACGTCTTCACTTTGCAAGCCCCAAATCAGGAGAGAGATTTTATTTGCGCACTCTCCTCACGGTGGTCAAGGGGGCCAGATCCTTTGAGGAGCTTAGGACAGTGGATGGCATACAATGTGCTACTTACAAGGAGGCCTGTCTTGCCAGGGGACTTCTGGAGGATGATCAGGAGTGGAGGTTGTGTCTCCAGGAAGCCAGTGGCATGAAAACAGGCGCTCAGCTCAGACATCTCTTTGCCACCATCCTTGGCCATTGCATTCCCTCACAACCTGACAGACTATGGGACGCCTTCAAGGAGCACATATGTGATGATCTCAGACATCGGCTCCAAACCAGACACAATATCCAGGAGCCACAGGATGATCAGGTCTATGATTTTGGCCTCTTTCTCTTGGATAAACTCCTTCAGCGTAATGGAATGTCCTTGAGCAGCTTTAAAGATATGCCTCGGGTGGTAGGCGAGTGGGAGGTCCTGATTGGAAACAGGTTCATAGATGAGCAGAGGGACTATGACCCTGTTCAAGAGAGGCAGATGGCTGATGAGGAGGTTCCCAAGCTGAATGAGGGGCAAAGGTCTGCGCATGATCAGATATTACGGTCGGCACTGGACATAGATGCTCAGGGGAAACCTAACGGACAAATGTTTTTCGTCACTGGATCAGGGGGCGCTGGGAAATCATTCACATGGAACACCCTAATCCACTCCTGTAGAGCAGAGAGTCTCATTGTGCTTTCTGTAGCCTCATCTGCAATGGCTGCACTGATCCTCACTAATGGGACAACCTCTCACAGCATGCTTGGAATTCCAATTCCTGTCCATGAGGGCTCTCTCTCCTCCATCAAAAAGAACTCTGACCAGGCTGATATGCTGAGACTGGCCAGGCTCATCATTTGGGATGAGGCTGCAATGCAGCATCGCCATGCCATAGAGGCCATTGACAGGACACTGAGGGATTTCCTTGACCAGCCTGACAGACCCTTTGGTGGCATCACAGTCGCCTTTGGAGGTGACTTTCAGCAGACTCTCCCAATTGTCCCTAAAGGCTCCAAGGAGGATATCGTGGGAGCTACCCTTCAGAAGTCATATCTGTGGCCAAAGATCAAGGTCCTCCATCTGACAGAGAACATGCGGGTGAGAAATGACCCTGACAGAGCCAGGTTTGCAGAATGGCTGCAGAATGTGGGTCAGGGAAAGGATCTCCCACTAGATCATACGCTCTCACTCCCTCCTCACATGGTTTGTGGCCCTGGAATTGCAGAGCTGATCCAGGAAATATACCCTGGCATTGGCAATGCAATCCCTGCCCAGGACAATTATTTTTTAGAGCGGGCCATCCTCTGTCCCAGAAATATTGAGGTCAATGAGATCAATTCCATGGTGTTGAGGCAGTTTCCAGGTGATGCTCAGGTCTTCCACTGTGCAGATTCTGTCAAGGAAACCGACTTTGCAGAGCAGTATCCTGTGGAGTATCTGAATTCCATAGAGATGGGCAGTCTTCCTCCTGCTCACTTGGAAGTCAAGCCTGGAGTGCCTCTGATGATGTTGCGCAATTTGGATAAGAAGCAAGGACTATGCAATGGGACAAGGTTGCGGTTGGTGAGGATGAGGAATAGAGTGTTGGAGGTCAGGATCATCTCAGGTCCACATGCAGGAAATACTGCTTTCATTCCCAGGATCACCATTTCACCATCAGAGGGAGAATTACCATTTGTGCTGCAGAGGAGACAGTTTCCAGTGCGTGTGGCATTTGCAATGACCATCAACAAGTCTCAGGGACAGTCTTTGGGTACGGTTGGGCTGGACCTGAGATATCCAGTGTTTGGACATGGTCAGTTGTATGTTGGTGTATCAAGAGGGACCAATTGGAACAGAGTCAAGGTCTTGCTTGAGGAGGGTTTGGACACAACCAACATTGTATATAAAGATGTATTACTTAGAGCTCCTTGATTTTGTTATATCCACTTCTCTTGATATGGTTTATGTGTTTTACTTCATTTTACTTGATGGAAATTGATTACTTTGATTTTCCCCAATGTACTTGACCTTACTGATATGTTAGACTTACTGATGTGTTAGACTTACTGAGGCGTTTGACCTACACCCCCGCGCGAAGCGCGGGTACCCACCTAGTCTAAGAGTGAAACGCGCTCAGTGGGTTGTGGGCGTCGTGCTTATGTCAGGTTTTAGGTAAGCATTAGTCAGCTGGCCAATCGGATGCGAGCGGCGCAGCCGCAAGCCAAGAACGCAGCATGGTCACGTGACCGTTTGCGGTCCAAATTAGGTCAGCCGCGAGCATAGAACACTGCACAGCGGTCAGGTGACCCGTTCGCGACCAGAGCGCACGTACGCGAGCGTGGTCCGTGCACGACACGCGCGTGCGGTATAAAGGCCGAACGGTAAGGAGGGAATGCCAGGAACCTGCCCAACCGGCGATTCCTCTGTCTGCTGTCTGCTGTCTGCTGTCTGCTGTCTGCTCTGTCTGCTGTCTGCTCTGTCTGTTGTCTCCTCCTTTAGCTGGCTGGCTGTCTATTGCTTTGGCTGACTGGCTATCTATTGGCTTGGCTGGCTTTCTATTGGTAGGTAATATCTTTTTTTTTGATGCATTGCCATGTATTTTATTTTATTTGTGTTGGTAATTTTATTGGTTCCTTTTTTTTTCATCATATAGTATTGTCACATGTGCATTATATTTTTGTGATTTTTTTCGAAAATTGATTTAAATAACTGCAGAAAAGAATGTATTTTAATATCAATATTTTTCAGGTTTTTTTCGAAAATTGACATCAATAAGTTTCCTCTAAAATTAATCACAATAGGTTCTGCTTTTAAATCTGGTTTGTTTTATTGTTTTATTGACTGTAAAGCTGCTTACCTATACTGGTGGCTGGCTTACTATGGCTTTGGCTGGGCTCTGGGTTTCTCTGTCAGTCTCTGGGCTTCTCTGGCTTTGGCTGGGCATTAATAACAGCTTCTGCTTCAATGTACTGTACTTTTTTGACATTTTGTCGCAGATAGATGTCAATAAATTATCCTGACTTTGTGAAAATTGACAACAGCTCCAGCTTAAATGTACAGTGCATTTTTGTGCCATTTTTCTAAAAATAGATAATCTTGACTCTGCTAAAATTAATAACAACTTCAGCTTAAATGTACTGGATATTTGTTTTGACATTTTTCAAAAAATATATAATCCTGACTTTGCTAAAATTAATGACAGCAGCTGCTTAAACATGGCTTCCTTTACTATTTTATTTATGTCTGTATATGTCACAAAATAGATATTGATACATGTCCCTGATTGTGAAAAGTTAATGATAAGTAACAGCCCCTGCTTGCTTCACTTTGAAGCCCTTGGGGATATGCTACACATGCCATTGGGACATGCTATGCATGCTATACTTGAGGGGCATGTTGGGTGCATTTATGCTCCTGCACCAAAATCAAGCATAATATGTTCAATTTATTGTGTGGTGTTTCCAATTGTTTCTCACATTGTTCTTGTACCATGCATCCATTTCTCTGCTTATTTTCGAAAATTTCTAGTCACTCTCTATCTCTCCATTTCATTCTGTTATTTCTACTTTCACAGGCGGCTGCACCCAGCGGAGTTTGAAATGACTTCGACGCGCGAGCCCTTGGGCGCTAAAGGGCCGGGTGCAAGTATATGCCTTGTCTCAGAATTACACTCCTCTCTCAGTGACAATAAATTCACTGAGAGAGGCGAGTAGTATTCTTCATATTTACATAGCATGTTGACTGAAAATCATGTAGTATATTTGATTCTAGGTACTGTATTAATACATCAGTGACAATAAATTCACTGAGAGAGTATATTTGATTCTAGCTTTCTAAGAACTCTACCGAACCTTCCCTGCCATAGCCCCTAGTTGCTAACAGGGCATGCTACACACACTAACACGCACGCTATGCATGGGGACACGCATGTTATGCATGGAGACATGCATGTTATGTGAGGAGACATGCATGTTATGCGTGAGGACACGCATGTTATGAGTGGAGACACGCATGTTATCCATGAGGACAAGCATGCTATGCATGGGGACACACAGGCTATGCATGGGGACACGCACGCTATGCATGGGGATGTGCACACTATATGTGGGGACACACTATGCTTGGGGGACACGGTACGAACAAGGGACACACTATAGGGGAAAACACTACAAACAAGGGACATTCTACACATGCTATACTTGGGGGACGCGCTACAACCAAAGGACATGCTATGCACACTATACTTGGGGGACACGTTATGCATTGGGGACACACTTTGCACACTATACTTGAGGGAGATGCTACACACACTACATGTAGGGACATGCTACACATGTGGACACACTATGCATGGGGGACACACATGCTATAATTTAGGGACACGCTATGTTTAGGGACATGCTACAAACCAGGGACATGCTATGCATGTGGGACACGCCATGCACACTGTACTTTGGGACATGCTACATGTGGAGACACACTATGCATGGAGGACATGCTACGCACACTATACTTGGGGACATGTTATGTGTGGGGTCATGTCACACACCAGGGACACAATAAGCATGCTATATTCGAGGCTATGCATGGAGGACATGCTATGCATGCTATACTTGGGCACATGCAGACATGTGTAGAGATATTACCTATCTTGATGTGTTACTTATAGCTACTTTCAATTGCAATGAGATGTGTTTTACTTATCCCAAGTTTGATTTACCCAATGCATTTGATCTTGCTGATGCATTTGACCTTACCGAGGCATTTGACCTACACCCCCGTGTGAAGCATGGGTATCCACCTAGAGGTAAGGGTTCAAGAATCGAGTTAAGTTGGATATCAGAAATCGAGGTGGAAGGCAGAGGTCAGAGAGACAGAGGCCTTGCAAGTACTCACTGTGCTAAGAACAGGAAACAGTGCAAAGGGAGTCACATATCAAAGTCAATTATCTGATTGCAGAACAGAGGCATACATGACTGGGTTTTATACAAAGTGCTGAGACAACATGTCGGAAGGTAGAGGTAATTCTGGTGCGAGCAAAAGTAACTAGGATAAATGGAGTAAGTAACTAATATGGAACAAGAGGAACTACAAGGGGGTGTTGGGTAGAACTAAGAACAATAGGCAAAAGAACAAGGGGCATGTAGGTCTAATTGATAGTGGAACAAATGGATCTCCTGATGCTCCAGAATTGCTATGCTGAGGATTAAGTAGGAAAGGGTGGTGAATAGAGTCAAAAGTGGAAGTATGTGAATAGTAAAGAACAAGGGGATCAAAAGGTCAAAGTGTGGACGTTGTGGAATAGAGCCAGAGGAGGCATGGAGGTACCAGAGTTGGTCAAGCAGCATGGTCATAACATTACCTACCTTGATGTGTTACTTAGAGCTACTTTCAATCAATAAGATGCGTTTTACTTATCTGAAAGAATTTTCCTTATCTGAATGTGTTTGACTTATCCCAAGTTTGATTTACCCAAGGTGTTTGACCTTGCTGATGCGTTTGACCTTACCAAGGCGTTTGACTTGCACCCCCGCGCGAAGCGCGGGTATCCACCTAGTCTATAGTATAAAGTTCTAGGGGGGGCGGTTGTGGGCCTCACTATATGAAAACAGCACGCTCTGCTGACATAATCCTGACATAATCCTGACTAAGATGCAAACAAACCACGCACTATGCCGGAGTTTGAATGCGAGCGGCGCAGCCGAGCGACCAAGCAGCATTCCTGGTCACGTGACCGGTTCGCATCCAACGTTGCTGCACGCGCGCACCCACCTTCCCTCGACCCTCCTGCTGCCATTTCCTCTGGTCCAACTGGCAACCTCTGGCTCTCCTGCCCACTGTCTCTGTGCCTGCTGGACCTGTCTGTCTGCTGCTGGATCTGTTCTGCTGCTGGTTCTCTGTGTCTGCTACTGGATCTCTGTGTCTGCTGCTGGATCTCTGTGTCTGCTGCTGGCTCTCTCTGTATCTGCTACTAGCTCTCTCTGTGTCTGGCTCTCTCTGTGTCTCTTACTGGGGCTCTCTGTCTCTCTACTGAGGGGGTAAATATTGTTAATATTTTCGCTTTTTTATCCTCTTTTGACTTCTTTTCACCCTAGGCTGCTCCTCTCATTGCCTCCCACCTTTCTGGATGGTAATTACTGGCTCTGGTGTGTTTTTTCCTATCATATCTATCATTTCTTCCAATAATTTTCGCTTTTTTATCCTCTTTTTGTCTTCTTTTCAGGCCCCTCTCTCAATGCCTCCCACCTTGCCTGTCTGATATTGCTGCATCTGGTGTGTGTCTTGCTATTGTTTTCATATAGTGAGACCCACAACCGCCCCCCCTAGAACTTTATACTATTGATTGCTATTTCTTGCTGTAATTTTCGCTTTTTTAATCTCTGTTTGACTTCTTTTCAGCTTAGGTTGCTCCTCTCATTGCCTCCACCTTTCTTGGTCATCACTACTGCCTCCTGTGTGCTCTTTCCTTATCATATCTGTCATTTCTTCCCCTAATTTTCGCTTTTTTATCCTCTTTTTGCCATCTTTTCAGCCCAGGTTCCTCCTCTCAGTGTTTCCCACCTTTCCTGTCTGCCATTGCTGCATCTGGTGTGTGTCATGCTATCATATTTGTGTTGTTTTGACATTTATTAGGATCAGCTTCTCTCCATGGTATTTCTTCAAACATTTTCGCTTTTTGAACCACTTTTTGACTGCCTTTCAGCCTGGCCTGCTCCTCTTATTGCCTCCCACCTTTCTTGATCATCATCATAGCCTGTGGTGTGTTTTTTTCTGACATTTATTGCAATAAGTTTTCACTTTTTATCCTCCTTTTTTTTTTTTTTTTTTTTCTAGCCCAGGTTCAGGGCTCCCACCATTCCTGTGTGTCATGGCTGCAAGTGGTATGTTTCTTGCTCTCATATCTCCTTCTTTTTTTGATATTTATTAGGATCAGTGTCTCTTTGTTTTTGATTGTTATTGTTTTTTTATGTATATATATACTGTATATTTGTCAAAATAGATATCAAAAAATTTCCTTGACTTTGCTAAAAATTAATGACAACAGCCTCTGCTTGCAAAATGTAAGTGTATTTCTCTATTCTCCATGGTAAACCCTCTGACATTTATTTATTTTCTTTGCCCCTACAATAAGTTCACTTTTAGGCTCTTAGGGTTATGCTACATATGGGGACATACTACAAACAAGGGACATGCTCTGCACACTATACTTGGAGGACATGCTACACTCAGGGGACACACTACACATGGGAGACACACTACAAACAAGAGATATGCTACACATGATATACTTGGGGGACATGCTATGCACAAGGGTGTTACGTATTGTGATTTCTGGAACTCAGAACTCGAAAGGACGGTGGCTTCAACTTATGTGTTGCGCCCCCAATGAACTATCGTCTTAAGTATTTCAGATTGTACGTCCAAAGTCGGAAGGCGGAAGGCTAAGACACGGAGGTGAGCTACGCTACTCGCTGTGCTAAGAACAGGAGATAGAGCAAAGGAAATCGTGTATCGAAGGTGATTATCTGATTGCAGAATAACGAGCATACGTGAGGGCTTTTATACAAAGAGCGGAGTCAACAGGTAATGGGGTAGTACTAAGCATATTCCGAAGAAAGTGGAAGTCAGATAAGATATATGGGGTAAGTAACTAACTGAGAACAAAGAGCTAAAAGGGGGTGTAGGGTAGAGTCAAGAACAATGGGTAAAAGAACAAGGGGACAGAAAGCATATCTGACATAATGGAACAATAGGGACCGATCATATGGTCTTGCTGTGCTGCGAGTTGAGTCTGATAGGTCCAAGTAATAGAGTCGAAAGAAGAAAGGATATAACAAGGGGTAGGATTGTCGGAATTATTGGGATGTCGGAAAGGAGGTGGAACTGAGTGTCAGAAGTCAAAAATTCATGGTCATAACAAAGGGACATAATGCACATATACTTGGGAGACACACTATACATGGGGGACACACTACACATGGGGGACACCTTACACATGGGGAACACACTACGCATGGGGGACATGCTATGCACACTATACTTGCGGGACACACTACACTCTGGGAACACATGCCATACATAGGGACATGCTACCCATGAGGGGCTCACAGATATGGAAGAAATGGGTGGAGACATTACCTACTCTGATGCGTTATTTAGAGCTACTTTCAATTGTGATAAGATGTGTTTTAATTATCCAAATGATTTTACTTATCCCAAGTTTTATTTACCCAATGTGTTTGACCTAACCATGGGTATCCACCCTAGCCGTGGTCCAAGCACATTCAGGCTCATCGCATGGGTCCCCCCGGTGTAAGGAGGGATGCCTCCCTGTGGTGACCAACTGTGCAGAACTACAAACACTGCTGATAGTGAGCAGGAAAGAGGAGTCTCTATTACTAATCTAAGTGGACCCTGGCACAACATGACATCATACTAAAGGACAAGAAAAACCTATAATCTCCAACTAGAGAGTGTAGCTCTCTTTGTCAGGGGACACCCTGTTTTCCATTTCCAGTTCTGACACCACACCCAGTTCCGACTCCATTTCCGACTCCGCTTCCGGTTCCGATTCCATCTCCGCCTCCGCTTTCGGAAATGATTCCGCTTCTGGGAGAACTTCCACCAGTTCTGTTCGCCTTGCCAGTTCCACTCCAATTTCCGACTTCCACTCCCGGAACAGTGTCGGAAATCAAGCGACTCGCATAATAAGTGGCATCAAGGGTCTATCAAGGGTCGGGGGGATGCAGGGTTGATGGCGGGTGCCAAGTGTTGTCCCTGGCTGCGCAGCGTAGTATAATACGGGCTCGCTGACATTGGGGGGTCCTTAGACTTTTCTCTTTGGATTTCCCCTTGTCAGGTGAGAATCCCCTCTCTTGTATACTCCGTTCATTTATACATACTTTGGATTTCCCCTTGTCAGTTGTGTGGTAGTGTGATCTCCACAACTAGCCAGGGTTGCCCTCACAGAGTGGTGAAAGGGGAAATGGGGGTAACAAGGTGCAGGAAATACACAAGTCCCGATTATCAGAACACCATCGAAAGAGGGTTGAGCAGAGGAGGTAGTAGCCCAGCGATGACTGCCAAGTCAGCCCAAAGATGTCGATCGTGCGTTGATGGAACAGTGAGAATCGGTTGCCAAACCAAGCAATGCCGATCGGAACAAACATGGAGGTGGAGTGGGAAATGGGAGAACAGAGCATCTGAGTATGAGAAATAAACGCGTCATGACATTGTCATGAGGATTTGAATGGTGGAATCGGCCCCGTAGCGCCATGCTGTGCGGCCTTATAAGCAGGGGATTAGGATGTGCATGGACCACACGGCGAGATAGGGCCCAGACCACAGAGATCACATCGGGGGACCCATTACATCCTTATGCCTTTCCCCTCACATTAGGACTCTACATTGTTGGACTCTGAAGCTAGGAGGGTGGTACTGTCATGACCCATTTATTCTTGTATCAAGTTACCCCCATTTCCCTTTCATGCCTCCATCTCTAAGTTTTCTCTGTTTGCCCTTCACCGGATTCACCGAATGACCATTCACTACTTGCATCATTTTCCAGTAGTCACGCCATTAAACACAATCGACATCCCCTACCTGGTGTGATGGCTCATCACTGACCCTGTCACCTTCCCAATTAAACCCCCTTTGGGTGTTCATATGGCTGGCATGCATTCGTGTGATGTCCTACCTGTAGATCATGCAGACCAAGAGCCCGTGCAGGGTAACATGTATGCAGGTCTCAAGGCATGTTTTCTTACATAGGTACCTTTGTCCTCTTTCCTCCCCGTCATTTCATGTTTGCACTCCTCCTTAGTTCTGTTTCATCTATTTGGAAGTTGCAACGTGCAATCCCGGTGTTCAATGTGGATGGAAGCCCCAATGAGTCAGGGTCAATCATGGAGATAGTAGACACAATTCTCTGCTACGATGGACACACAGAACGCACTTCCTTTGCAGTCACCAGCCTGGGGAAGCAAGACATCATCCTTGGGTTTACCTGGCTTCAGGAGCACAACCCGGAGATCAATTGGCAGACTCGGAAGGTACTGATGAGTAGATGGCCAGCCAAGTGTCACATGTGCCGGTCGGAAGTGCGGAAGGAGCACCAGGAGCAGTGGAAGACCGAACGGCTCATACAGACATGTCGTTCTGGCCCCCATCCACTGCTTGTAGAAGAAGACTCGGAAGCTGAATTTGAACTGGATCCCACTTCAAATTCCGATTCCGATTCCGACTCAGACGTCATCCGGCTCAGCCCGGAAGAGACTCTGGCGGAGGGGGAGCGGTTGCTGTACGTAAACCTTCCACCGGAAGCAGAACACATCCGCACCACCAGAAACATTTCACAATGCCTTGCTGAAGCCTCCAAGAAGCATGATAAAGTGGAGGTGGAAATTCCGGAGTACCTGCGGGAGTTCGAGGTTGTCTTTGCCAAGGCGTCATTTGATGCCCTGCCTCCGCGAAAGCTGTGGGACCATGCCATCGAGTTGGAGCCTGGGTCAAAGCCCACCAACTTCAATGTCTACCCGCTGTCACCCAAGGAGCAGGTAGAGCTCGATGCATTCCTTGCGGAAAACCTCGGTACAGGGAGGAGGATGCTCGGGTGGATCTCATTGGAGCTGTGGAGACAGAATTCATTCTCCAGAAGGCACTCCCCAGTCTCACACCACGAGAAGTGCTCGTTCATGCACTGTTTGAGGAGCAGGAGGTACGCACCCCTTGCAGTGTAGCAGTGCAATTTGAAACAGCATGACGTACTTGGAGCTGAATCGCGCTGCCAATATAGTTGCGAGGCAGCTTTCCTGTGGTCCTGGATCAGTCGTCTCAGTTTACATGAATCTTTCCATCGAGCTCATAGTATCCCTGCTTGCGGTGCTCAAGTCATGTGCGGCATATGTCACCCTCAACCCCGATTTTCCAATGGAGAGGTCTGAGTTTATCATCAAGGATGTCTACACTCCGTTTGTGCTCACCCATGCATCTTTCACCTCACGCTTCTGATCTCCCACTGTGGTAAGGTTTATTGCTACTTGAAACACATACTTAATAACTCATGCATATCACCAAAGATCCTCGAGCGTATTCTGCATGACAATGCTGCTGGGTCTCCTTCATCTTTACTTACAATTTTTATTCTAGAATCTTTTTCTTTTTGTCCAAATTTACCATATAATGAATTAAGCATTAGTTTAGCAACTTTTTAATATTAGAAACATTACAAATAGCAGTTTTTGTAGTATTAGATTTATTACTTTTTTATATATTTTTTGATCGCAAACCATTTCTGCTATTATAAATAGAACGATCTAGATGTTTAATTATAAACTCTCGCTCCGCGGCGATCGAAATAATTTATCACCTTTCTTGCAGAATAAAAACTAGCAGAATTATAATAATAAGTATCTTGACTTTTCCTATATCCGATATTACCTCCTAAAAAGACGAAAACTTGAACATTAAGCAGTCCTCGAATCATGCTGCCTACATGATATACACGTCAGGTTCGACAGGGACACCCAAAGGGGTGGTTCTGGAGCACGGTGCTGCCGTAACTGGATTACTCTCAGCACTGAGAATTGATGGACTACGCTCACTCTTGTTCTACAACCTGGTGTTCTCTGCTGTGCAGCGCACTATCTTCTTGACACTCACACAGGGAGGCTGTCTGTGTTTGGCTTCCAAGGAGAGCCAGACTGTAGCTCTAGCAGAGACCATCAACAAGATGGACGTTACACTGCAGGCATATAAACATTTTCTTGTCTGAAAAACTGTTGAAAAAACTGTGAAGATTTTCCTAATATTTTTAGTGTTTTTTTATATAAAAAAAAACTATAATAAAATTTTGTGTTTTTATTAGAATTTGTTGAGCAAGAAAATTGTAAAAAAATTCAAAGTTTTTTTTTTTCAGGGGTTTTTATGGGTTTCTTTGTGTTTTCACAAAGAAACTTATAAAAAGACATAAAAAAAACCCTGCAAAAAACTTTAAACTTTTTTACAATTTTCTTGCTCAATGAATTCTAACAAAAACAAAAAAATTTGTTGAAGTTTTTTTACATTAAAAACACTAAAAAAATTTGGAATATCTTTACAGTTTTTTGAACAGTTTTTCAGACCAGAAAATTTTTATATGCCTCCAGTGTTAATACCATTGGCATAACCTCATCCACGGCCTTGCTCCTCACACTGGAACCAGTACCCTCACTGAAACGTATGACCCTCATAGGGGAGAAAGTGGGTTCAGCAGTGGTGAAGCTCTGGGCAGGAAAACTCGACCTTCAAGCGGGGTACGGTCTGAGTGAATGTACACAGCTCAACTGGAGAGCCAACGTCCAACCTGAAGGCAATCCGAACGAAGTGGGACATCCATAAGATGTCAGATATCAAGATTCACATTTCCAAAAGTGAACTACCATGTCAGGAAATGGAGAGGAGAAATCTCGCCATGAAAAAGACGATACTATCGTTGTCGAAGCGTGTATGCATTCCGCAGTACTGGCAGCCGTTACTCTGCGCTGCTGGTGGTGCGGAAAGGGAATGGGGATGGCGTCGCTGTGGCAGCCATTCTGTCTCTGCGGTCGGTCGCATTGCATTCTGCGTGGGGTTCGTGGTCGTTGGAGGGAGCTTGTCGACTGCGCTCCCGTCCTCATTGCTGGATGTTGGGTTTATTTGTTCTCACCCATGCAAGGTTTGCCGGAGGGGGAATGTTTATTTCCTCTCACCTGTGAGTAGCGCCGACCATCTAATGTGCTGAATCCCTGAATGTTGTGTATTTTCCTCAGCTCAGTCAGCCAAGCGGTGGCCACACAGGCTCCGGCCATTGCCCACGACGATGCAGTTGGTGACAATATCCAGGCACATCGTGTACTTATACATTGTCATCGATAGCCCTGCCCAAGACATATGTTAGTCAACCAGCAACTCAAGAATGACATTGCACCATTCACTTGGTATCGAGATGTTCGCTCCACTGGCTTTTGATCCAGTCATCATCACAGCTGCGGAAGAGATACTTTCCAGGATCAGGCCCTTCGAATAGGTCTCCGCTGCGCCAGCCACCGTCGGGCATATGCAGGGCATGATAAGTGGTACTACTACTGTCCAGCTGATATTTGAGCTCGACAAACCTGTTTCATAGACGCCAGGAGGGTGGCAGGGCTTTATCAATGAGCATGAGCAGATGTCAAGCACCTTCAAAGCTGCTATCATGATACCCACCTTCTAGGCAAGCCGACACCTTTGTCAGTATCATGGCCGTTACAGTATGGCCATGTGTTGAAACAGCAAGATAGTACCTGCTGACCTCTGTGTGTCTAATAGTTGTGCATTTATGCAATATGACACATCCATTCTCCTTGAAATACTTGATGGGAGGGTAAGCTACAAAGAATGGTTGTAGGATTCATTACTGTAAAAATAACTCCCTGCCGTCTCAAACACCTTCACATGCTCCTCAACCGTGACCCTGGCGAACCCTTCATACTCAGGGGGATTTATGGTGGGAAGGATTGTTATGTTCACTCCAAGGAGCTTGTTTGTCAGCTTCTGTGTCTAACAAATTGCTTGTTGAAGGATACCACATGACTACTATAGTGCATGGAATGGCCTGGAGGACAAAATCAGCAAAAGGTATGCCTATAAATATACGTGCTTAGCTTGATTGATGCAACAGGACACATACTGGATCTAATATGCCTTCAGAAATTTGGTAATTGAAGACCTGTAGACATACCGTATGGCGGTATGTGTCGTGAATGTTAGCACCTTATATTAGATAGAAGCGCCCAGGAGCCAGTACTTGTGAGAGAGTCTACACAATTATTGAGCTGTATGATCTAAGTGGAAATTCAATAGAATGACTTGCATTGTTTGAAATAGTGAGTTTTCACAGACTCAAACTCACGGAGTGACTTTGCACAGAGCGCGGAGTCACGTTGCAAAATTGAAGCGCGACCAATCGGCCTACTTTAGTCCCAGACTCCATAGTCTTGGATGGAGACTTGAAGTTCACGTCCATATTCTGGCATGAGCTCCAACGACTCATGGGGATGAAACTCCTCATGTCCACTGCGTTCCATCCTCAAACGGATGGCGCGACCGAATGGGCAAACTGTTCGATAGGCCAGGTCCTTCGATCAGTTGTCAAAGATGACCAAAAGGACTGGGCCAACAAGTGCCCAGTGGTCGAAGTTGCATTAAACAGCAACGTCAGCTCAACAACAGGGTTTGCACCTTCAAACTGAACCAGGGATACATGCCGCGGATCGACCTGGCAATGGCCACGGACACTCCCTTCATGGGAGTGACGAAATTCGCACGTCAGGCTCGATGGACCCTGATGGCAGCACACGATGCAATCATGGAGCATCACGTGACGCAGACATTTCATGCTAATAAGAAACATCGCGAAGGGGACATGTATGTGGTGGGAGACATTGTATACCTGTCAACCCAAAACCTGACCCTGCCAAAAGGGAGGGCCAGGAAGCTAATACTGCGATATGTAGGACCATATCACCTGAAGGAGGCCCACAATGATACCTCAACGGTAACCCTCGAGTTGCCAGAGGAATTGGCGAGCCAGCACATCATGCCAACATTTCATACCAACCTCATACGAAGGTATGAGGCAAACAACGATGATCTATTCCCTTGTCGAGAAGCAAACATTTTATGACTTTGGGGCGAACGACGAAGAAGAGTGGCTTGTTGACAATATCTTATCCCATTGATGGATAAACTTGAAAGACCTAGAGTTCCAAATCAGGTGGACTCTAGGGGACGTGACATGGCAGCCCATGTCATCATGTCATCGTGTAAGGATCTTGAGGCCCTAGATACCTATCTAGAGCTTCGAGGCATGGCCAAGCCGTGCAACCTGCCT
The DNA here is from genome assembly GCA_015179125.1 of Gautieria morchelliformis. Lineage (NCBI taxonomy): Eukaryota > Fungi > Basidiomycota > Agaricomycetes > Gomphales > Gomphaceae > Gautieria > Gautieria morchelliformis. The sequence goes on along the minus strand of WHVA01000039.1, from coordinate 46,854 downwards.
AAATGGCATTAAGACGCGTTGGTCACATGTGATCACGTGATGCGCCAAGCCACGGTGCTATAAATTTTCACCTCGGATCTCTCCGAGGGTGCTTCACTTCTTAAGAAGCAACCACCACCATCTTCTAATGAAGATGGATGGCATCAAAGAAGTCATGGACGTTGAGCCATCAACGTCCATGCCACAACCAACGGCCACAAAGAAGGGGGCCGCCATGGTATTCTCAAAAAAGATAGCTCCCAAAAACTGGGAGATAGCATCGTGGAATGATGGACTCGCTATTATCCATTCAGATAAATGCGAATGTTGCGAATCATACGCAACCCACTTAGCAGAGTCATTGAACCCCGGTAAGCTCCGGATTGTAGAAGATGATATCGCCTATGCCATTGAGGACGCCTGGCCCTGGATCACCAAGGGGGCCAGGCGGATGGCAGTCAAGGATGCTCAAGCAGAGATTGAGCGCCTCAAGCGGGCCCTGGTGTCCGAGCGTGAGTGAGTCTCGACTCGGGACGACAAGATCCACGAGTTGAAATAACAACTCGAGGATACCAGGTGGATGCTCCCCGCCCTGCCACGGCCAAAGGCTCAGCCTGTGGGCGGCCCATAATCCTGCCTGATGGCTCCATTGCCATCGTGTGAAAAATGGGTGGCACTAGCCCCAGGGGCCACGCCCCTCTGGATGGGCCTGGCCAGCCGCATCACAGAGCCTGGAGCGGCACCTGTCGAGGGCACCCATGCAGCGTCCAGGGAGGCAACGGTCACGATGCTGTTGGCCACGACAGCAACATGCGAATCATAGGTCGCCGACATCCTGGATAGGTGGCAGTCTGACATGTCAATCTGGGACGATTATGACCCAGACTGGCCTGTACATGTTTCCAAACGGAAACATAAAAAACATCTCCCACCGCCAGTCATGGTAAATGGACTGGCGGATGAACTAGAATGCGTCAAGGCCGTGTATCTAGTGGAGTCATCGGCGCACGGCGTTGCGTCGGGAGTTGTACAACGCTACCTGGGGGAAGGGGAGCCATTGAGACATGGAGATCCACCGAGCTCTGTGATAGGCTGCTTGCCGCAGCCTCTGGGCAGATCGGTCCCTCGGGTCACCGAGTGGTACCACACCTGCCCGATCACCGAGCAGAGGTTTTTAGACCTCCTCGTGCGTGCCAGGGACACTCCGGTTGACCAGCACACGCTGGAAATGAACACGGCATTCTGGCGCCTCCGCGAAGAGGGCCCCCGTAAGCCCTGTCCAACTTACATAAACATTTTGGATGGTACACCCAACAATATCGTCACGGTGCTTAACGGGTGGTGGTCCAATGCCAAAGGAGTCCGTCCCGCCATCCGTGATGATGTGGAGGGTGGGATCAACACATCGAGGGATACTTTCAGCGACTTCAAGACAAGGAAGTCACAAACGCCGCTGCATGCACAGGGCAGCAGCGGCATAAACAGGGACTGAAGATGTCCCAGCGCACCTGTGAGCACTTTGGAACAGCTTGACAAGGAGCGGCTCGCGTCCCGGCCCCTGGATCCGCAACCTGATCCGGCCACAGAGGCTGCCTTCATCCAGGAGATGGGAATCAACCCATCTCTTGAACGTGTCCATATCAATCCGCCGGACCCGGCCCATCTACATCCGCTCACGTGGATGCGATGCACGTGGATCCCTGGCCCTTGCCAGCTCCATATGAGGATGTCCCAATGGACGACTCGCCTTCAGCTGAGGACAAAGACCTCAATGACGACATCTATGGAGACTAGAGTTCTCTATAGTGGGGGAGAGTGTAAATATAGATATTTACCTGTGTTGCTGCGAGGCAACACATAATAGCTGGTAGCCTACATAGTGCCAGTGGGTCCTCGTGGACCCACTGTATAGTTCTTGTGTGGGAATCCCCCGGGATTCCCCAACTTATCTCTACTTGTAACTGTCACTATGTCGTACTAGAATCACCACCGTTTGGTCGAGTTCTGTTACCTAGTGATACCACAAGTAATATGTCATACTTCTTACACAGTGAGACACATATGACAGTCCATGACATGGACACTGACGCATCTCATGGGACTCGGGCCTAAGTACGTCATGAAGTTCAGCGGAATATCAGTGTGATCATGGCAGAGAGGTGGCTTACTATTGGTTTATAATAAAGGATGAGCAATGTAGAGAAAGGATGAGAGAGAGAAGAAACTCAGTGCGGCAAGCTACAGGTGGGTGCAGAATTTGTCCTGTGTAAGCATGCTCCATGTTATGACCATGCTATTCCAACACTCAGTTCCACTTCCTTTCCAATGTTCCGATACTTCCAACAGTCCCACCCTCTAAAGATGTGGATCTAAGCCTTTTATCACAAGGGCACAAAAGAACTTGACCAAGGTGTGGTATTCCGAATGCTACGTAGTGACAGTTGTAAGGTAAGATGTGATGGGAACCGCTGGCCGGTTCCCATGCATGAACTGTACAGTGGGTCCCTACCCTCCCCCTCTATGAACAACTTCAAGAGTTATAGAGGTCCTCCATGATGGAGTCCTCTAATGAATCTGATACAATGATGTCGGCATCGTAATGGGCCAATGCGACTCCGCTGGGGGCACCTCCATGTCTGTGGGGGTGTTTGGGTGCGGTGGATATACCTCACCAACAGCGGGGGTATCTCCCTGGTCGTCGAGGCCGGTGTCTTCACAGAGTATGGCCTCGATGGCCAGGTCATCGGCCTGTGGGGGTGGCTGGATGCTCGCAAGCTCCTGGTCGAGCTGGGTGTGAGTGAGTGGTAATGGTGCTGCAACTCTCACATGGCTAGTCTCGAGGATATTTTGCTGACCCTCTCGGGTGGTGGCACTGAATGCTGCGCCAGTGAGACTGCGCTGAATGTATTGTTCAATGCGAGCCACTCGCTTGCGGGACGCCGGCATAGCAGGCTAGCCACCGCGCGATCTTGGCGAGCGGGATGTCTGGGCCAGCCCGGCCTCTTATGGGATATGGGCCCATGATGGACAGCCGGAGGCTGGTGCTCTGCGGCATCAGGCACTCCCTGGCATTGATGAAGCTCGACAATTGGTCGGTTGAGCCGAACAAGTCAAAGAGCCTCAACTTGAGGGGTGACGTGACCCCTTTGACTCAGGGTGCAAGGGCCTTCAACCACATCCAGACATCCATGTCTGCGAGGTTAAGGCTTCCATCTGCGTTGTCATGGATGGTGGAGGGAATTCCTTCGGGTTTATGTATCCAACCCTTCAGGATGGCCACGATGCCGAGTGGGGTACCGCTCACTATCAGGAAACAATCCCATTTGGGATTGCGAGCACGCTGTTCGCGCTTGATGCACTTGAACACACCCATCATTTAGTGCATGCGCAGGAACTGCGGCATGTCCTTCGCATGCAATCAGAGCTCGATGAAGCGTGCGTCATTGAGTGGGCAGACATCGTACCACTGCATATGTCACTGCAGTGCCTTTCCTACAGGATGTGGTAGGAAGCCTGTCTTGGAGATCAGTGGGTCTCCAAGTGGTATGGGCTCCCCTTCCCCCAGGTAGGGAGGGTGAACTGTCCCCGCCGGTGGTGGCAGGTCCATGTGAGGCCTGATGTACTGGGCCTCGACCAATGCTACCTGCTGTTGCAGGGCAAGGTCATTGATGATGTGCGACGTGATGCTGCTAGGTATGCATTGATCACGCTCTCCCTTGAATGGCCAGGCCATTGTACATGTTGGGGGTTCCGCGCAATTTCTTGCGCTTCTTTTTTGGCTGCTCAGCTATACGCTGAGGCCTGTCCGGATCATATGTCTTCCAGACGGAGGAGTCGGACTCCCATCCATCCGGGATGTTGTATGCCACCTCAGACGGTGTGCTCTGCCCCTCCATTGATGTTAGGGTGGGAGCAGATATTTGGGATTCCAGTCCCCAGGCTGCGCACGCTGGCAAGGGTGCCGTCGCACGAGGTGATGATGGGCTGGCCACAGACTCTGTGGCCCGGTCCTGGCGTGGCCTTTTCAAGGCAGTGTGTGTGAGCTGGATGTTACGACCGTTCATTTCCGACTTCCGACCTTCAGTTCCGCACCACTTTCCGCCCCTCCAATATTTCCGACATTCTGCCCATTGTTCTATTCCCTTGTCCTTTCGACTCTATGACTTGGACCCCCGGACCCACCTCACCATTCATCAAGACCATATGTCCAGTCCTCCTTGTGTTTCGTTGTCAGATATGTTTTTCCGACCCCTTGTTCTTTGACATTGTTTTACCTTACCCTGAATCCCCCTTGTAGTCCCATTGTTCCCAATTAGTTAGTTCCCACGCATTGTCTACTCGACTTCCACTTCCCCCGGAATTTGCTTAGTACCATATCATTACCTGTTGTCTCAGCTGTTTGTATAAAAGCCTGTCATGTATGTCTCTTATTCTGCAATCAGATAATCACCTTCGATACTTTATTTCCTTCGTTATATCTCCTGTTCTTAGCACAGCGAGTCACAAAACCTCAGTCTCTCCGCCTCCCGTCTTCCGCCTTCCGCCTCAGTTCCGACTCAAGTTCCGACCAACCTCTAGTTCAGTACTTTCCGACTTCCAATTCATTTCCAAAATACTTAGGACGATAGTTCATTGGGGGCGCAACCTACAAGTTGAAGCCGCTGTCCTTTCCAGTTCCGACTTAGTGGAAATCTTGATACATAACACTGGAGCACCTTAAGCTGCTCCTCTAGCTCTTTTACCTTGGTGCACTTGGCGCACTTGGCGTTGAGTGGGTTATCACGGTGTTTTTCTTTTTGTTTTCTGCCAGGGAGGGGAAATCTGCTAGCAGACGACCTCCCTTTCTGGAGACAGTGTGGGGATTTTACCCACTAAACCCCCCCCTCCCCTCCTCGTTGGCTGGGCTCCCTTGTCACTGGCCTGGCTTCCGAGGTTTGCCGCCCCACACTCGTGGCCCGTAGGGCCACAGTCAGGTTTGATGTGGATCTGATCCCACACAGCTCTTGGCTATTAGTATCAATAATGATGATGATGTTAAAGTAATTTCTAAGTATTTTTATGTTTTTCTGTTTTCACTTGTCTTCCGTCTCTCCGTCTGGGAGCCCCTTGTCCCACCTTTTGATGGTCAAGTTACCTTTGCGTAGTGCCACTGTGAAGTCTGTCTGCGCCCATTTTTCCTTGAAGTGCTTTATATCTTGTCTTCTCCTTTGCTTTTCTTTTCTTATCAGGGCCTTTGAGTGTTCCCTTTGTATCAGGTGGTTTATTTCTGCCACCCATATTGCCTTCACTTCTTTCTTTGTGGAGGCTTTTTCTCCAATTGTCGATTCATTTCTTATCTTCCATAGGAGCCATGGTGTTTCTCGGACCAGGTCCTTGTATTTTTGTAGCATTGTGGTTGAGGAGAAGCATTCTGGTTTCTTTATTGCTCCTAGACCCCTTATTAGAATTTCATTCGGGTGTATCTAATCGTTTACCCCTTCTTTTAACTCTGTTGTCTTGTTCCAGAGTGTTTCTGCTGCTTCCCAGACCTCCGACCGGCCTACGGTTTGGCATTCGAACCAGATGTGGTTCATTGTTTCCATGCCTCCACATTGCTTGCAGGTGACCCTATCTTCATAGCCGGGTATGTTCTTCCAGTATACTCCAACTCGTAACCTTCCGTGTAGCAATTTCCACAGGAAGTCTGCAATATTTCTCCTTATTGTGGGCAACTTTAGCGTCTTCCATATTGCCCTTTCCGATGGGTTTACACCCAATGTCTCTTGTAGCTCTGTAAGGGCAACCCTAGCTAGCTGTGGAGATCACACTACCACACAGCTGACAAGGGGAAATCCGAAGTATGTATAAATGAACTGAGTGTACACAGAGGGAATTCTCACCTGACAAGGGGAAATCTGAAGAGAAAAGTCTAAGGACCCCCAATGTCAGCGAGCCTGTATTATACTACGCTGCGCAGTCAGGGACAACACTCGGCACCCGCCATCAACCCTGCATCCCCCTGGCCTCCTTGACCCTCGACCGACCCTTGATGCCACCTACTACGGGAGTCGCTTGACTTCCGACACTGTTCCGAGAGCGGAAGTCAGAAAGTGGAGTGGAGCTGGAAAAGCGAACAGAACTTGTGGAAGCTCTCCCTGAAGCGGAACCATTTCTGAAACCGGAGTCAGAAATTGAAGTGGAACTGGAAGTGGTGTCGGAAATGGAGTCAGAACTTGGTTTGGAACTGGAAAACAGGGTGTCCCCTGACAAGCTCTGCCTTTGTTTCAACCAGCTTTTTCTTCCCGGTTTTTGTTACTGGGTCAATCTTTTTTCCTCTCATTATTAGCTCATAGGCTAGTTTTTGCATTAGAGTTTGCAACCTCGCCCCTGGAGCTCATAGTCTCTCGGGACGGCCAGGTCTATGTCATCTGCTTCACTTTTGTTCACACCTTCTGAGGCTAGCCTATCTGCCTCTTCGTTTCCTTTGATGCCGGCGTGTCCCTTCACCCATTCAAAGGTGGTGACTGTGCCCCTTATTGTCAGTTCGTATTTTATTTTCTTGAAGATATCGGTGTTGTCTATGTTGAGCCAAGCCATGTCTTCCCCTTTGTTTAATCCTTCGACTATTCCAGCTGCTGCGTAAGTAGAGTTGGTTTTTATTTTCAAGGGGTCTCCTTTTGGTATCATTTCTAGGGCCTTTAGGATCGCCAATAGCTCCCCCCTTTGGTTTGTCTGTTTTTCACCAGACACTCTTATTGCCTTTGTATAGTTTTCGTTTTCTTGGCAGTATATTCCTGCTCCTGTTCTGGCCGACCCCGTGTATGGGTTGAGGCATGAACCATCTGTGTAGACTTCCCATTCTGTTCCTGTTGTGTGGTGTTTTCTATAGGTTGGCTTTGCTTGCCATTCCTGTTTTTGCTCTTTGCCCAGGAATATCCTTGTTGCATTCTCTGGGTGTTCCCTTTCTGTTATGTCAGGGTTTGCTACATTTTCGCCTGTCTTTGTGAAGTGTTTATATTTTCTTTTCCTCCCTGCTGTGTGGTCTAGCCCGTCTATGTAGGGGTTTCTTTTTCAGGGTCACATTTTTCAGGGTAACCTTTGTATAGGTTCTTTGCCATATTTACGCAGGTGCAGTGGTTTTTGCATTTTCTCTCTGAGGGTATCTCCCCCTTTTTGCCCTTAATAGGACATTGATTGTGACTATGTCATGGTTTTTTCTCAGGCACTTTGCTGCCTTTTTGTTCCATTTGTAGTTGTTGTCCGGCTTGACAACGTTGTGCCAGACTGTCATTTTCTCATATCTGTTTATGTCTCTGCCATCTTCAGCATCTCTTTCAGTGATGTTGGCAGGCTTGAGTGTAAACCCTTGTTTGGTTCTCCATGTTTGCTTCTACCAGCTTATCCTCAACTCTGCGTCTACCTTCAGGACTGCTTTGGGGTTGATGTCTTTGAATATGAGTTTGTCCGCTATCCAAGCCCAGTCTGGGCATTTTTCTGGTATGGGTATGTATTTTTGTAGCCACATTATGTGTATTGCGGTGAGCCTTGCTTTTATGTCTGGGATACCAAGGCCCCCGTCTTCTCGATTGGCCGTGGCAACTTTTAGCTCCATGAGCCCTCTTTCGTTCCCATCCCATACGAAGCTCTTCATGTTTTTGGTCATTTCTTTTTCTACGTCTTTGGGCATCCCATTTACTGTTGCCAGGAACCAGCTCCTTGACGTGACCAGTGCTTTTAGTATTAGTTCTTTTCCTTTTAGGGAGGTGTGGCTTCTTGCCCATATGTCCATTATTGCTTTCTGCTTATCTATTATGTCTTTCCATTTATCTTTTATGGAGACTTTGTTTCCAACCCATGACCTGAGGGTTCTCATAGGCTCTCTGTCTTTTTTTGACTTTCACGTGGTCGGGCAGTCTTTCGTCTCCCACCATTCTTGTAGTTATTACTTTATTTCTGAAGTCTTCGCTCCCTATTGGCAGCGCTTCCATTTTGTCTAGGTTGAAAACCGCTGTGGAGGCGATTTCAAACAAGTGTACTGTTTTCATGACACTTTTGTAGCTGTCTTTGGCCTGCATATATATTATCGCGTGATCTGTGAATAGCTTGGCTATGAGTTTCCTTATCCCCTGTGGGGAACAGTGTCAGGGGACGCCCTGTGTTCCATTTCCAACACCCATTCCAGTTCCGCTTCAACTTCCAACTCCGCTTTCGGAAACGGTTCCGCTTCGGGGAGAACTTCCACCAGTTCTGTTCACTTTGCCAAGTCCACTCCATTTTCCGACTTCCGCACTCGGAACAGTGTTGGAAATCAAGAAGCCCGGGTAGTAGGCGGCATCAAGGGTCGATTAAGGGTCAGGGGGATGCAGGGTTGATGGTGGGTATGAAGTATTGTCCCTGGTTACGTAGCGTAGTATAATACGGGCTCGCTGGCATTGGGGGGTCCTTAGACTTTTCTCTTCGGATTTCCCCTTGTCAGGTGAGATTCCACTCTCTTGTACACTCAGTTCATTTATACATGCTTTGGATTTCCCCTTGTCAGCTGTGTGGTAGTGTGACCTCCACAGCCAGCTAGGGTGTCCCTTACAAGTAGCCTTTAAGCTTCTTTGATTTTCTTAGCGCGCACACTAGGGGTTCTATTTATAGGTTGTATAGGATGCATGACATGGGGTCCCCCTCCCCTGTCTTGCCCCCCTCCTTATTTCTACCACCATAGGTATTACTCTGTTTACCATAACCACCGTTGCTGCTTTCCCATATGGGGCCCTTACTAGGTTTATAAAGTGTTTGGGGAATCCGAAATTTTTCAGTATTATCCACATGTATTCGTGGTCAATTTTGTCATAGGCTTTTTCCTGGTCGAGGCTCAAGATAAAGCCCTCTTCCAGGTCACTATCTGTGTAGGCCGGAATTATTTCTGTGAGCCGTGCAAGGTCACATATGTTTCTCCCCAGGATGAAGCCGGCCTGGTCTGGGTGGATCAGGTCACCCGCCACTTTGTTTGTGATCACTTTTGTGTCGATTTTGTAGTCTGTTTCCAAAAAGGTTACTGGTCTATAGTTTTCTATCCTTGTTTTGTCTTTTTTCTTATACAGGAGGTACATTATCCCCTTTGAGTACTCGTCTTCTTCCATTCCATGCCTTTCGACATTGTTGAAGACGGCTTTTAACAGCTTTGTTATGTCTGGGCGCTTTTGTCTATTGCCCGTTTGCTTTCTTTTTTCATCTGGGATCCATCATTTCCAGAACTCGTATGTTATTCCGGAGTGCCCGGGGCACTTTCCGTTCTGCATGGCCTTTATTGCCACTCGTATTTCTCATATCATATCTGCTTGGCTTTTGGTGAGCTTTTTTTCTACCAGCCTTTTCATTTTCTCTGTGGCTATTTCTCTTTCTGCCCTCATTACTTGTTTCTTTCGTAGCCTCCCATGATATCGGGAGGCTATCTCTGTCATTTCTCTTGTGGAGTTTGTTACTCTCCCTTCTTCATCCTGCAGGCCCAGGATTGTTTTGGGTGGCAGCTTTGGTTTGTTTAGTCCGAAGTAGTATTTTGTGTTTGACTCTCCTTCTTTAGGAATCTGGCTTCCACGGACTTCTAGGCCTTTTCTATGTTCTCGGCCTCTGTTTTGTCAACATTTTCCTTTAGGAAGAGGGCCTCTTCTGTCACTTTTCTTCTTTCCCCATCTGTCAGGTTTGGGTCTTGAGCCTTTTCCAGCTCTTTCTTTATGTCTTCTTGAAGCTCTTTTTTGTGGCTTCTTTTTTCTTTCTTTTGCGCTTTTGCACGTTAATTGCTATTCTTTTTACTTCTTTTTTCAGGACTTTCCACTTTGCTTTTGGGTTGTTCCCGTTTCTACAGAGGAGCTTTATCTTTTCATTGTCTCCTTCCGTTGTTGCTTGTTCCTCTAGATACTTTTTGACCCAGGTATTGTTTTTGACTAGCAGCTTTTCAACTCTCTTTTGAAAGTCTTTTGTATCTAGTGTTTATTCGTCTAGTTTCCACATGCCCTCTCCACTGTATGGGAGATTGTCGGCCATTATTTTTGCCGTTATCAGGGCATTGTGGTGGTTTTCAACCACGCACTCTAGGTCCTTGACCTCTTTTTTGAGGTCATGGATGTCCCATAAGGGCTCCACTCATGCATCACGCATGATGGCCCTCAGGAATTTTATGGTTAAAATATTAGACTTTATTCCTTGATAATGAATTCCTATTGCTTAGTGGTTGTAACCGCTATATCTGTCCCTTCCCTGTGTGATGACTAAGCCTGTCGAGGCGCTTCCAGCACTGATGGATGAAGGTCACATGACCGCGTCGGTGAGGAAACGAGTTCAATATAGAGAACAGCGATCTCAAAAGACTTCGCTTTTGAGACAGTCTAGAGTAGACAATGATAATAGACTCTCAACGAAGAATTGGAGAAAACTATCAAGATTTAAGCTCTGTAGCTATCAAACCAGACTACAGTGGCTTCAGGGGGTGTGTATGGGATCTAGCTTTGCTGGGCAAACAGAATATTTTCGATGTATTTTCGAAATAGTGACCTTAAAATATAGCATACAGGTGTTGCTATCATTGGGGATGAACTATTTAAACTTCCGCTAATTTCCTATCATTTTCTCGCCATTTTTAATGAAGTCTTTGGCTCAAAACACTTCTATTCTGTTGCAGCAGAATTATGAATCCACATGTATCCACAACTCTGCTTATTCAGACTCTGACGTGCGCGAGCCCGAACTCAAGCCTGTGTACACTTACACACCCACAAACTCTGGCCAACCTACTGGTTCGAACTCAGCACTCTGGAAATAGCAATTTATTCCCAAGCCTCCACAACACAGTTTGTGCAATACAAACTCAGCACAACCTATGCTACCATAGCAACAAGGCTATGCTAGGCTGTGCTGTCCCATGACTACACTCCTAAATAGAATTAGGCTCATGACTCACTGCCAAGCTGGAATATTATTGGTCCAAAGTCTTGTGACTTTGGAAATGCTCCTTCATGACTCAGAGCCTGGCTCGGCACATCACTCATGCTCGGACTCTGGCATATCATTGGCTGAGAGGCCTCTTACCAATGAAAGGCTGTGTTGAACTAGTCCTCTTTAAGAATAAGGGTGTATCTTATTCTTAGACGTGACTCATGCCTGACTCACTACCCCATTTCTGCATGACTCAGTGCATGACTCACTCCCTAATCGTGGGCTGTGATTGGTCAACACGAGTTCCGACTCATTACCCTTTTTCACTCTGACTCACTACCCCATTTCTGTATGACTCAGTGCATGACTCACACCCTAATCGTGAACGGCGTCATGAACTGCAATTGGCCAACACATGCTCTGACTCACTACCCTATTTCTTTGTGACCCATTCTAGTCTATTAATAGATAGTAGATACAATATAAAAGGAGGCCTTACTGCCCACCTTTCATCAGCCAATACATCAACATCTTCTATCCATGTACCTTGTGTGACTTGCCAAGCTAGCACAGCTTACTAAGCTGCTAACCCCAGCTAGGGTTATTACACTTACTTAGTGTATTAATTCTCAGTTAAGTAGTTGCGTTTCTACTTAGCCACCCAGACTAACACTCTAGGTGAAATTCTGCAGAGTGAGTCTGACAATCGATTGCCTTGTCAATTAGCTCTCCAATACCCGAGACGAACTGATCAGTGACTTTCCTGTTCAGTGACTTTCACAAGTCACTTCTTAAACCCTTGTCGCTCGTTTATTGCAGTGAATTGACGTTAATCGGGTCAGTCCACTTACAAACTCTCCTGTGAAGCCACTCCTATCTTTTTGGAATACTTGGACCCCAATAGTCGTCCTTGAACCTACAGACTAATAGTTTGTTATTCATTACGCCAGTAGTGTTTAATATTCTTGCAGTTTCATATATGACACGTTCTGATAGACCAAAGTGTTATCTCTGACACCAAAGTCTTGAAGGGTTCCAAAACAGGGTGAAACAGTAAATTCTGGATGATTTGTTCGTACATTTGTAGTAGCCACTTGTACTATAATAGTGGTGACTACTAGTATTCAAGATAGTGGGTCAATGGGTCGACTTAGTCCAGGGCAAACAGTCTTACAGAAGAAGGGGCGTGGCCGCCTCATTCATGTTTCAGAATTTATCAATCCAATCACAGGTCGTCTGGTGCTTCGTGATTCGCAGGGCAGTATCATTTCTGAGGCTTGGAAAATAATTTTTCCAGGGTCTAATGGTGATGCTTGGTGGGACACAGAACAACTGCTTGCACAGGTCAAACACACAATTCAAGTCCAAATGGTACTGCACTCTTCATTTTTGATCAGTCTTCGGCTCATGCTTCCCTTGGTCCTGATGCACTCAAAGCCTTTGAAATGAATAAGTCAGATGGTGGGAAACAGTGGGTCCAACGGGATACCATCATTCCAGACTCCAATCCATTCCCAGAACACCAAGGTGAAGTCCAGAAGATGACACTTCTAGATTGGCGGCCCAAAGGATTGGAGCATGTTCTTACTGAGCGTGGTGTTGATATCCGCAAAATGCAGGTGAAATGTCCACCAGTATCCCCCATTGAAAACTCAGCTTGTTGCATGGCATGAGTGCTCAGTAAGCAGGATGACTTTGCAAATCAGGAGTCCATGCTTGAGAAACTTGTCAAGAAGGCTGGCCACGAGTGCATTTTTATGCCCAAGTTCCATTGTGAGCTCAATCCAATAGAAATGGTAAGTCTTACTGCCCCCTCTTCCAAGATCTTGCTTACAGGACTCACAGTATAGGGGCTGGGTGAAATATCATTACCGTGAGGTGCCAAAGCTGACCTTTGCGGAAGCCAAGGCAACTGCATTACAGTACCTCGATGCCTGCAACACAGATGTGATCCGGCGATTCATGAGTGCATACCGGAAAGGGTTGACTGGTGATGCAGCTGCATGGGCAGTTCGGAAGCAGCGACTACACCGCCAAGTTTCTAATCGGGCGATGATGTCAATTGACGCAGTTTTGAACTAGAACTAGGCTACATTTTCACCTATAAAGTTCAATTTTTTGACCAAAAATTTTGGCCACCTTAAAGGGTCATGGGAAAATTCAGATCGACACGTTTTTCGATGTTTTTTGACCTGCTGAATTCATTCCTGAGGTCAGTTTGGCGCCAAGAAATCCGTATCACTAGATATCAAAATTGTCGTGTTTGATTGTCCACAATGGTAAGTACCTTGCACCTGTTGGAGTCAGGGTTGGTAAGCGTTGAACGCAGGTGGCGGCAGGGTCAGTAAGCGCTGAACATGTTAGCAACTAGGGGCTATGGCAGGGAAGGTTCGGTAGAGTTCTTGGAAAGCTAGAATCAAATATACTCTCTCAGTGAATTTATTGTCACTGATGTATTAATACAATACCTAGAATCAAATATACTACATGATTTTCAGTCAACATGCTATGAAAATATGAAGAATACTACTCGCCTCTCTCAGTGAATTTATTGTCACTGAGAGAGGAGTGTAATCCTGTCTCAGAAGGCATATACTTGCACCCGGCCCTTTAGCGCCCAAGGGCTCGCGCGTCGAAGCCATTTCAAACTCCGCTGGGTGCAGCCGCCTGTGAAAGTAGAAATAACAGAATGAAATGGAGAGATAGAGAGTGACTGGAAAATTTCGAAAATAAGCAGAGAAATGGATGCATGGTACAAGAACAATGTGAGAAACAATTGGAAACACCACACAATAAATTGAACATATTATGCTTGATTTTGGTGCAGGAGCATAAATGCACCCAACAGAACACAGGGTTGGTAAGCTTTGAACGCAGGGTCAAGTAGGATATGGAAAGGTTTATCGGACATCTACACAGGCAGGAATTAGCTTGCGTGATATGCTTCTTTTCTACTCCCGACTGATATGTGAAAGCAGACATCGCCTGTCCACAAACCTGCCGTTTTTCCTGGTAGTGAAAGCTGATGGCGTGGCAAATTCACGGCATCCGCTTGCGCAAATGTTGAGAGCTGAGGGCGAACCTCGGTCATGCACAGCAACGATAAATATTTTTAGCACTCCTTTTCCTTGCTGATAAAAAAAAATGTAAAACCATTTTTCCCGTCCCAATTCCACACTAAAAAAAGCTACTATGTACAAGTTATACACCAAAGGCAGATCTGCCCACTACTACCAGTCCAAGTGCACTCTTTAATAATAATCTCCACAGCTAGCTTAGAGCAGTAGCAACAGCTAAGAGACCGAACAGCGCAGATCAGGTTGCCTGAGCCAGATCAAGCCACAGAGCAAACTCAGGAAGACCAGGCAGCAGCGGCAGCAAGCCCAGTGTCAGAGTGACACCAGAGTCAGAGCAAGACCAGAGTTAGATCAGCAGATCAGAGTCAGAGTGCAGCAGGGACCAGCTTGAAAGCTGCAGGCATCGTGCAGAGGGGCCCGCATTGGCGGATGGATGGGCCATGGATGAAGGGGAAGGACAAGAGAAGACGCGACTTTTGCCTCGGGCTCAGGCATCGAAATGGTTCCAACCAATTCTTTGTCAGCTAAGTATGTTTGGATTGTTTGGCAACATTGACTAAGCAGCGCTTGCGGGCAGTTTGCAAGCGTGGTTGTGTTTTTCTCCAGCTGGCATATGTGGAGGGTGGCAGACGGCTCCACATCAGAGGCTACTGATGCCAAGGAGGGACTTGAGAGAGTACCTGCGCATGTAATTCTTATGTAGATCACCGCAATATATGGTTTTAAGAGCACGTCACCTTACCGTTGTAAAGCCAGTGCGAGTCCTTGTCCACTGACTCACGCTTGCATTTCAAGGGATGCTGTGGCATTGGGTTCACAGAGCTGATGGGGGACTGTGGCAACTTCAGCATACCTGGTTCAAGATTGACCTCAAGCTGTGGGGAATTTCGTGTTATGGTCTTGACAGGCGACCGAGGTGATACTGGACTTTGTGTAAGCCGCTGTACGCATGTAAATAACCTGTGTATCTACATGTACATTAGTTATTACATAATCCCAGTGGGCCCCTTAGGGACCCACTGTATAGTTTATGCGTGGGAACCGACCGGCGGTCCCCATCGCATCTTACTCTTACCTGTCACTACGTAGCATTCAGAATACCACTCATTGGTCAAGTTCTGTTGTGCCCTTGTGATACAAGGTCTTAAGATCGACATCCTTTATACCTTTTTGAACTATCCTGCGGTTGATCGCCACGCGACCAACCGATAGTGGATTCGAAGCAATCTTGAAAAAGATCGCTGCGTTGACGACTAACAATCATTGAGACCCTCCAGTAGACCTTCTACTGTCGGCTGCGAGCGTGATGATTCCACGCAGTCGAAGACAGACACGAGCGGCGAGCTCGAGGTCCACGCCCCAGGAGCAGCCCAGCGACATGACGGCTGACGCTATCCTGGACCAAGAGACCAGGAGGATAGAAGACGGAGAGATCGTAGATCTCACCGCCCTCGTCCCCTCAGTAGAGGACGAGGAGAACCCCGACCACGTCTCGTCGAGCGTGGCCGAAGAAGAGACGACGCCGAGCAACGAGCCGGCACCGCCCCCCCATCTCTCTCCACCCAAGGACAAAGGAAAGGGCAGAGAAGTCTCGCCGTCGTAAGACGGTAGAGCAACAACGTCGAGGCGGGCACAAAGCCACGACGCAAACCGACGCTCACGAAGCACGATCGTCCCTGAAGGAGGACGACGACAAAAGAGATGAGCCCCAGACGATGGTCAGGACTCGGAGTACTCAAGCTCTAGTCGCAAGAGCTCGAGGGCTCACGCCATCGACCACGAGACGGCAGAAGCCCTGAACAAACAGGTGCAGGCTGCGCTGCACCGAAGTACACTAACGCACCACAACCATGATCAGCTGGCATCGCAGCTTGACAACGCCGCCGCCGCCCTAATGGCCATCGGCAAGGAACTCCACCAGGCAGAGGAGGTCAGGCTGCAAGACGCAGCCACGCTGGAGGACGTCCAGAAAGCACTCCGCCCACGCGGGGAACGCGACGCAACTCGTCCGAGCTCGCGACAGTCCGCAGCTAACAAACGCAGTCGCGACGCACTCCGAAAGGAGCGAGACAAGCAGCGAATGCCACCGCCAGTCGTCCCGGTCGAACAGGACGTAAGGTTCGGGAACGAACCTCAAGAACAACCGGCTGCCCCAACGGACAGCCGTAAAACGATCCAACAGATCGTTAGAGATCAGGTCGCCTCAGAGCCTGACTCTGAAACGACGACCGAGAGCTTAGAGCTCGAAGTCGCACACTGGCAGCATAAAGAAGCCGCAGCCGCGCGCCGCCACACACGGGCACTCGAGCTACTAGCGAAGAACGCTGAAGAAACGGTGGCCCATAGCCACACCGCTCAACTACCCAACGAGCAGCTCACGCAAGCCGTACAAGACGCACGGCAAGCACGCGCGGCCTACAACAGCAGGCTACGGATCCACAACGCTGGACTGACCGGGGACACAAGACACAACATGCCCCCGGATCAGAGAGCACAAAATGCTCCCGATCCCAAGCCCGACCCGGACCCGGGGCCCGTCAGGGCATATAACAGACTGCCCCGCGCGGCTTCACAACCGCGCGAGCGATCCATGGCCCCAACGGAAGGCCAGGGAATCCCTGACCAAGTCGACATCGTACCAATGGAGCCGTACGACGGGATCACACGGATGATCCGCGTGGCATTGGCAGACGCCGCGGACACAGACCCAGAAAAGTCTGTGCTAGCGAAGGCCGGCGTAAAATTGGCCCACCCCCAGCCATATGCAGGGGGATCGGACCTCGAAGAGTTTGAAGTCTTCGTGGCAGCCATCTTACGATGGCTAAAAATGAATTGCCTCCTAGGGCCAACCAGCATTGACACGCAGGTCGGCTATGTGGGCACTCGCCTCACTGGCGAAGCCCAGGAGTGGTTCCTTAGAAACGTTGAACGCTTCGATCGCCAGGTCCGCAGCTGGACGCTGGAGTCAGTGATGCAAGGCCTTCGAAAGAGGTTCCTGCACACACTGACATACAATCACGCATCGAATAAATTCGACGCAGTCATGCAAGGCATGAAAACCGTTCAGGAGATGCTGAACGAGCTCACGAAATACGCGGCACGTATGATACAGCCGCCAGACGAGTATACGTTCCAGAGACGGTTCGTATCGGCGCTACGCGAAACGCTGTGCAACGAAGTCCTCAAAAAGGGCTACAATGCCGAGAGCAGCTCAATAGAGCAACTCTTCGAGATGGCCCGAATGATCGAGGAGGCATCCCGATACAACATGGGGATGCGCCGCGCAGAAAGCGCAGCAGCAACGGCAAGCGCTGCCCGGCTCACAGGGAGCAAGCCGTTGACACAAACGAGCCTGACCAGGCCCAGCCTGTTCGCAAGAAGCGGAACAGGTCAACGGCTACCGCCCTCATGCCCAGCACAAGCTGGACGCCTGCCTGAAGCTAAACTGCCTCAAGCGTCAGGGTCGTCCCCACGACCTGCCCCACCGAAGAAAACGTCAGGCCGGCCCAACGAAAGGCCCAGTGGCAGCCAAAGCATCGCCACATGCTTTGAATGCGGCCAACCTGGCCACAAGAAGGCAGAATGCCCCGACTTAGGTCCGGTATCAGGACAGCTGCCGTGAGGCATGACGGTGAAGCCGAGGATCCGGAGACGGATCCCGATCAAAACCCTCTTCAACAGATTGATGAAGAGGGGGAGGGTGATCCCCAACCCAACGACGCTCCGGATAACGGAGACACGCCCACTGAAGAGTGGGACCCTGAGCCATCCCAATACTATGAATGGGACGAAGAGGTGGAGGACACCACCTACAGGTCCAGCGCGATCAGATTCGCGCTGGAAGACGAAATCGCCACGGAAGTCATGGCGGCACGCACATCGGTCACGCCAGACAAGGCGGCCGAGCCGGTGTATCACCACCTAAGCAAACACCGAACGCGGCCAACGCGCCTGCGTAGTGAGAACCGTACCCTATTGGGGTACTGGGAAATAAACAGCGTAAAAGCCCACTGTCTGCTAGATAGCGGCAGCGAAGGGGTACTACTGTCCCCCAAATTCACGCGAGCTACAGGGATGAAGACATTCTCCCTGGAGCAACCAATCGCGCTGCAGCTAGTCTGCATAGGCAGCCGTTCCATGATCAACTATGGAACGAACGCAACCATCAAGTTTGGTCGCGGGACATACGACGAATACTTCGACGTAGCAAACGTCGAATATTACGACGCGATCTTAGGGACACCGTTCCTAAGGAGATTCGGCATAACCCTGGACTTCTCGAGCCCAGGGACGATCTGCAAGGGAAACGAAGTGATCCCCATGGGCAAGGTCTCCTTCGACGACAATGAATTGAAGAACGAAGACAAAGGGCCAGGGGTGAGCAGGATCACCCAAGCGCCGACGCCGAACCTGGCTCATTGAAGCCAGGCGGACGAGTCGCAGGACGACTCGTCTTCGAACTCACCCTACAGTCGTAGGGAGAGACGCTCTCACCTAACGGTGAAAGCGATGGGGAAGCGGAAAGCGGGCCCGTGCGCCGCGGGACCTAATAGACGCCAACAGCGCCTAATGGCTTCTAAGCCAACCACTATCATCATCCTCACGGATGATGACCTTCCTCGCCTCCGCGAGGAATGGATGGATAAAATTACTGACCTAGTCAGTGGAATTCCATTAGAACTCCCGCCACTGTGGGAGATCAACCATGAGATCAACCTCATAGATCCCAACAAGCACATGCGGTATCGACTACCGAAATGCCCCGAACACTTCCGAGAGGAACTGTCGGCAAAGATAGAATGATACACCACGGCAACGTGGTGGATTCCGGCAGTAGCGCAGCAGGCAGTGCCCATGCTGTGTGTGCCGAAGAAGAACGGTACGTTGAGAACCGTCTTCGATCTGCGCCAGCAGAACGAGAACACGGTGAAGGACGTCACGCCTTTCCCGGATCAGGATATCATACGCAGCGACATGGCTCGCGGCCGATATCAAACTAAACTCGATATGTCAGAAGCATACGAGCAGATCCGGATTCATCCGGATCACGTAGCAAAGACAGCCTTTGCCACGATCCTCGGCACCTTCAGGAGCCAGGTGATACAGATGGGGGACTGTAACGCCCCATCAACATTCCAACGGCTGATGACAGCCATTTTCCGCGACTGCATAGGTCGCTTCGTCCATGTCTACATGGACGACATCTTCATATTCTCGCTCTCAATACGAGAGCATGAAGAACACCTCTACATCGTCTTTGACAGACTGAGGAAGAACCACCTCTTTCTGAGCAAGAAAAAGGTGGACCTCTACTCTGTGGAGGACAGGAATTATAGGCAGTAGGAATGGACTTCTTGCTCAAAAGAATAGACTAGAAAACAATTCACTAGAAAACAATTCACTCTCTCAGTGAATTTAGTTGTCACTGTAAATATATTATACACTACCTAGAAAACAATTCACTACAGAGGATTTCTAGGTTAATAAATCGAAAGAATGCTAGACTAATTTACTTGCCTCTCTCAGTGAATTTAGTTGTCACTGAGAGAGGGGGAAACTGTTTCACTGCGCATGTACTACTACCCGGCCCTTTAGCGCCCAAGAGCTCGCGCGTCGAAGTCATTTCAGACTCCGCTGGGTGCAGCCGCTTGTGAAAGTAGGAATAACAAAATGAAATAGAGAGACAGGGAGTGAGTGGAAAATTTCGAAAATAACCAGAGAAATGGATGCATAATACAAGAACAAAATGAGAAGAAATTGAGAAACCACACAACAAATTGGATATATTATGCTTGATTTTGGTGCAGGAGCATAAATGCACCCAACACGCCCCCTCAAGCTTAATATATTCCGATTTGCTCGTTGAGGATCTTCACTCTAGGACTAGGAAGTCCTTTGGTGAGGATATCTGCCAACATTTGTTCGGTTGGCAAATAAACGAGCTTGGCTTGTTGATTTTTGATTATATCTCGAAGGAAATATAATCTGATGTCGAAATGTTTGGTTCTCGTGTGTTGTTGAGTGCCATACGTGATGGCAATGGCTGATTGATTGTCTGAATAAATTTTGCTGGGTCTGTTCAGTGGTTGGAATATTTCAGAAATAAAATGGCGCATCCAAAGAGCCTCTTTGCCCGCATGGGTCAGGGCGACGAATTCGGCTTCAGTTGATGAGAGGGCTACTATCGACTGTTTCTGGCAACTCCATGAAACAGTGCCTCCATCAATCTGAAATAAGTATGCCGAATACGAACGCCTATGACTCTGTGAACCCCAATCCGCATCTGAATACCCCATCAAGCCGTCTTGATTTCTTCCAAGTGTGAGCTTGTAATGCTTCGTGCCTTTCAAATATTTGAAGACACGTTTGACTGCATTCCAATGTGTGCCACCTGGATTTTCGAGGAATTGCGAAAGCAATGACACCGCAAATGCAATGTCAGGTCGAGTGGCTACAGCTGCCCACATCAGTGATCCTATAGCTTGCCTGTACGGAAACTTCGACATGGCTTTCTTGCCTCTCTCTGTAGAAGGACATTGGTCTTTAGATAATCTTACGGCTGGATCAAGAGGCGTGGCGTAAGTCTTTGCATCTTCGAGATTGAATTTTTTGATGATCTTCTCGATGTATGCAGGTTGTGAAATTGCAATAGTTTTCTTCTGCCAGTCTCTTTCGATTTTGAGATTCAATAGCCAATGAATCTCGCCTAGATCTTTCATACTGAAGACCTGAGCAAGATCTCGTTTGACTTTGTCCAGGACTGACTGATTCTCAGCTGTGATGGTGAGATCATCCACAGCTGTTGCAATGATCACATGCTCCTTTCCGCCACGTCTATAAAATACAGCCCCATCTGTGGCTGACGTGATGAATCCTAATTTGTGGAATTCACCACTTAGACGTTTGTACCATTCCCTTCCAGATTGTTTGAGGCCATAGAGTGCTTTCTTCAAAAGTAGCACTTCGTCTTTGTCTCCAGACTCATATCCATACGGCTGCTTCATGTAAATAGGTTCAGGCAGTGTAGCATTGAGGTATGCATAGTCCACGTCCATTTGATGGATAGGCCAGTCATTCCTAGCAGCAATGGCGCATATGATCCGTAGGGAGGATAACCGAGCAACAGGTGAGTATGTCTCATCATAGTCGACTCCAAACTTCTGTGTGAAGCCTTGGGCGACCATTCTCGATTTAGGCATTATTGGTTTCCCTTCTGGGTTACGCTTCCAAAGGTAGACCCATTTATTACCGACAATATTGGCTCCAGGAGGTGGTTTGGCTCGTTCCCACACTCCCTTGTCGATTAGGGCCTCATACTCTTTGTCCATTGATTTCTTCCATATAGGATTATTCAGAGCTTCGTCTGCATTGCTAGGTTCAATTTGACTCAAATCCGGCGCCTTGTTATTGTTTTGACCGTCGGTTAGAAATGCACTGATGGCACACTCATAGCTACTGATGCCATCAATCTCGGAGGATAATTCTTGGTCGAATAAAACTTCTTTATGGTCCTCAATGTCCTCGTAAGCTAGCGTAGTCATATGTGCGCCAGCTTGTCTCTGGGTTTGAGATCTTGTTATGGGACCTGATGGGGCCGGCTGCACTTGTTGTTGACGGATCCTTTCGCTTCTCCTTATCGGTTCAGCTTCTCTAGGTCTGTCATCAACTCCCTGAATAGGTTGCAGCTTTTCAAGATATTCCTCTGGTGCATTTTCATCAATTTCTTCGATCTTTGCCTCTTCGCTGACTAAGCGACCGGGCACAGGCACTGATGCCGGAATGGCCTTCTTCTCCTCTCTAGACGTAGGTAGCTTGGATTCCTCAATAGAAATGATTGGGACCTTTCCCTTCTTCATCTCTGAATCAAACACAACGTTCCGCTCGACAGAAACTTTGTGCGAGTCAGGCCAATAAACATAATGACCATGGCTCTGCGCAGAAATTCCTATCCACCGAGCTCTCTTGGCACGAGCTGCCAATTTATCTCCCTGAGTGACCTTAACATAGACTTCGGTTCCCCACGCGTGAATGTCTTTGAGATTCGGTTTCTCATGGTGGATCATCTCATAGGGCGTTTTATCCGGTAGAGCCCTTGTGTGCGTCCTGTTCCTAAGGTAATTGGCATGCTGTATTGCATAGCCCCATAATATCTTAGGAAGGCCTGATTCTAACAGCATGGCACGAGTTCTCTCAGTGAGAGTTCGGTTCAGACGTTCGGCAACACCATTAGACTCTGGTGTGTCGTGTACCGTCAACTGATGCTTCGTGCCTTGTTTGGCTAGATGCTGTTCGAATTCAGAGCTCGTATATTCGCCCCTCGATCAGAAACAATTGCCTTGATGTGCACATTTCTCTGTCGAAGCATTAAAGCCTCATAGAGCTTGTACTTTGAGAATGCTTCTGATTTGTTCGCCATGAGATAGATCACCGATTCTCTTGAGTAATCATCGATAAAGGAGACATAATATGACTTCTTAGTGAGGTGCCTTGCAGGTCCCCAGACATCAGAATAAATTCTGTCACCGAATTTTGATGTTCGGTCTCTGGGTTCTCGAGGAAGAGGTTTGCGTGCAATCTTAGCCTGAATACACGCATCACAGACAATTCTATCGCCTGTGGAGCTCAGTTCAATGCCCAATATCATGCCATGATTTAATAGATGTTGTAGGGACTTCTGTGAGATATGCCCCATTTTTTGATGAATTTCCATGGCAGACAAACACATATGGGCTTGAGCACTTGGTGACTGGAGGTCTAGTCGATATAAACCATTGACCTTTGGTGCTTGCATCAATACCTTTCCAGTAGCGTTAGATATTGTGCATTTCTGGCCACCGAGTCGAATGTCGTAGCCAGCATCATCGCACCGACCGATCGAGACGAGGGTAGCAGCAATTTTTGGAGCATAATATGTATCTTGCAACGTGACTTCTACTGTTTTATCTCCAACCTTGTTGGATAATACAAGCAGTCCTGAACCGAAGGCATCAAAAGTGCCTTTGTTGGCTGCTCGGATAGTCCTCGGCTGTGAGAATTGACAGTAGTTCCTCAATAAATTTTTGTGAGGAGTCATATGCGATGTCGTTCCGGTGTCGAGTATAACTATAACTCCTGAGGATGTGCTCAAATTGAAATTAGAGCACTCGTCAAAATTGGTGAAGGCAAGATGCCCATCACCACTTTCCTCAGAAGAGGACTCTTCTTCGGCAACATTCGCTTTTGCTTTACCCTTCTTCTTCTTCTTGGCTTTGGCTTTTGTCTTCTGACGTGGTCCTTGACCTTCTTTACCACCTCCTTTAGCCCAGCAATTTTCAATAGAATGTCCAGGATTTTTGCAGTTGGTGCATATATGCGCCTTCAGCCCCTTTTGGTCCTTCTTAGTAGATGAACCAATAAACACCTGCTCTTCTTGCGGGAGTGTTTTCTTCCTGTCATACTGAGCCTTTAGTACCCTAATAATATTATCAGGGACCAATGGCATCCCGCATTCTTCAAGCGAAGTGGTAAGGGCGTTCATGACTGCCTCATAGGATGGTGGAAGTGACGCAAGGATGATGTCCATAAATTCTTCTTCGGAAACTCTGGCTCCCATCTCATTAAGGCGAGCATATAGGTCTTGGGCCTTGTCCAAATGATCTCTCAAGTCTCCATCCTCAGGACATCTCATACTGCGGAGTTGTCTCTGCAGGCTGGTGAGGACCATCTTGGGCTTTTTGGTCATTTCATTGACCAGTGCATCCCAAGTCTCTTTTGCTGTCTTCTGCTTCTGTAGCATCAGGGCTAATGACTCTGACACTGAGACGATGATTTGGGTCTTGGCTTGTCCTTCTCTAGCAAGTTATCTCTCCAGCTTCTCCTCAGCCTTATCCATCTGAGTTTCCTCAGCTTCTGTAAGAATATGGCCTGGGGGCATAACTGGAGGATCAGGAGGTCGAGTGACTCTCCCTTCTACATGCTTGAGTAGATTTTTGGACTCGAAATAGCTGATGAGAGTGGCTCGCCACAATGGCCAATTACTACCATCAGTAGCAAGCTTCTCAACACCCAATAGCTTCTCAGAAGTGTCTCCGGGGCCCATAACCCTGTAGAGGACAGGAATTATAGGCAGTAGGAATGGACTTCTTGCTCAAAAGAATAGACTAGAAATTAATTCACTCTCTCAGTGAATTTAGTTGTCACTATAAATATATTATACACTACCTAGAAATTAATTCACTACAGAGGATTTCTAGGTCAATAAATCGAAAGAATGCTAGACTAATTTACTTGCCTCTCTCAGTGAATTTAGTTGTCACTGAGAGAGGGGGAAACTGTTTCACTGCGCATGTACTACTACCCGGCCCTTTAGCGCCCAAGAGCTCGCGCGTCGAAGTCATTTCAGACTCCGCTGGGTGCAGCCGCTTGTGAAAGTAGGAATAACAAAATGAAATAGAGAGACAGGGAGTGAGTGGAAAATTTCGAAAATAACCAGAGAAATGGATGCATAATACAAGAACAAAATGAAAAGAAATTGAGAAAGCACACAACAAATTGGGTATATTATGCTTGATTTTGGTGCAGGAGCATCAATGCACCCAACACGGTCCATGGGCCGAAGTAAGTTCGACTGACTATTCTGGACAGCTGCTACCACAATTTCTTGGATGTAGCTTTGTCACATGGCTCAACCACAATCTTCATCAATGACAAAAGCCACCCCCTATGGGTTGAGGGTTGAGCACCGTGGCTGAGCACTGAAGTTCTGTACCAGCTGTCCTGTGAGGCCTAGAACCCTTGAAGTCTAACCATTGGCCATTGCATCATGATCACATCAGTGATATCGTATGTCTTGACCTGGGGATTCCCACAATACACGTACATTCACCCCACAGTCTCTCACGGGTCCAGCATTTTGTCTCTTCTTCGGTGCTCTAAATTCTATGACAGACTCACCCAAAATTCAGACATTGGCTGGTCGTTCCATTGTATACCATATGGGTCATCTCGCTCAAACCATCAGATCAGGCCTCAAGCGCAGCATCTTCTATTCAATCGAAGTTCCATCAGGCGGGAAGGCTTGATTTACCGGTAGCAGTGTGCTGGTAAAGAGTTGCTCCGCGTCATAAGCATCATGTCGCAAAACTGGAATTCTCGCCTGATAACCTGACCTAAAAATATACCCTCAGACATGGTCTGGCCAGCGCCTGATTAGATTAGAGTATTATAAATAGAATTAGTCCATATTAATAATGTTGTATTTACTAATCCGTAAATCGCTTCATTTGGATGAATTAAATGATTCAGACGTCGTCAGAATCTTACTGTTACAGTATAAATGTTCTGCACACTGAATTCTTTCCCGTGATTCATATGCAATGAGACAATTCGCCTGTGGTTGCCTGGTACGATACATTTAATTCGGATTTCTGGTGAATTCACAATTTAATTGTGGTTCTTTCTTGTTTAGGTTCACATCTTCAACCAGGCCCCCTTCTCGTATTAGACAATATCTCTTTCTCTTCGTGCGTAGTCATTCATCGCTTACAACCCATGTTGCATCGGACCATTGTCAATGACAGGGAACTTATAGATTGCATAACAGTACCCAACGGCTTTCGGTGAAAGTCACATTGACAGTGACTATTTTGTGTACGTACGTATTGTTGAACATTCTTTCCATGCACTGTTGACTTCTGCCACTTTCACAGTACATCTTTTCTTTTCTTGCCCTGTCCTCTAACACGCAGGTGCATAACGCAAGGTGAGTCCTGCGCTGGAGATTATACCATCGAACGAGCACGGAGGCGTAGATATCGCCATCGATGATTCAGAAGAGCACGCGGCGCAGGCGCACGCAGACATTGATCCAGGGAGCACCGCCGACGCCGATCCCGAGCTCCGTTCTGCAACTACTGTAATGCACAGCTGAGCTCGGTCACGCTGGGACAGCCACCACCACATAGGACCCAGATATCCCCCCACACACCACGCTCGACGCCCGGCACAGCGTTGGGTGCGGGTCCAGGTGCACACCTTGAGCATCGCTGGAGTGTTGACCATGGGCGGAAGCTTGGAAGGATACGATGTAATGTACGACTAAATATTTGAAAATAGACATTCTATTCCGACCACCTCGACTAAAGGCCATGTGGGTGATGCCGGCCTCTAGGGTCGTGGAAGAGTCAGGTGCAGGTGTAGGGTGTGGCATGGTTAGCCGCGGTCCGAGTGCGAGTGAGGGTGCGTGCGTGTTAGCTGTGGTCCGAGTGCGGGTGAGGGTGAGGGTGTGTTACGCGTGGTCCGAGTGCGGAACGTGAGTGGGCACATGACATATTTAATTAATAATGAACACTCTGAATCCAACTTAAATACAGGTGTCTAGGTTTCCAGGAGACCACCGT
Organism: Gautieria morchelliformis; assembly: GCA_015179125.1. NCBI lineage: Eukaryota > Fungi > Basidiomycota > Agaricomycetes > Gomphales > Gomphaceae > Gautieria > Gautieria morchelliformis. The sequence goes on along the minus strand of WHVA01000039.1, from coordinate 20,522 downwards.
TGCCCCCTGTTTCTTTTCTCAGCATCAGTACTATTATGCCCTATCACAAAGACCTCAGTGATGATGTCAGGCAGTACTGGTGTCAATTCTGCTGGTCCTATGTTAAGATTCATGGCTTCACACAACATGCCAAAGCATGTGAGCTCAAGACCATTACTACAGAGGCAGCAAAGCAATGGCACAGTAGGAGAAAAGGCTAGTTCTCTATAAAATGAGTCTAATTACCATTGCTAACAACTGACTCTTATCAAAAGTTCTTGACACTCAGCCTTCACAACTATCTGAGCCCTCTAGTGCTCAAGGAAATCTATATTCAGTGACATCTAGTACAGTGGAAAGTAAGTTATATATCTTCTATCCATATTTATCACTTACTTCAACCATGTTTTATAATACTAGTGGCTGTCTTGGATATTGATGATAAATCCTCTGTGGAGTCTGAGGATTCAATGTCTGTTGTATCTTCCAGCAATTCAGATAGCAATTCGGAAGCTAGCCAGAACCAACCACACACATCAACTACATTTCTTGAGATCGTCCATCACCCTCATAGTAATCAACAAACTGAATTCATTTTTAGAGACCTTCCTATTCCACCCCCATCTGAAGATTGCTCCAGACCACAATCTAACTCTACTGGGAAGCCATGGGCACCATTTCGTACAAGGTCTGATTTTGAATTTGCTGAACTAGTAATTCAGTCAGCAATGAAGGGGTCTACTGTGAAGCACTTACTAAAGGGTCTAAGACATGATTGGACAGAACCTGGGTCTACAAAAATCACTTTCCAGAATAAGGTAGACTTTCAGAAAAGCATGGCTGCAGCAAGGAAATTTAATACTCAGGTGAGGATTACTTTGACATTATTTCTGGGATGAAGTGGACTCATTATACTTTTTGCTTGTAGTTTCAGGAGGATAGGATCAGTGCAATATTTGAAGGCATCAAAAAACCTTTGATTTCCATTTCCGAGATCCTTGGAAGTGGCTCCTACACCTTGTCACTGATCCTACTCTGGCATCATCAATTATCTATTATCCTGTGAAGAAGATTTTACATGAAAATGGAACATCTACTCATTTGTACAATGAGATAAACTCAGGTCAGACATGGTGGGACATACAAGTAGGTGGCATCTTATTGCATATTTTGAATAACTCATCTGTTAAGGGTCAAATGCCCTATCTTCCTGACCTACCCCATTGCTTTCTACCTCTTCATCTTTGGGTGGACAAAGGAAAGGTTTCCACTACTAGCAATATGCACCCAATTCTCCTTCGTGTGGGGTTTCTCCCTCAGGCAATTCGGAATGGCTCAGGAAATGGGGGTGGTGTGCTAATTGGATATATGCCAAAGGTTTCCACTTCTCTATTTATAACTCTATTATAGTATTTGACTTGGGATTTCTAGGTGATAGATCCAAGTGATCCCACAGACTGTACTGCAACTGAGAAAACAGTGAAGAGACCTGAAGTTGATCACAAAACATTTAAAAAGATATTTCATTCCCTGGAACTTCAATATCACGAGGGAGAGGCTGTGAAATGTGGTGATGAAATCCACCGTGTCCTCTTTCCAGGTATTGCGGTTCACTCTCTGGATGGAGAAGAGGCATATGTTACATGTGCAGCTCGGGGAGCCTCAGCAGACTATCCATGCCCTCGCTGTCTGATACACAAGAGCCAGCTACATAACTTAACTGGAAACTTTCCTTTTCACACCTCTAGGGAGATGCACAAAGTCTACAAGAAAGCCATAGCAGCAAGGACAAAAGCTGAAGCTGAGGAAGTTTTGAAAAAGAAGGGTTTGCATAAAGTCTTGGTATGTTTTTATATTAACAATATTGATGGCTTATTTCTCATAATATTTCTTCTAAGAATGCCTTTTGGTCTATAGCTAATTCTGATCCATATCACGCTTCTTCATATGATTTGATACATGCAGATGACTTGGGAAAATGGGGAAAGCATCTGTTTGTTCTCCTGAAAGAAGTATTGGGTAGCATGAAAAAGAACGGGGACTACTCACAGAAGTATGTTTGCTATTCTGTTCTAATTCTATAGACCTGTCTGACACATTATATATCTAGTATGGACAAGATACCTCATTGGCCTGGGTTGAAGCACTTTAGCTCAATCACTGCTCTGGAATTCTCGGACAAAGCTGCTTTGATGCTTTGAAGGTGAGCTATACACGCTTTACATATTTTGCCAAAGCTGATATTAGTTTTATTAGTGTGTCTTACCTTGCATTGTCCAGCTATTTCCATTGGATTCTCCATTAATTCATTGTATACGTGCATACAGCTGCTTTCGTATGCTAGCCGGCCTTCATGCTATGACTGAGATACAGCTGGAAAGAATGCTCAAGTATTTGGAGAAATATCAATATTGTTGTTCAGTAAGTCTCCTACTTTACTAATATTCATTCTAACTGAGATATGGGAATAATTGGAAGCTAGAGACAATGTATGGAAAAGACTTTAACTTTCCAAAGCAGCATGCACCAGCACATATTGACTATGATATTACACACAAGGGTGCAACAAATAACTACACAACACGTGTCGGAGAAGGCTTTCAGCAAGAAGTTCAGCAAGCCTACTTACAAACTAACTTTAAGAATGTGGAGGCACAAGTAAGACTCATTATGACTCTGCTCCTACACTACCTGAATATTATTATTAGATGACACATATCGAGGAAGATCAAGAGGCTATTCCAAGCATTCGTATGGCTGTTGATGCTTATGATCTTGAGCTCCAGAGTCAAATAGAAGAGGGGACAGAGAGTCAAGATTCTAGGAAGCGAAAGAAGCAGCAACAACCACAAGGGCATTGGAGACTTGGTTCTCAACAAAAGGGAACTACAACACAAAAACTCATGACTACCTTTCAAGACAAGCCAGCCTTTCAAAACTTTCACAAGAATTTGATTGGATATCTCAGGGAGACATTTTCTGAAGACATTATAGATTGGACACCCTTGAAGGTATGTAAATGTATATTGAGCATAATGGTTACTGAACTTAGCCTTTCTAGATCAGACTATATAGGTGTTTATATATCCACTACAAATCTCAAGAGGACTGGAATATCTTGTTAGCAACTCGGGGTTATGGCAGGGAAGGTTCGGTAGAGCTCTTAGAAAGCTAGAATCAAATTCACTACATGATTTTCAGTCAACATGCTATGAAAATACAAAGAATACTACTCGCCTCTCTCAGTGAATTTATTGTCACTGAGAGAGGAGCACTATCCTGTCTCAGAAGGCCTATACGTGCCCCCGGCCCTTTAGCGCTCAAGAGCTCGCGCGTCAAAGTCATTTCAAACTCCGCTAGGTGCAGCCGCCTGTGAAAATAGAGATAACAAAATGAAATGGAGAGATAGGGAGTGACTGGAAATTTTCGAAAATAATCAGAGAAGTGAGTGCATGGTACAAGAACAATGTGAGAAGAGATTGAAACACCACACAATATATTGAATATATTATGCTTGATTTTGTTATATTATGGATGGGAGACTAATATCTATCCTATCACTTTTGCGCTGATACCGGCGCATCTATTACACGTGCATGCGTTATCAGACGCGCGTGCATCTAGCCGGCCCCTTTAACCCTGAGCCGGGTTCCGGGGCCACTCGTGGCACAGATCCGAGATGGAGCACACAAGGCTCTCCATCGTTCCTGAATGACATATTAGCTCCACAGTAATATAGAATGAGCTCCACAGATCAAGGAACAAGTCCCTAATGGCCAGATAGGTACATACTCCAGCACCGGTGCATACATCATGCACCGGCGGCATCTGTTCGCTCCACAAGCGTCATTCACATCTTTCATAGCATAGCATCGCTCCAAGCTATTTAAATAGCTAGGGAACATGTATAGAACCTTAGGCAGTAAGAAACTCCATTTGTGCTATTGTAGCTGGCTGTATTGAAGCCACAGTTCTCGTCGTATTGGCCCCAGACTCGCTTCAGCCCTTAATTGGTGCTTGAAGACATTTCTCCTTAGTTGCCTTGACCCCTCATCATATAGGTACACAGCTGCTTGCCCGCCGTGACTTACAACAGATTTTGGTGCAGGAGCATAAATGCACCCAACATATCTGCCAGGATATTATACGTTGCAGCCCATCTTTCCATGGTCAACCTCGATATGACTGCATCATCATCAATACTGAGCCAGTCACTTATGCACATATATGCTTCCTGTTCACATGCCACTTGGACTTGAGTACTTCTCATGATATGGCTCTTATCCAATTGCTGAGGCCTACTAAGTGGATGCCCCAAACTCCCTGGGAGGCCTGTCAGGTGTATGGTGAGCAGGATTACAGATTTCTATTGCTCAAGTACATTGTACATGCTTGCCATATGATTCCTGCTTTTGGGTCAAAGGAAGGGCTGTATTATTTAAATGACCTCATTAATGCTGATATGTTCCTATGTTGCGGTAACTGAACAATAGAAGCCATAAATTGATTCAGATACTTTACCTGTAGAAGTCCAGATGTGGCCAATATTTAGTAATGCTAGAACTTGTTTCTCATCAGCGCTGCTATGGGTAGATTTCTCCTATTCAGTCAGCAGTGCTGCAACTCAACTTGACTTCATAATTCCAAACTCAGGCTCACCTGAGAACTCATATTTCCACTGATGTCACTATGAAAAACTTGGTTCCAAGCTGCACTTGAGTCAGAGTCAAGGTGATGCTTAAGCCAAGTTGATGCATCAACTTGACTTGACTGGGATGCCAGCTCAACTCTGACTCTGCCAAAATTGGTGTTTAAAGTCAAGTCGAAATGACAACCTTGCCACCACTACTACCACAACCACCACCTCCATGCCATCGACCACACACACCTGCTACCCTACCACACATTGATGTATACCTGCACATTTCACATCCATGAAAGGGCAGCTCTTTTAGATTAAGGTGTCAATTAGTGCCTTTAACTAGTAGAATCTATTGCTCAGTGATTGAAACCACTGCGTTCGTCCCTCTTGTATGTGCTGACTAAGCCTTTCGAGGCGCGTCCAGCACTGATGAATGAGAGTCACGTGACCGCGTCGACAGAAGAACGGTGTTGATCCAAGGGATAGTCAAATCAAAAGCATTCGCTTTTAAGGTAGTATAGAGTAAACAGTGATAGTAGACCCTCGACGAAGCTTTGGAATAAACTGTCAAGATCTGAGCTCTGTAGCTATCAAACAAGACTACAGTAATTTCAGGAGGCAGAAATAATCGATTCTGGATGATTTCGTTCATACATGTGTACTAGCTATTTATACTATGTTGATAGTAACTACTAGTGTTCAAGATATTGGATGGATGGGTCGAAAAACTACTTTGTAACTAAGGGGTGACTAATTTATAGTCATAAAGTCATGGGGTGATGGGGATGGTATCAGGATTGTCTGGGCTTTGGAATAGAGATCTGTACCTAGTATACAAAGCCTCTGTCCACATGATGTTAAGATAGTAATCAGTCAGACGTGTCATGGGGTTCAAATAGGAAAATGAATCTGAGTTTACCCTGCCCAGCATATATGCTGGGCTTGGAGATGGGGCCGCTGTCTCTGTGCCCTTTCTGTGGGGTAGCTGATTGAGTATGTATACTGCAGGTGACTTTCTCAGGTCGCTCCACAGCACGCTATACCCCTGCGCAGTCTTTTGTTCTCTGAGGCGTTTGGTGCCCGCACCCCTCGGTGCCTATGGCCTGGCGCCTGTCAACGTCATGGCCGATGCCATCACTCGATAGGCGCGCCATCCCTGATCGACCGCACGTGGTCGACGCTCAAACTCCTGTATATTACCCAATCTATGGGTAATATAGCATGTCGTAAAATTCGTGTGATCGTCGTCTGCGTCGACATCTATTATAAATGTCATTTTTGTTTCTTTTTAATCTTTTTCTTTTCTTTTCTTTATTAGCTTCTTTTTATATATAGATGATTAAAAATAGGGTAGTTGCATTTATCACAACAAGCTCCACCAGCTTGTGGAATATCACACAAGGCTCTAGGTGAAGGGAGCCCAAAGTTGTATATCAGAGGAAGTCAGTAGCTACATGGAAATAGTACAACTAGGTGAAGGGGATCAAAGAGAAAAGGGTGAGGATTCCTCTCAGGGGAACCCCCTCCAAGACCATTTACAAGCTTGTCATGATCTGTATTTTTCACCACACATTACTTATATTATTCTACTCTTTTATCAATTTTTCCCATCATCCAAGCTTGTTCCCTCTCCAACTCACCGTTCTTGGCCTTGTGTGTAAGGTTAGTGATTTTAGTGCATGGGAACCACCTGGTGGTTCCCATGCTTAAAATTAACCTGTACACCACATCTTGGTCAACTTCAGAGCTCGTTCGGCTACGGAATTGTAATTTACAATTGGAAAATCCAATGCCAATTGGGATGGTGTGGTCTTGCGATTTCATTTGCTGCGTTTCAGCCTGCCAAATGCAACACCACCACCTGTGTGATTTTGCTCAATTTCACCAAAACCAGCCAAACACTACACTTCTGTCATGTGACAGCGTAGTCAATGTTGCATCATTTGGAAGCATGGCCTGTCTCAATTGAGACAGGGCAGATTGGAGAGGCTCCATAAACACTGGAAGGCCACTCAAAGGGCCATTTTGTTGGTGCTTGTTATTGAGGGATAAGGAGGGAGATAGATACAGACAGAGCGGAACACGAAGCGGAACGTGCGAGAGAATAGACACTAGTGAGGACACTGCTAACTCGCTCGACTGGACTCCTCATGGGAGTGAAGGGCTAAAACCATTGGATTCGTTGTAACTATGGCGCTACCTACTTATACAATGATGGATATGCGAGCGCTCGGTCAGGGGACCGCGGAGTGGGAACTAGATAGGTGTATCCTAAAGCGGATAGTCCTGGGAAAATGCCGGTTTGCAACACAGGCAGCGCTGACATAGTAAAGAGATGAACTAATATATACCAGTTTACAACAGTGCTTACAGGTGCCCTTGCCACTGCTATAACATTTTCTATCAAAAATGGTACTTAGACAAAAAAACCACTACCTAATTAAATGTGCATGAACTTTGTTGCCAGTGCAATGCAGTAAAAGCAAGGGTCGCCGTTGCCTTCTGATTCCACTTGAGTACCTCACGTGCTTGGAGGAGCACGATGTCATGACGCGTTTATTTCCCATACTCAGATGCTCTGTTCTCCAATTTCCCACTCCACCTCTGTGTTCACTCCGATCGCCCTTGCCGTGTTCGGCGACCGATCTTCGCTGTTTGCGCCATTTACCAGAGCCACACCGTCAAAGCACGATCGATGTCTTTGGACTGACTTGGCAGTCATCGCTGGGCCTATCACCTCCTCTGATCAACCCTCTTTCGATGGTGTTCCTATGATCGGATTGTCATGACTTGTGTATTTCCTGCACCTTGTTATCCCTATTTCCCCTTTCGCCACTCCTCCCCCACGTTCGCTCGGCTTTGCCCTCCACCTTGACCACTCCTCCCCTATGTCATCTCCGTTCGCCCTTCCTCGCATTTCTCCGAACAGCCATTCGCTGCTCACATCATTCGCCAGCAGGCACACCATCAAAACACGATCAACATCCCTACCCGGCATGATGGCTCGTCAGTAGCTCCATCAGCTTCTCGATCCAACCCCCTTTTGGTGTTCATATGGGCAGGGTGTGTTTGCAGGACGTCCTACCCATAGGTTGTGTGGGATCAACCCAGTAGATGAAGAACCCGTGCAGGGCGGTGTATATGTGGGTCCCAAGACATGATTTCGTACATAGGTGCCTTCGCCACCTTTACTCTCCGTCGTTTCATGTTCTCCCTCTTCTCTCACTCTATTGTATGTTTATTTCATCTATGTTGTATCATGACTGCGCACCCCTATCCAACCCTGACTTGTGACAGCCTCTTTCCTATTCGCTGATACCTTACGAGCATTCAATATAAGTAGTTTACATTCACATGTATACTCCCCAGTTCAATTATCATACGTCATTCATCTTGTGCAAATTTGACCTCGCTGTGGTCATCGTCTTAAGCCTTCTCTTGGCGATTTCCATCTTCGACTAGCAAAGGACTTAGGCATCACTGGTGAGTTCTCATACTTCATCTTCATTACCTTAGCCTTCGAACTATTGTCTGTGCTGACGGCGAAGGGCTCCAAAGGAGCACCTTCGCCGGTGAAGGGATTGTCGCTACTTAGACAACCCTTCCATGACACCTTGTACATTACATCGTCAAGTGCCATGGGCTATTTCGCTATGACTGTAGGTAGGGCGAGCTCCGCTCAGGCAGCCCTCTTATCTTGTGAACATTTATTGGTTCACCTATTCACCGAACGGCATACTTATTTGCACAAGTTATTCGGGCATTTGCTGTGTTCACTAATACACGATATTAATACTTAAAAACCAATCTTGACACACGACAACCAAATTGATACTTTCCTTGTTGGGCTTGTCTGAGCTGGGAGTGGCCATGACGCAATGTCTAGGGGGGTGTGGTGTAATGATGGAAAGCAATTTGGTTTTTGAAATAATGTGGAATTCAGGTCAGAACCAGAATTCCAAATTACCCATGAAAATTGCAATAGCAAAGTAGGCATTTTCCAGAATTGTGCCAGCCAAACAGTCACACAATCGACATCATTTCATTTTGGCTGTGCAATTCCATGCAATTCTGTAGCCAAATGGGCTCTCAGCATGCCCTTGTGCTGTACACAGGTATTAAGCCACTCCCTTACACTCTGTGAACTGCCTGCAGCTGTTTGTCTGGCAAACAGCTGACTGTGGTCACTGCAGTGTCTTGAAAAAGACCACTGTAATCTGTAGTAGTTTGCTCTACTATGGTGTGGTGCTTAGGGTCAGCCACCATTTGTAGATTGTCCATGATGTGATGCACTTACAATCCTTTGTAATGGCAGTGTCGAGGGTTTGGTCTGGACCCTTGGTGCCGCCATGACAACATTGAATCTGCTCGAGTCATGGCTGACACCACCAGGCTCATGCTGCAGTTATGCTCACATCATGCGGTAAGTGTGGTAAGTTTGCCTCCTGGTCCTGCAGCATGTTTGTGTCCTGACCTTGCAATCACGCAACTTGTGCACAAGCTGCAGGGGTGGGAATATCCTTTTCCTCCTCAGCCACCCTTGGAGTTGCTAAGGGTGTCACAGGTCGGGATGGTCATTGTAAGCTTGATCAGTGGGAAAGGACATGGGGTGAGCTGGAGAAGCAGCTGTGCAGGATTAGGCATGCAGGCATGCAGATGGCTCAGGGGACGACCTCAGTGTTGGAGTCATCATGGTAGGAGGTTAATCAGAAAGGTCATGTGATACGGCATATACAAGTATATAATATATATTATAAGAGTATTAATAAAAACATATAGGAAGATATAGTAGTATTTATAAGGAGAATAATAGATGTTATTAGAAGATTTTGTATATATTTAAACATCTCAGAGATATATATCCATATAAGAGAGTAGTAGAGTACAATATAAAGTAATAAATACTTGGATAAATATTTCTAATAGATATCAGTAGGAGTATTAGTATGAATAGTTATAATGATATAGTCTATATTAAAAGTTCATAGACAAATTCCAGGAACAAGCCAGAGGTGACGTGTGGGACAGAGGTGGCAGTGGATATCCTCATCAAGTTCAAACACCCACCCCACCAGGAGGCAAGCCCAAGCCCAGGCTTCCTATTTTACCACATTTCCCTGCCTCTTCACCACGTTGTGCCACATGTTTCCCCACCTCTTCACCACACTGTACCACATGTTTCCCCACCTTTTCACCACTTTGACACCATGAACCCCCACCACACACATGCCTATTGCAACCATCGGCATGTTGGCATGACACACCGTGCATGTACTGGATGGCCTTTTTTTTCCTCGGCAATGTTCAACTCCGACTCCATATGATCATCCACCGTCTGTGTCATCCTCCATGGCTTGACTCGGTCAGTCATTGGTGATATCACCACATCAATATCTCCGGAGCACCTCCTCACATCATTGCATTCCCTTGTCAGGCTCAACTGGTGGGGGAGTCCATTCTCGCTATTAGCGTTCTGTCTGGTGGACAGAACACCTCTTTACCACTTTGACACCATGAACCCCCACCACACACATGCCGACATGCCGTCCATGTACTGGAGTGCCTTTTTTTTCCTTGGCTGTTCAACTCCAACTCCATATGATCATCCACCTCATCGCCCATGGCTTGACTCAGTCATTGGTGATATCACCACATCAATATCTCCGAGCAGCTCCTTACATCGTTGCGTTCCCTTGTCAGGCTCGACTGGTGAGGGAGTCCATTCTCGCTATTAGCATTCTGTCTGGTGGACAGAATCCTCTCACTTGTTTTTTTTCTTTGGATGATTGGACAGGACACACACCACCCACGCACCCACGACGCTGCTCGAAGTTGCCACATCCCATGCTTCCACTTTAGGCTCTCCTCTGCTCTGCGCAGCACCCTTGATCACATAGGTGCGTTCCGCTGCCACTGCATAGACGAAGACAGCCTGCGATGCCCCATGCATGCACACAGGCATGAAGCCCAGCCAGACACTCCAGGCAGTGTACCAGTATGAGTCCACACCGACGCCACCGTACAAGACTACAAGACCGTCGCATTCATGGGCCACGGCGTCCAAGCTCGCGGATGTCCTTCCCCATCGATTTTCAGATACTAAAAAACATGAAAGTATGTGAATAAGAAAAAAGTGCCGTCCTCTTCACACAGCTGTCATAATCCCACTCGTATGTCGAAGGACAAGGTTTTGTAAAAAATATCTGGATTTTATAAAATTGGATTTAAAAGTATCTTATTGAGAATCTAACGGTTGTATTTTAGACACAATCAAAAAATAATATTTTAACATTGTGGCATGCGAGCCGAGTGATCATGCGGTGGAGGAAACACGAGTGCAACTGGGAGTCATGGTGGTACGTGCATACAAGTTTTCCCCAAGTGATTTCAATTAATCGCCGACCCAATTGAATTCCAACTCCTTTCCTCCCACCATGATCACAGCCAAAGGAAAACAACGGACAAACTATAACACTTATCCTCATCAATTCTTTGATCATGTCCACGCACAATGAGGTTACGTTGGAGAGTACCAGGAAGAGTATGTGAGTAATCGTGATGTTTTCTCGTGATTGCCACTCAACACCGTATCAAAAAGCTCTTCTTACATGCAAATGATATCGCGAGGTTGGATAGAAACGCGGTGGTTCAGAGGCTGCCTCCTGGTAATGTGCTCTTTGATTGAAAATAACATGCATATATACTCACTAATATTACTGCTGTATGTCCCTCTGCTGCTCTCGTTCTCGCACTCAACTTTCACTCTTGCACTCAGGGTCTTGCTCTCGCAATATGTCCCCTCAGCTGCCCGTTCTCCCAATAGACCGCTCCCGCCCTCGCTCTTATGATATGTCCCCTCAGCTGCCCTCGCTCTTGCAACACTCCCGCTCTTGCTCTCATGTGGAGGTTGCAAGAGGTGAGTGTGTGGGGGCTGGGCTCTCCCTAGGATCGGGAACCATGCTACATGCCTCGCTCGCATGCTTACATTCCGATCCTTCTGGCATACGAAGTCCTGTCAGGCCCCGAGGTGCGCCCATGAGCATCTCTACTATTCCTTAGCTCAACCTGAACACCGTATTCCTTTTTTTGGACAGAAACACAGTGTTTATGATCCACATGAGGAGGTACGTGTTGCAATTCGCCCTTGTTATTGTTCTTTGTGCTCCCTTTACTTTACTTTCTCTGTCACTTATCAATTTATACTTTCCCGGATGCGAGCTGACAAATATTACCCTTCCCCCTCATCAGGAAGGCCTGAGACAGCATGAAGGTGGCCAGAATGCCCCCCTTCGACATGTTTTCATCCTTCGGTGGCGGCAGACGTGAGTCTGATTCATTGTTAATTTATCGTTGTGCACGCTCAATATGATAGCCCACCGTGGGCCCACAATGACAAGCAACTTTGAAGTGAGCCTCGAGGATAGGTACAACGGTGCGGAGATCAACGTAGGTTCCATACACCATCTTTGCATTATTTCTGCTATGACGATTATGCTTTGGATGCCCATTCTGATCCTGCCTTCAGCTTTCATCTCCATTTCTCGTGATCCTGCAATGCGGTATCCAGTTCATGATCAACAAAAAGCTCCTCTGCGACCACTTCCGCGGCTGAGGAGCCGCCTCCAACTCGCACATCCAGACGTATCCCACGTGCTTGTTCCGCACACATGTTACGTATCAAGATTTCCGCTAAGTCGGAACTGGAAAGCACAGCGGCTTCAACTTGTAGGTTGTGCCCCCAATGAACTATCGTGCTAAGTATTTCGGAAATGAGTCAGAAGTCGGAATGTACTGAACTAGAGGTTGGTCGGAACTTGAGTCGGAACTGAGGCGGAAGGCAGATAGACTGAGTGTAACAGACATACATGACAGGCTTTTATACAAACAGCTGAGACAACAGGTAATGATATGGTACTAAGCAAATTCCGGGGGAAGCAGAAGTCGAGTAGACAATGCGTGGGAACTAACTAATTGGGAACAATGGGACTACAAGGGGGGTTCAGGGTAAGGTAGAACAATGGCAAAGAACAAGGGGTCGGGAAAACATATCTGACAACGAACTACAAGGGTGACCGGATATATGGTCTTGATGAACAATGAAGTGGGTCCGGTGGGTCCGAGTAATAGAGTCGAAAGAACAAGGGAATAGAACAATGGGCGGAATGTCGGAAATATCGGAGGGGCGGAAAGTGTAGCGGAACTGAAGGTCGGAAGTTGGAAATGAACGGTCGTAACAACACACAGCACTACACACTCAATGTCCCTGTGGGGGTTGCCAAGGGCAGCGAGTTCATGTTCGAAGGCAAGGGCGACGAGAGCTTGGACTGGAAGGCGGGCGACATTGTTATATGCATCCTGGGTTGGAAGAAGGGCAGGTAGCGGTGGAAGGAGACGAGTTTGTATTGCACCGAGAGCATTGGGTTTCAGGAGGTGCATAGAGTGATGTTGGGTTGGTTCAGACATAGCTTTCAATCTATGTATTTCCAACTCTCTTTTCAGTAATAGAAGGCATTGTTTTATTGTGTTCTAAAGTACCATTTATAAGTAACTTAAGAGCTGAAAACCAGTGTTCTAGGATGCTGAAAGAGGACATTCTATTTTGGTACCCAGCTTATCGAGAGGAAGTGTCAAAAATCTGCTCCCCAGTTACTGATTATCAGTAACTTGGGCACTGAAAATTGGTGCATAATGTACTTATATTGAGTGCCCCAAGTTACTGCAGTGTGTTGCGTTAATGTGCCGAAACAACACTACTAGAACCATAACACGGTCTTTGGAAGAAGTGGTGAAGTGTAAATAACCTATGCATCTATATGTACAATAGTTATTACATAATCCCAGTGGACCCCTTAGGGACACACTGTATAGTTTATGCGTGGGAATCGGCCAGAGGTCCCCATCCCATCTTACTCTTACCTGTCACTACATAGCATTCAGAATACCACTCATTGGTCAAGTTCTGTTGTGCCCTTGTGATACAAGGTCTTAAGATCGACATCCTTTATACCTTTTTGAACTATCCTGCGGTTGATCGCCACGCGACCAACCGATAGTGGATTCGAAGCAATCTTGAAAAATATCGCTGCGTCGACGACTAAACATCGTTGAGACCATCCAGGAGACCCTCTCCTGTCGGCTGTGAGCATGATGATTCCACGCAGTCGAAGATGGACCCGAGCGATGAGCTCGAGGTCCACGCCCCAGGAGCAGCCCAGCGACATGATGGCTGACGCTACCCTGGACCAAGAGTCCAGGACGATAGAAGATGGAGAGATCGTATATCTCACCGCCCTCGTCCCCCCAGTAGAGGATGAGGAAAACCCCAACCACGTCTCGTCGAGCATGGTCGATGAAGAGACGACACCGGGCAACGAGCTGGCACCGCCCCCCCCATTCCTCTCCGCCCAGAGACAAAGGAAAGGGCAGAGAAGTCTCACCGTCGTCAGACGGTAGAGCAACAACTCGAGCCAGGCACAAAGCCATGACTCGAACCGACGCTCACAAAGTAAAGCTACGACGATTGTCCCTGAAGGGGGATGATGGCAAAAGCGATGAGCCCCAGATGATGGTCAGGGCTCGGAATACTCGAGCTCCAGTCGCAAGAGCTCGAGGGCTCACGCCATCGACCACGAGATGGCAGAGGCCCTGAACAAACAGGTGCAGGCTGCGCTGCACCGAAGTACGCTGATGGGCCACAAGCACGATCAGCTGGCATGGCAGCTTGACAACGCCGCCGCCGCCCTAATGGCAATCGGCAAGGAACTCCACCAGGCGGAGGAGGTCAGGCTGCAAGACGCATGCTGGAGGACGTCCAGAAAGCCCTCCGCCCATGCAGGGAATGCGACACAACTTGTCCGAGCTCTCGACAGTCCACAGCCAATGAACGCAGTCACGACGCAGAAGACCCACGCTGAAAGGAGCGGGACAAGCAGAGAATGCCACCGCCAGACGTCCCGGTCAAACAGGACGTAAGTTTTGGGAACGAACCTCAAGAGCAACCGACTGCCCCAACGGACAGCCGCAAGACGATCCAACAGATCATCAGGGAACAGGTCGCCTCAGAGCCTGACTCTGAAATGACGACCGAGAGCTTAGAGCTCGAAGTTGCACACTGGCAGCGTAAAGAACCCGCAGCCAAGCGCCGCCACACATGGGCACTCGATCTACTACGAAGAATGCTGAAGAAACAGTGGCCCACGGCCACACTGCTCAGCTGCCCGACGAGCAGCTCACGCGAGCCGTACAGGACGCACGGCAGGCGTGCACAGCCTCCAACAGCAGGCTGCGGATCCGCAACGTGGGACTGACTGGGGACACCAGGCACAACATGCCCCTGGAACCGAGAGCACAAAATGCTCCCGATCCCGAGCCCGGGGCCCATCGGGGGATACAACAGCCTGCCCCGCGTGGCGTCACAGCCGCGCGAGCGATCCATGGCCCCAACGGATGGCCAGGGAAGCCCTGACCAGGCCGACGTCGTACCAATGGAGCCATACGACGGTATCAAAGGGATGATCTGCGTGGCGTTAGCAGACGCTGCGGACACAGACCCAGAGAAGTCTGTGCTAGCGAAAGCCGACGTGAAATTGGCTCACCCCGAGCCATATGCCGGGGGATCTGACCTCGAAGAGTTTGAAATCTTCGTGGCAGCCATCCTAAGATGGCTGAAAATGAATTGCCTCCTAGGGCCAACCAGCATAGACATGCAGGTCAGCTACGTGGGCACTCGCCTCACCGGCGAAGCCCAGGAGTGGTTCCTTCGAAACGTAGAACGCTTCGATCGCCAGGTCCGCAGCTGCACGCTGGAAACTGTGATGCAAGGCCTTCAAAAAGGTTCCTGCACACACTGACGTACTATCATGCATCGAATAAATTCGACGCGGTCATGCAGGGCATGAAAACCGTTCAGGAAATGCTGAACGAGCTCACGAAATACACGGCACGTATGATACAGCCTCCAGACAATTGCACGTTCCGGAGATGGTTCGTATCGGCGCTGCACGAAACGTTGCGCAACAAAGTCCTCAAAAAGGGCTATAATGCCGAGAGCAGCTCAATAGAGCAACTCTTCGAGACGGCCCGGATGATCGAGGAGGCATCCCGATACAACATGGGGATGCGCCGTGCAGAAAGTGCAGCAGCAATGGCAAGTGCTGCCCGGCTCACAGGGAGCAAGCCGTTGACAGAAACAGGCCTGACCAGGCCCAGCCTGTTCTCAAGAAGCGGAACAGGACAACGGCTGCCGCCCCCACGCCCAGCACAAGCTGGGCGCCTGCCTGAAGCTAAACAGCCTCAAGCATCAGGGTCATCCCCACGACCTGCCCCACCAGCAAAGGCGTCAGGCCGACCTAACGATCGGCCCAGCAGCGGCCAAAGTAGCACAACGTGCTTCGAATGCAGCCAACATGGCCACAAGAGGGTGGAATGCCCCCGGCTTAAGTCCAGTATCAGGACAGCGGCCGCAAGGCACGAAGAGGAGACCGAAGATCCAGAGACGGATCTTGGTCAAAATTCTCTCCATCAAATTGATGAAGAGGGGGAGGGTGATCCCCAACCCAACGACACTCCGGACAACCGAGACGCGCCCGCTGAAGAGTGGGATCCAGAACCATCCCAATACTATGAATGGGACGAGGAGGTGGAAGACACCACCAACAGGTCCAGCGTGATCAGATTCGCGCCGGAAGACGAAACCGCCACGAAAGTCATGGCGGCACGCACGTCGGTCACGCCAGACAAGGCGGCCGAGCCGGTGTATCACCACAGAAGCAAACACAGGACGCGGCCAACACGCCCGCGCAGTTAGAACTGTACCCTATCGGGGTACTGGGAAATAAACACACCTGTAGTTCCCAGTTAGTCATACCTTCTTAGCTAGGGTAACCGGCTGGGTTGCAGAGGCTAAGTAGGTATGTTTTGCAGAGAGGACCAGTACTACGAATAATACTATGTATAATTCTTACTTGGCTCCAAAATGTGACTGTGGGTGAGCTATGGACACCTGTCCTACCTGTCGGAACCACATCCAGTGTCTTGGGCCATGTCTCAACTGTTCACGTGACCGTCTCCAGCGACCGCCACGTCGCATCAACCACTGCCGCCGTCGTCGCACGCAGCGAGCTCAACCGGTGAATTTCTATAGCTCCAAAACTTCCAGCTTTTTTTAATATGCCTCCTGCTTGACCCACCTCAGCTTGTCCATTTGTGGTACAGTAAGTAAACTCAAAAGTATGTATTTACATATCTACTTTCTCATGCCTTACTCACGAGGAATGACAGGTTCTCCCTGAGATTGAGCCCCATACTCAACCGCGATGCGCCCTCTCTTCTTCATGTTTGGGGTGGATGTGCCAGCCTCTGGGTGGGGGCGTATTGCAGCTCTTAGTCCTCGATGCATACCGCCGTGGTGGGGGTTGGCTACCCACCATACTTGACTGTCAGTGACTCCAACCCCGTATTCCTAGTTCCTTGTTAACACGCCAACGCTACCACCCGCATCGGCATTTTAGTATCAGGGATATTTATATTTGGGTACTTTGTTTCAATGATGGAACTTATCATCAGCCGTAGCCATGCTGACTTTAGTGCGTAACACATTCCAAGGAACTGGGCAGTTGGCACTAGTAATCATCTTACAGGTCCCGCTACGAGGACTTTCGGACAGGTATGTACTGAATCAAGTTCCGGACGACAAGTCTCATCTTATAATCGTCAGGTATCAGCATGGACCCTTGTGATACGTCCCTGTGTCGCGCTGTTGAGTGCTATCGCGGAGAAAGGGTCTGACGATCAAGATATCTTCCCTTTGTCGCGCAGCCGAGTGCCAACCGAGTCAGGTTCGGCGATACAGATACCACAGAGCCCAGAACCAACGATGCCCAGTCTGTGAGAATCAACTCCCGATCACTGCAGGTGATTATCAGTATGTGAAACCACCCTGTAGTTCAGCTGCTCACTGAATGAATCCTCGTCTTACTAGCTCGTCACAGCCGTGGTCTTCATACCCGGTGTCCAAACATTCCCCCTCCATGATAACCTGTGTTCAGCGGACATCCCACCGGTGCTTTGTGGGCCGGGCCCGACGCCGCCGCCGCTGCCTGCGTTGTGCTCCCCATCGTCGGCCAGTCTGTCCTCATCGTGTGCGGAACTTCGACGCAGGCGGGAGTGCGGTGCAGGCCCTGCGCCTTGGTACTCATGGTGAGCCATGCCATACACGAGCCAGGCTCGCGTCGCGTGCTGGTTAAAATTTATAGAATCTTTGTAAACACTCTTCCATCCCTTGTAATAAAAGTCGCTGCTCGGCACCGTTCTGACGACCTGGCTCGTGAGGCCTGGTTTTACGAAGAGATGGAGGATATTCAGGGAGTAGCCATCGCACGCTGCTATGGATTCTTTACCGCTGAAATCGAGCAGAATAGCGAGGTATTGGATTGGGAAAAGTCTGATGCGGATTGCGATGAGGAGGTAGACGTTCGGGGCGAGGCCAGCCCAAGTGAGGATGACGGCGACACGGACGATACATGGGACCTCTACGCATGGACAGATTCTGATGATCTGGTGATGGCAGAATTCAGCTGGGAAGCGGTATTTAAGCGCAATGATGAAAGGCAGAAGTTAAGGGAGAAGTTAAGACAAGAACGTCAAGATAAACGTGCCCGAATCATCAAACCAACTCGTGCCGATCCGGCCTCAGTGTGCAACCACAGCGACAAGACCTTTCTTTCAGTCTTGGTCTTAGAAAGACTCGGGGACGTGATGCCCATAGGTGTTCCGTTGGATGCATTCAAGTTCGTCTGGCCAGCTCTAACTATGCATGCTTCTGAACATCCTTTGTTATGCAGACCGGATGTTCGTGAAATATACAGCGTCATGGGTCAATTCAGTATCGAACATACTGACATCCAATGGAGAAATATCTTGACGGCACCTGCGACAGACCAGAGTATTGTCTGCCCTTATCACGGCCACAAGCATCAATGGCGTGTGGTTGACTTCGATCTCTCGAGAAAGTCAAACCATTTACATTCTGGTATCGAAACCGCTGCGAATGGATGGCTTCAGACCATACTGGATGGATTGGAAGAAGGATATGCCGTCGAGCCTTGGGACTAGATGCATTGTTTGTCTCCCAACGCGAAATGCATCGGAAAGATTTTATTCACATTTCACGCGAACTCGATCATTTGTGGGCAACTTGGTATATTCATCGTAGATAAGACCCGCCTTTAGGATGTCACAAAAGTCGAAATATCCATGTGCCGCCTGCCAGATCGTGGTGTTGCAGCATCAATAAATGATAATGGCTGAGAGGATATAAATTACCTCGAGCGCAAATGTCTTCAAAATGTGCAAGCTAGCGGAACAGCGATGGTGATACGCAATAGAAAACATACCTGCGTATTGTCACTGTAATAACCATGAAGCGTGCCAGTGATGTCAAATAATACGAGATCAAGCTTCCCCAGCACACGGTCCTGGGGCCCGCCATGCAGAAGTGCGGTGTTCTCTGTGATAAAAATGAGAAGGGCTGACATGGTGTGTTTGCGAATGATACCTACAGGTTGGTTAGTGTCGGTATGGACAATAGAGTTACACACAAACCTTCAGTGAGATCTTTCAAGAATTGCAAGATGTCGTTGCACGTTGCATGGGGGAAGACAGACGAAATATTGGCAGCATCAGGTGAAGCAAATGCATCAATGGAAGAGGGTTTGATACTGGAGGTTTAAGGAGGCATAACTCACTAAAAAATCCGGAAATCTTGGAGCTGTGGAGAGTTTCCGGTGGAGCTCGCTGCATGCGACGACGGCGGCAGTGGTTGATGCGACGTGGCGGTCGCTGGAGACGGTCACGTGAACAGTTGAGACGTGGCCCGAGACACTGGATGTGGTTCCAACGGGTAGGACAGGTGTCCATAGCTCACCCACAGTCACATTTTGTAGCCAAGTAAGAATTATACGTAGTATTATTCGGAGTACTGGTCCTCTCTGCAAACAATACCTACTTAGCCTCTGCAACCGGGCCGGTTACCCTAGCTAAGAAGGTATGACTAACCGGGCACTACAGGTGAATAAACAGCGTAAAAGCCCACTGCCTGCTAGATAGCGGCAGCAAAGGGGTACTGCTATCCCCCGAATTCACGCGAGCTACAGGGATGAAGACATTCTCCCTGGAGCAGCCAATCGCACTGCAGCTAGCCTGCATAGCCAGCCATTCCACGATCAACTATGGAATGAACAGGACCATCAAATTTGGTCGTGAGACATACAACGAATATTTCGGCATAGCGAACATCGAATATTACAACGCTATCTTAGGGACACCGTTCCTAAGGAGATTCGGCATAACCCTGGACTTCGCGAGCCCAGGGACAATCCGCAAGGGGAACAAAGTGATCCCCACGGGCAAGGTCTCGTCGACAATGATGGTTCGACGAACGAGGACAAGGGGCCATGGGTGAGCAGGATCACCCGGCACCGAAGCCTAACCTGGCTCATTGAAGCCAGGAGGACAAGTCGCGGGACGACTCGTCCTCGAACTCACCCTACAACTGTAGGGAGAGGCGCTCTCACCTAACGGTGAAAGCGATGGGGAAGAGTCAAGCGGTTCCGCACGCCGTGGGACCTAATAGATGCCCACAGCGCCGAATGGCTTCTAAGCCAACCACTCCCATCATCCTCATGGATGATGACCTTCCTTGCCTCCGCGAGGAATGGATGGAACGAATCACTGACCTAGTCAGTGGAATTCCATTAGAACGCCCACCACTACGGGAGATCAACCATGAGATCAACCTCATCAATCCCAACAAGCACATGCGGTATCGACTACTGAAATTCCCCGAACACTTCCGAGAGGAACTGTTGGCTAAGATAGAATGATACACCACTGCAAAGTGGTG